>CAUPSG010000049.1:0-600000 GCA_963513935.1 Aphrophora alni
GGGAGTTTTATTTTTCAGGTTTTATTATGTGTTGTTGTGTATATATGTTATTGTTTTTCATATTTTTTATGTACTTTTTTAGGTTGTATTTTATGTGTTTTTCAGGGTTTTTTTTATTGTATTGTTTCTATATAAATAATATTTTTGTATGTATTTCAAAGTAGTATTTTATTTCCATGTATTTTCAGGTGTGGGCTCTTTTAGTTTAGTATGAATGTTTTGTTTCATGATTTAATTTACAGCAAAGAAACTCTACATTTTAAAATTTTGTTGTTATCTAAAGTTCTACCTTCGAATTGCTGATCACCATCTTAAAAAGGTAAGCTACTTCAATTCAAATTTTTTTTTTTTTTTTTTTTTTTTTTTTTTTTTTTAATGTAGAATATCAATCTAATTTTACTTGGAAACTTGTTAGTAGGCATTCGTTTGAGTTTTCTTCAGAATCATAACTGTGTTCTTCTAAAGCATGTCGATCTACTAGAACATACAAAGAGAACTTTTAGATTTTGGGCACCAAGAACTTCTCACAAATCATCCTGGATCAAGAGATTTACTCAAATAAATTGATACTGAACATAGAGAAATGAGGTAGATATGTAGATTCTTATAGGCAAACCATTTGAAATGTGTTTGTGAATTTGTAGTAACTGTAAACTTAGAACTGTGAACATTTTCATAACTGTGACTTAGAACTGTTACATATTATGAAATGGGGGTTTATTTTAAACTTTTTTAAACATATCTGTTAATGCAGCATAAACTAGAGTAGAACTGTGTTCTAACCAAGAGAGCTCTTTGGAAAGTAAGTTCCTTTTCATTATAAAAACCAATACAATTTGAGGTTTTTTATTATACACAAATTAGTTACAACTCTTACCTATTTTCCCACATTACCACCTACATTAAGGCACTTGTTATATCAGTAAACTAGTTCTTTATTACCCTCATCATAGACAACTGTTAGTTATAAGACATGAATTTACACTGTCCTTCAAATCCTCATTGTTTTCAAACCACTGTGACCCTAGATATTTTTAAATGATAGGAAGTGATAATCACTAGGAGCCAAATCAGTGCTGTATGTCATTTGAAACTGTCCAGTATGTTATGTATGTGTCCAACAATTGTCACTAAATATGCCATACCATTTTTTCTGAATGGTTTTTACCATCCTTAAAATGTCTCGGTAGTGATTCATTCTACAAATCTTACCAGGAGTATTTCTCAAAAGACATTTGCTATAAGTTTTCTTGTATAGAATGTTTCCAAGTACTTATGAACTTTAAGGGGTTTTCACAGTGAGCTGTAGCCCTACTCCATCGACTGACTTTGTCTCCACATTGACATACAACAGCAAAGTCTCACCATCTATAACTGAGATAAAGGTACAATAATTCAGTAATTTTGAAATTTCATTTTTTTCAGATTTTATCATTCGCTTTTCAAAAGTTCAACTGTCACAACAGATGGTCGTCTATTTCTTTATTTATCATGAGAAATTCCCCAACAAACTTACACTTTAAACACAAAATGGAAATTTTGTGTTTAAAGTGTAAGTTTGTTGGGGAATTTCTATAATTTGTTTTTACTTAACACATCTACAAACATTTGCTATGTACTAGATACGCTAAATGATCATAAAAACCTCTGAAATAAAACACACCTCTGAAATTAACAAGTTCTATTCATATTAGATACATACAAAATCTAGCAAACCGTTTTGCTTAACTATCATTGAAATCGTACAGTAAATAAATAACATGACAAATTATTAGACACTAATTTCATAAATATTAAACATAAGTTCATGTTACAAGTATTCTTAATGATCAAATTCAAAATCAAAGTTCATGCAATTCAGTTAGCTATTAATTAGCCAATGTTTTTCATTATGTTACAACACAATTATTTAAACTAATTGCCTATACTTTTTTAAGACATAAATTACCAATTATATTGTTCTTTTTTACGCTATACCAAGGCGTAACTTTGCACTGAATTTAGTTTTAACAAACAACTCTATGCTAATCAATAAATAATTGAGAAAAAACGTACCAGGGGTTAAGAATATTAAAATGCATGCTTAAGTTCCAATAAAAACCTTATTGTGTTCGTGTGAACAAGTAACATGTTCCTCAGGAGCTCAATATAAGTGAGTATTGGCTTTGGCTGTCCCAAGGGGCCTAGCTGGATCTAGACATTTTTTCATGTAGTCCTGGGCTAGACCCATTATTTCATCTTTCCTATCACGTCTCTCTTTATCAACTTTTGATATTTTCCGACTATTGGAGTAAGGAAGCTTTTATGGAGGTCTTTATTTTATGTTCTTTTCTTAATTGTTTTATAAGGCGTTGAAAACTCAAGAGGTTTTTCTGTTTAAACAATAAGACAAAACATGTAATAGATACATAAGTGGTGGATGGGAGGTGTATATCCAAAAACACTGCATAAACTTTCTTATTAACAAATCCCCCAAAACCAAGTAAAAACCAACCAAAATTATTCAATACCGAAAATGTCACATCGATAGTTGGCAGTCATAAATTGAAAATAAACCATACCGTCTTTGAAAAAAATATTTATAAATATAAATAAGGGTTAAAGTTGATTCTTTTGTGCCCATAATGTAAATATTATTGATTGAAATGCTGGCAATCTAGGTTCATTTATTTTTGTTTATTGGAAATTATTTCTGAACCATAATAATATTTTCAAAATGTATTACAATTTTGCATACAGGTTTAGGTAATCTTACACATTTTACTACCTGAGTCAGGTAGAGCTGATTTTCAGAAAATTTTAATTTTGTGTTTTTTTCTTATGAAAGTTGTTCAAGTTTTTGGTTAAAGATAAAATGTTATAAAAATGTCCTAAGATATGACAAATTTGATTAAAATCAATCCACTTTTTTTTCTGGCCCATTGCCTAGAAAACACAAATTAAACAGATGAACATCATTCCATTCATTTTTTTGATCCTCTACATTAATTTTGATTACTATGTAATGAGAAAATGAAACTATTAACTACAACGTTTTGAAGACTAATATAACTTAAATTTTTTACAGCTTCTGAGTTCAGTTCCACAGTCCTACAATTTTAAAGAACATGACAGGATGAAATGCTTGAAATTTAAAATACCGGTTTGTAAGTTCATTGTTCTTTTATAGTTTATTTAATTTGGTTTTAATTTAAGTTCACTCTTCTAATGTTTGATAATGGAAAGTGAGTGTTAAACTTGTTAAGTATTAAGAATCTGGTTTGACTTTGGTTTTGTGATTTTAGAGATTGTTAAATTTTTTTCAACTTGATCCAATGAAACGGGTAATATTAAAAATTGAATTTTTAATATTAATTTTTAATACTACAATTCTCCCCCCTCCCAAAATGTACATTAATGTATAAATTGGTTATACATACTGTCAAACATTCAAAATTTTTATTTTACACATGTATAGCAGTAAATAGCATATCTACCAGTTTTTAATTACTTAATAAAACTTTTGTAACTCTAACCATAATAATCTCATTTGGTTTTAGAGTTTGTTTTTGAGTTTACTCGAATTTAAGTGCAAGACACCTTCATCGTTCTTCCCCCACACTCCTCATTTGGTTTTAATTTAAGTTCACTCTTCTAATGTTTGATAATGGAAAGTGAGTGTTAAACTTGTTAAGTGTTAAGAATCTGGTTTGACTTTGGTTTTGTGATTTTAGAGATTGTTAAATTTTTTTCAACTTGAGCCAATGAAACGGGTAATATTAAAAATTAAATAATTTTGTATTGATATGTTTAAATGGGAACTGGTATTACAAATTGACAGGATATTTAATAAGCATATAATTGTATCCAAAAACATTTTAGGTTTTTAACATTAATGTTAAATTTCCAGACTATGTTTATCCGAATATTTGTAGATGGTATTGGATATGTTGTTAGCATGCAATGAGTTTATCGAGATACAATATGGCAAAAATATTCAAGCTTTGAAAAAACATCCAACAAACTCACTGTATGCTGACCACATATCCAATACCGCTCACAAATGTTCGGATGTACATAGTTTAGAAATTTCGTACAAGTGTAGGGAAGGTAGAAAAAAGGATAATTGGAAAAAGTTGAGATTTACAATAGTTTAAGAAATGAGCCTTCAAACATAGCTAACCCCATCTATGAAGAAATAATTAAAACTATTATATTGAGTATTCTAGCAGAGAGGGAATTTCATCCTAACAGTTGTGGCAACACTACTAATTATTCACAAAACAACTGTCAACGATAGAAAAAAAAAGGAAAAAAAATTAGGATACATAAATGTGCCAGTAAAACACATATATAAAAATAATTGTATATCTTATCCTGAATCTATAATATATAAATTTTTAACATTACTTTATGATGATGGCCAGATACTCTTGAAAACCAAATACTGTTTTCTATTAAATGATATGCCCACGAATTGCAGCAACTTAATAACTAATTCTGTCTGCTTCGAGATGTTCAATACTTTTCATGGGTGGGTCTTTGAATACTTTACTCTTCAAATATCCTCACAAGAAAAAAATGACATACTGCCACTTCTGGTGATCTCGCAAATTAAAGAATATCGCCATATTTAGACAGAGCGTGACCTTGAAAATAAATACTAAACTGTACTCATTGATTTCAGTTGAGAGTCTGATCTTGAAAACAAACGCCTAACTGTATTAATTAATTTTAGTTTTCTCCGCTATGTGAGGAAACTAAATTCTTCAATCATTCGGAGGTATCGCTGGGACATGACTGTAACAGCATTCCTACTATCGTATTTAAAGAGATATTGACACATTATTCCTGAAGATGATATTGCACATCATACAGTGACTTTAACACTGTTGCAGAGTTTCTTAATGCATTTTATTAGGATTTACTGTTGACAATACCGGAAATATTTTTTATACACATATTATACTCACTCAAGTGGAAACATATTTTGTCTACAGTTGTTGACAAAGTGGCATTTTGTTCATTTAAATTAGTTTGCAAAATAGCTGATTTCTCAACAGTTTCACTTTGCCCACTACTTTGCACATTACTTTGCTCACTTTGATGGCAACCGAACAAAACGAAATTTAGGTTAAGTATATTTGAATTCATTTATAATATACAGGAAATGTCCTGTATGTAGGTTATATTAAGTCTTACATGTAAAATAACATAAATAAACAACAAAACAACGTTTTAAAGTCGAAAAAGGAAGTAATTATTCATGAAGATGATTGACAGTGTATGTACACGGAGAGTATTTTTCGTTTGCCGAGTTTTGAAGTTGGCAATCCCGTTTCCTCAACAATACACCTAAGTTATTTGTAATATTAATAAATAACCTCAGTTTTGACTTGAGAACTTCAACTCAGTGTTGATGTGTTGATTAGCACTACTGCTATATTTTGTGTAGTTAGTTGTAAAATATGGACAGTTCAGAAGATGAAAACCTGTCAAATACCCCGCCTAAATTAGCGGAAAAAGCTAACAACGTTGTACTAAATCTCCTTCCTGTCAAATCAAGGAAAAAGTACGACCGCCAGTATGAACTGTTTTTATCACAAAATAACAACTGTAGACAAAGTATAATGTGCAATTCGTGAGCAAAGTGTCTTTTTTAAACTTGATAAAATTGACGCACTCGGCAAGCCTTGTGCGTCAACATTTTTCTCTCGTTTAAAAAAGTGCCATTTTGCTCACTAGTTGCACAAATAACTATTGTCACTCATTAGGACAATGTAAACGCTGTCTTCATTATCATTTATAAAATGGTGGCAAAAATTTCACACATTTAATTTAATCTGTGTCTTTTCATGCCTGTATTACTTGAATTTTATATGGATACATGTATAAATCCTTGTAGAGAATTGTAGGCGGCAAACCAAGTGTAACTGCATTGGGACGGGCAGAGCATTTACGCCTATGTAACAAAGCAACTCTTATGATGTCAAGGATAAAATAAAGCAAAAGCTTAAAAGTTTCAAATATTTAATAGTATAAATTTTATTTTATCCTTGAATATGGAGTTTCAACAAGAAATATCTGCTATTACATTAAAGTTTCTTATGATGTCAATGCTTTCAGACTTACACACATTCTTTTGTATACAATTAGGCTTCTTTTTTTAAGCATGCTTCAAAATTATGTACCCAAGTCTTATTACGATCTGCTGATGGCACCACATAATTCCTATGGATATTAAAATGGCATTGAAACAGCTGTTGTGCAACCACATAACTATCATAATTTTTGTAGAACACCTTAATCCTCAACATATGTAGTTCACTTGTCCAATGCTTTATCTCAACTAAGTGATACATAAGGAAGAAACTGTTGTTACTGTTCATACTTGTCTATTACTGAACAATATGTAAATATATGCTATTGCATTGACTGTTAAATAGTAAAGATCTTTGTAAAAATAAAATATTCAATTTGTTAAAGTCACCTGTTTCATTGGCTCACACTATATTAAAACAATAAAATAGACTTTGACTATTTAATATTGTATGGGTATGCAAGTTTTTAGAGGATGGATGAATTTTTTACTAGACTTACATATTTGTCATTTGCCGTTCTTGAAACATACAACTTAGTTCATTTGCTTATTGTGTTTCCCTGTTTAGATTGAGAATATAAACTATGTCATTTTACAAAACCAACAATTTTTATATACAAACCATCATGTACATCTAGCCCCATCATACAATGTAATATAACAGATGTATATAATGCCCATAAGTTGGTTTCTTAAGCTATGTAGAAATTGTTAATGTATTTTTAGATCAGGAGGCCTACATAAAAAGGTAAATTTGTTTAAAACAGTGTTGTTACACAGGTTTTCTGAACCTCAATTGTGTATATTATTACTTTCTTGATATACAGCTAACAGGTTTCATAGATATGAATATATTAGAAAGTCTCCACTTGCTTTGCTCGCATCTGTGACCTCTCCCTTGCTGCTTCTTATAACTATATGAATATCAAATTTTCTTCGTAGTTCACTGTTCAAAATTATATTTTTGGCCATAAGTTTGGCATTTGTCATTGTAGAGAGTTCAATTACATACTGAATTGAAATTTTAGTATTTTGATCTAATTTAATGTGTTACAAGTTGTATACCACACAAGATATAAACAAAAACACTATTTATAACAGCCGTCATTTTGCTTTTTCAATTTGATTTTTCTGAATTTTAATAGGGTTCTATAGCATACTGTAGTCCGCTGTACCAAATTATATTTCATGTTTCTACCTTAGTTTTTATGACTACTATCATGTTTACATACAGACAACAACAACAACAACAACATTAGGCGGAAGGCATGTCAAAATCACTTTCTGTTTCCAGAGGCTGTGATACATGAAGATAGAGGTCATATCTTTTTACAATTACAAATCGTACCTTATGAACTTTGTAAGTAAAATGAAGTTGTGAAAGGAAAATTACGTTCGGCTTATTGTATAAAATAACAGCACATAAGCATTATCATCTGTCAGAGTTTTCAAATATAATTGTTAGTTATATATATTTAATTCTTAGTTATGGGATAAATTGGTCATTAGTTTTGTGAAAATGATGCAGTTTATCCAAATACAAAAGCCATTTTGTACATAAATGTCCAGTATAGATTATTAATCATTTTGTTAGTAAAAACAAAAAGACAAGACACATTCGTTCACCCGTCACTAAACATCTGGCCCTTAAAGGAGAAAAATTTCTCTATGAACCTCAGCAATAGTTTTTGATACACAAAAAATGTATCACGACATGAGTCTAACAGTGACAGGAATATTGCTTGTAGTATCCATTTTACATCACTGATATATCACAATAATTATTTGAACTTCATATTCCGACAAAATGGTTAACAATTGGTTATTATATTAAATTAAAATACAGTGTGTGTAAGATGACTCATTGCCATAGTCATTTCAAATTGACTTTACTTTAAAGTTGGGCCTCTTATTTCACATTGTAGGATCAACAAAAAGTTATACACAGAAAAACAATTTTTGAAATTTGGATTAGTGGTTTACCATTGATATTTACTAACAATTATTCTCGTTAACAAATTTTCTCAACCTTTAAATAAAATTCATTTGAGTAAAACTGAACCCAGTGAAAGCATTTACACTCATATATATATATATATATATATATATATATTATATACAAGGCCCGTTCAGAAAGTAACCTCTGTTTGAGTATAAATATACGGAGACTAGATACAGAAATATTTATGTCTTAAAACTACAACTCTTCCACTATTTTTCGACATAATTTCCATATAAATTTAGGCAATTATCATTGCGATTGACCAGTTTGGAAATCCCTTCTTCATGAAATTTTGCCGCTTGTAATTTTAGTCAACCTGGTCAGGATCTTGAAGTTTTTTATCATCATCCAAGCACTGGTACTCATATCATTGGTCCATGATAGGTAAAAATCACTGGGAGTCATAACCGGACTATATGCATTTGAATTGATGGATCATAATATGTTTTGTTTGCCAAGTGGTATGACGGTTGACAGACATAAATAGGAAACCAGAAGTCTGCAAACCAAGGCGTTTGTTCTAAATGGGCTTTTTTAGTTATTGAAGTCTCACATAGAAATGATAGTTGTTCCACAATTCGTAAACACTGAGATAATGTTCACATGGTTCAAAGATTGCAAACAGCGGTTTTCAAAGATTTTTTCATGAATTTTCTGAAGCGATTCATCACTGACTACAGATTGCTCTTCATTTCTCATCATGAATGTTTGTTCTCTCACTTTTAAACAAACACTGATGCACAACACATTGTGTGTTAAATAGGTATCTCTCAATCGTAGGTGTACTAAGCATGAGGATGCTTATTCAGCCTTGGTGCTATTTGAGTATTCGAGGGTTAGGGGTCTTTATTTTATGTTATTTTTTCCTTTGTAGGGTCCAAAGTTAAAATCAATGATAATTATTTTTCATGTGTGTCTCTAATTTGGCGGACAGTCTATACAACTGTCTGTAAGTCGCAACCAGTCAACACAGACAAGATAATAAATTCTAAATATTTCAAACTTTGTATTTAAATTATTTGTATTGTCCCACATATAGGAAAATAATAGTACTGTAGTAACCAAAAAAAATCGAGAAACTATAAAGATGAAATATTTTGAAATATGTGTGGGTTATCAAATAAAACTAGATTATATTCTGATTATGAATATGTATGCTTATTTGTTGAAAAATTAATATGTTGGCGCTAAACTAAATTTCAATTGTCGGATATCATGTTCATTCTCCCCCCCTCAACTAAAACACAGTTTTTGCTACAAAGTAAAAAAAGAAAATACTAATGAACATCTACAATTCTGAAAAAAAAATGTTGGTTTTGAAATTAAATTGCAGTTTGAAATCAACTATTATAGTTTTTTGTACGACAAATAGAACTTCATTTAACCACACAATGAGAAATTCATAGCTTATAAATTTTAAAAACAGTTTTTATGACATGTGAGACAAACACTTCAATAGCCATTAAAATATGGATTCCATTTTCATTTATTTCTCTTTATTATGATCCGTAGTTAAAACCAAGGACCTGTATAATTTTATTGCATATCTGTCTGTACAATTTAAACTGTCACTTAAGACATAAAATATTTTGGTTGTCTCTTCAAAATAAATAAAAAGAAGAAGAGATGAACATAAAATGAAGACCCTTATCCCTCGAATACTCTAATAGCGTTAGGGTCAGAAAAGAACAAGAGTTAGTCAAGAGAGACCTGATAGGAAAGATAAATTGATAAATTGAGCCCATGAGAGTCCAAGTTGTTGGAAAGTTATACTTATTGTATTTCGCCTTTTACGACTAATTATGCCGCATTATAGTACAGAACATCTCGTAAAAAGAACAAAAACTTTAAATAATTGGATTTTAAACCTAAATAAATTAAATTAATCAAGTTTTCAAAACAAGAAAATATTCTGTATTTTATATGAAAATTGATGTACACTACGAAATATTAGTCAAAACATGCTGCAAAATTTGGAATTGATTTATGAATCTGTTTTTGAGTTTTATCTTGTTTTTAAAAAAAGACAGATTGACGAATTTTTTTTTTGATATGCCCAACAGCGAAACATATGTCTCTCAATAAAGCTCTTTTGTGGAATTAAATAATTATTTCTATTAATATTGAATTCTATCAAACACAGACTGTTGTCACATTAAATTAACATTCACAAAGCCAGAAAGGACAATTATGTTTTATAATAAATTAGGATATTATTTATAGTTATTTGAAAACAATAAAACAATAATTGTGTGGTGTGATGTGTGACATTGTAAAATGTTTATGAAAGATTCCAGTCTTTATTATAATTCAAATTTTGAAAATGTTGCCAAAATTAAACTGATCTCTAGTGAGGGAGAGAACTAGATATATTTTCTGTTTGAAAATTCACTGATACCCTGATGAGAGGTATATCTTAAAAACTACATGAGACGACAATTAAAGTTTATATAAAACCAAATTGATCTTTTTATTCCACTAATTTTATTACATTACAGTTTAATTAAATCTATTCATTGAATAAAAAATATATTTATAAATGTTATAAAATACTGTATTATATATGTCAGCTGATCTACACTGTATTGCAACCAGTAATTAAAGTTATGCATTTCCTGGAAATAATATTTATGGAAAACTGGGAAATATTTAATTCAAAGTCAATAATAGTTTATTTTAATCGCAATATAAATTATAACATTTAATTTTAATCATTATTATATCTCGGTTCACATCATATTTTATTGTCAAAATACGGCAGTTGCTCTGCGCTCACTCGATCAAGAAAGCTGACATGTGCAGAATGATTTGCGCATTTCATTTCATGTTCTTCTTCACCATTTTGGAATTGTATTAATTTAGGAGTTCAGTATGTTGTAAACATTCAACACACAGTTGTTGTCCAGTGCACAGTGAGTAATGACTACGACTACATTTTTGCTACGTTCGGGTGGTTACCTGTAGTTATAGTTAAATCTATTTCTCTTTCTAACATTGTAAATTGTAGTATTTGTGTAGTAGATAAACATAATCCATGTCTTGTACGTAAGTTGGAATATATTATCTCTTTTCTGGTTAATAAATTACATTAATCTGTTTAGTGCAATTAAATTTAAGTTGTTAAAAATAACCAAACTTGAATAGGAGCTATATTTTAAAGTAAAAACCGGCTGGGCCAGCCACCAATATGGCTGAGAGCCCAGCCTCACAAATGCCTAGCGTATCCGATATGGAAACACAGCAGGCAATAGAATATTTAATACTCTCACAAAATAATCTTGACAATGAAACAATTACAACTCCTATAAAAAGGAAACATGACCAAACCTCACCAATAGTCTCAAGCCCTGACAGGTCACCAAGTTTAAAAAAAATAAATCAGCAAAAGGTTAGGTACTATAACAAACATAATGATGGTCCTTTCGTAGTTATCATTAAAAGTAATGACAAAAATAAAATTAATCCATTTCATGTAGGCAAAATCATAAAACATCATGATATAGAACAGATCCTTAGATCTGGCAAAAATTTAAAAGTTATTTGCAATTCATTTACAGAGGCAAATAGCCTAATTCATTCGGAAGAATTGAAAAATTATACAGTTTTCATACCAGCTAATAAAGTAGAATGTACAGGGGTAGTTTATGTAGAAGAAGATATTTCAGAGGAAGAAATTCTAATGGATAGTTTAAGTGAAGCACGAATAATCAAAGTAAATAGAATTAAAAAAAGGCTAAATAAACAACTTGTAAATACAAAATTTGTTAAAATTACATTTGATACAGACAAATTACCACACAATATAGCATTAAATCACGTGCGTATGATTGTAGAACCATATATAATTCCAGTGAAACAGTGTTACAAATGCTTTGCATATGGCCACACGGCTTTACCAGTTTGCAATAAAGACAAACTATGTAGGGATTGTGGTCAACCGTTTCATGACACACATTGTGAAAAGCCAAGACAATGTGTAAATTGTCTTGGACCACACAGTAGTAATAATAAAACTTGTCCAGAATATATACGGCAAAAACATATTATGGAAAGAATGAGTCTTTATAGAGAGGATTATTTTGAAGCGAGTACTTTCTACCCCATCCCAGGGTATAAGGGTAAAACCCACCAGAAACATAGGAACATTGCATATGCCCAAGCAGTTAATATTCAAAATAAACAGGAATTTCCACATTTAATTAAACCAAACAGTTACAATAGAACTAACAATGTTACCAATAGATATACAATTTTACAAACTGATGATGAAAGGGAACCTAATGAGGACAATACACACCAAAATATTAAACCCATACCTGTTATAAACTACAATAAATCAAAATTTAAAACAAACAGTAGTTATAATACCAAAATAAATATTAATAGGCCTACAGATATTACACCAGTAAATTCAAGGCAACAATTAAAGGCAGTTCAGGCACCACCTAGTGATACTAGGCCTACATCATTAATAAACAAACAAGAATTAAAACAGTTGGTAGATAAAAAAATAAATGAACTTAGGATTAAAATACAAGGGGAAAAAACATCAGTAATATCAAAAAAGAAACTGGATGAAATTATCTCTGATTTCATTAAAAATCAAAACGGAGACATTAATAATAAAAATAAAAAGATAATAAAGAAATCTAAATCAACATAATAATTAATTTATTTAAAAAAAAAAAAAAAAACCCACGCGAGAGACCAATTCCTTAAAAAAACCAAAATAAACAATAATTTAGACAGAGCAGACCTAAAAACTATACTAGGGAAAACTGACATAGGTATTCATAAAGAAATCAACCAATTCCTATATGAAATAAAAAGGGTTCTCTAAAATAAATAATTATCTAAGATTATCGTAAATAATCAAATTGTAAACACAAAACGCATGAATGTTTATCCTTTCTGGGATTCTTTCATCCGTGGTCCACTCCTTTCGGGATAGGTGAGCCTGATGGATCCCAGGCTAAGAAGATACATACCCAACACATATCTCCTAAAAATCCAATCAATTCATTCCTCATATATTTACTTATCACTCTTTAATGTGACTAACAAGACACATTTAGACACAAACAGAAACATATAGGACAGATAGTAACGTAACCAATACAAAATACCCAACTAACAAAAAAAAAGTAGTTTGTAAATAACTAAGGATTAAAAATTAACATTATTAATGTGTATGTGTAGATATACTCCAAAAAAGTTTAGGTAACCACAGGAACGAAAAAAAAAAAAAAAAAAAAAAAATATCGGGAAAAATAAAGATAAGCAATAGAGTAGTGTGAGGCTGCATGGAAAGTTTCCAAGCCTGCCAATTGGCGAACTAGAAAAAAAAAAAAAAAAAAAAAAAAAAATTTAGGAGGTGGTTTTGTAATTAGTAAGGTAAGTTTTCTTTCCTATTATAGGAAATATTTTCTTCAAAGAACTATGAAATTTTGGAATTATTTTCTTGTTACTCTGCCCAATATGTAAACATTAACTTTATTATCAAATTTGATTTTTTGAACGTGTAAACTAATGAAAAATCTTTGTGGATATTGGAAGTAAGGAAGCATAAATCCCGTTGGGGCTTGTACATTTAAAAATTATTAACAATTTGTTTATAGCAGTAAGTTAAACTATTTGAAGTGATTTTCCTAACCAACTGATGTTGTTGACAGTGTGTAGAATTTGTAATGTATGTTATTTATATCGTTGTAATTTGCCTAAGTCAGTTCCACCATTTTTTTTTTTTTTTTTTAAAGGCACAATTAGCTAATCTTATTGTCAACAGTTTAAAAAAAAGGATTTATGATGGTAAGTATTATACAAGTTAAAGAGAGGAGAGAAATCATGTTATGAACTGAAATTTGAACATCTATAAAAAGTTGGGTAAATGTTTACTTTAAGGTGGCACTGTATTTTTTGGATTTTATTTTTTTTATCAGCTACTACATACCTTACTTCATAATGATCTAATTTAAAATAATTAACTTCAATAAACTTATGAAATGTTAGGCCAGGTGGTGTGACAATGTGAAAAGTCAGATATTAAAATAGACTCATTTAAAAGACGCGGTTAAGCCAAAGAGATAAGAGATTCAAATAATAATTTAAATGTAGTAACTTCATTAATAAAAGAAAAATGGATTTTCAAGACAACAATATGAATTATTATGTTTAATTTTAATGTAATTTAGTTTGTTTGTTTTGTTATGTAAAATATGTGTATTTTTACGGCAGTGCGGTAAAACGTGGGAACAATAACCGGAAAGAACGCTTTCGGAAGTGAGAATTTGCCTCATGGTAACGGCAGTCTGAGTCCAGCGTTAGGAGTGACAGGTTGTTTCTAAAAGAGTCTCAGTTCAGTGATTGAAGGGTTCAGACGTATTTCGACGTTTGTGCGTTATCAAATAGAACAATAAAAAAAACCGATAGAATGTAAGATTTTATAATTTAGAAGGGACAATAGAGTTGATATTGACATAAGGTATAGACAGTGAAAAATCAGTGTACAAAGAATTGTTAGAGACTGACTTTACGAGAGACTTTGTTATATAGTAGAATGAATTACCATGCGGTTTTTCTTTGCAATGGCTTCCATGAGTCAAAGGTTTGAGTTTTGAATATTTTCTGGACAATAGGACTATAAACCCATATTCAAAGTATTGAACGTGATTGTTATAAATAGTGAACTTTTAAACCAATGTATAAACTTGTAGAATGAGACATGAACGTTCAGTGTTTCAGTGTTAATGCTGAGTTGATAATATTTATAGACAAGACTGTTATTTGTGAGAAATATCAAAAGAAATTTTAATTTAAATGAATATTAATTTTCATTTTAATAAACAGAAAATGAATATGAATTCCATAAAACAAAGGGAGAAACGATTCGAGGATGTCATCATAAGGGAGAGAGCATTTCCACGAGGCGGGATCATGGTGTCTTGGACAATAGGAGAAGTCAACCACGGATTCAAAGTGTTTTCAACGAAACAATAACGTGTTTGGTATCCACGTTTCAGAAACTCTTATTTTTAAACTATGTATGAATTTGATAGAATTTGTGTTGTTCAATATTAGATATAGAATATATAGATGATTAGCATTTTAATAAAAAAGGTAAATCCTTAAACTTAAAACTTTATGAAGAAAACAAATTATAAATTTTCTGATATTCAGTAAAACAATATAACTTGCATTAATTTAAAAGGATGCAATTCTTATTTCAATTAAATTCATTTTTTTTTTGTATGTTGCAACAAGTAAGATAACGTCAGTAAATAAACTTTATTCAGATCTTTTTCTTATCAATATCATTTTAATAGGAGTAATTTGATAGGATGTGTTAGTGTAAGATGTTGAATATGACTATTCAAACTTTATATCTGTCTAATAGTTTAATAAATCTTTATGTTAACATTTCAGAGACAAGTGTTTTCATTAAATACCAAATATCACTGTGAAGTACACTAATAAAAGGACTCACCCCTGAGAAAATTTAATAACAATAATAACTTTCTTTTTCTAAATTGATGTTAACACATCTGGCGCCCTATAGTCGAGCAAATTAACAAATTAATAACAATTAAGAGTAACTTCATAAATATTTTTGAATTATTACAAATGTCGCCGCAACTGTGGGCCTTTTTAGTCGAAATAAACAGTGATTTTGGTAATGAGAACTCTTAAAATCAAGGTAAGGACTCTCTCTATCATAATAAGAAAGATTCTTTTTTAAAATTTTTTGTGTTAAATATAATAAGATAAAAATGGAGTCAGAAATTGTAAATGTTAATAATAGTGAGGAACAGGTAGAGTTAGGAAATCAAAATTCTTTAAATAATATAGAGTCATTAGAATTTACGGGGGATATTTTTGATAATTTACAGAAGGAATCGCAAAGTAATGAGCAAACAAATGAACAATTTGCACAAAATTTTTTAGATCAAGAAATAAGTAATAATAGTAATAGTAGACGTTCAAGTATGAGTAAAATTAGTAGTTCAGGTTCGGATTTTAATGGGTTTGGTAGTGATAGGATTCTAGATAGTAAAGGACAGTGTGAAAATATGAATAAAAAATTAGTAGAAACATCAGGGGTAGAAATAGTAGAAGAAAATTCAGATAGGGAATTAAGAGCTGAAGAGGTTAGGGTAATGGAACAGGTTAGTGTAATTGAGCAGAATAGAGTAAATGGGGGTAGAACAAATAATGATCAAGGTATGAGCATGGAGAAAATATATGAATTGTTAATAAATAAATTTGAACAAAGCAGTTTGAAGATAAGTAATGATATTAAACAAACAAATAATAAAATTGAACAGAATAATCTAGAATTTAGGCAAGATAATGATAAAAAATTTGAATGTATAAGTAATGATATTAAACAAAGTAGATTAGAAATAAGTAATAAATTTGATCAAAATAAGCTGGAAATCAATGCTAAACTAGAAGATTTTAATATTAAACTTGAACAGAATAATGTTAAATTGGATAAAATAGACGATGATTTAAAACTGAGTAAATTAGAGCTAAGACAAGATAATTTAGATTTAAGAGAAGCAATGTGTAAAAAATTTGAAGAAATGAGGGTTGAATTAAAACCAAATTATGTAAAATTAGAACAGAATCTTAAATTGGAAATTAAACAAATGGAAATTAATGTAATGGAAACTAATAATAAAGTAGAATTTGAATTAAGCTATTGTGAGAAAAAAGTAGAATTTGAACAGATTAATAGTGTAGAAGGTGTTTTGGTAGAAAATATTAATAATTTAGATAACAATTTAAATCAAGCAATAGCTGAAATTGAAATTAACAGTTTTAATGAAATAAATAACATGTCAAATGATTTGATAATAATAGAGGATAATTGTGTAAATGACTGTGTTCAAAAAATTGCTAAAAAGATGAATAATGGGTTAGGTAACAAGGTATATCCAGAAAGAGCAAATAATGTTGAAATTAATATGTCTAGTGGGGTTGGAATAGGTATAAGTAATTTGAAAAACAAAGTAAAAGTAAATAATCTAATAATAAAGGAATCAGCTGTTTATCTTAAAAAACGAGTTTACCATAGGATTGTAGATTTTGAAAAATATGCGATGTTAGAATTTAGAAATATTTTTAGAATACAAGAACAAGAAATTAAAAGTTTTTGTGAAAAAAGTAACTTTAAATATAATCTTGAAAGTAAAAATGTAGAAATAGTAAAAGAAGGTTTTGTACTAGTGTATAAGAATGGTGGGGTTAGAATTCCTGAACTAACGGATGTTGAAATTAGGTCAGTAGATTCTGAGTTGTTTGAGAGAAGGAGGGGTGATGGTATGCCTGAAAGGGAGAAAGAGAAAGGTATTTTGTCAACACTCCGAGACAATAACAAAGGGAGATCTTTTGTTAGGAAAGGGTCTGTTGTGATGACTAGGCAAGACAAACTGTCCATGTGGATAGAGGTATTTAACGCTAGAGATATTTACAAAAATCAAATCATGTACTTTAAAATTTTTCACCAATCTGGGAACCATCGTAAAAAATGTATAATTTATAATTGAGTTGTAATCAATTGAAATTTGGAAGGAATAAATAATAATGTAAAGACATTTTTATAAATAAACGGACTTGATTTTGAAAAATAATTAATAAAAAGTAGTTAAGATTTTGTTAATAAATAAGTTTAAGTTTGATAATAAATAATTAAGAGTTATGAATATTAATAATTTGTGTGTACTGATAAATTTTGTAAGCTGAGACAAAAATATAGAAAATAATTATTAGCCAAGCGTAAAATATTAAGAGTTTAGTTTTAGAAAACGTTTAGGTATTTGTAAAGTAAAGACGCTGGATTATAGCAGTAAACAACTTTATATGTTTATTAAGATCTTAATATTTAGAAAACGTGACGAAAACAGATTAGCTAGATGAGAGGATCATTGGAGCTGCAGGATTGTTAGTAAATAACTCCGTATGTTTATGAAAGGAATAAATATTGATTTTACGTGACATAGATAAGATAGTTAGTTCGAAGCGAGGATTCAGAGTAACGTTGAAGAAATAGTATTCAATATTAAGTAGGTGGATTCAATAAAATATTCAATAATGACGAGAGAAATAGAATCTAGTTGGAGCTAAAAGGTTCACTTCTTATCAGTAGACAGATATATTGCTTCATACAGCTAGGGGAGATTGTTTATTCCTTAGTCAGGTATAAATTCCTGTGCATGACATTGAGACGAAATATAGGGTGTTACCAAAATGCTGTCTAGGAAAATAAAAAACCTTTGACGTATAATTCTAATTTAACTTGCGTTTTCGAATAAAATTTACTTAAATAAAGGATAATTGGCTTTAAATAAAGTAAACAAGAACAAAAGTAGATTACTTAAATAACTTTAATAGTATTGAAGGTAAAATTTCTAAGTAAAGGACTTAGAATAAATTTTAAAAAATAAAATTTTCTTTTTGAATTTGAATAATAACATCTAGAAAGGATTACATAAACAGAAAATCGACGATGCTAGTAATAAACTTGGTAAAAATAAACATTATTTCAACTTCGGATGAAACGATTTTAATGAAATTTTTTATGAATTTTAAAATTTTCTTCGTGTAGATGCATTTAAGGAGTACATGAACATTTTGGGAGGAGGTAGGCGTTTGTGTAGTCAAAATAGAATGTTTTATTCGTAAGAATAAGGCATTCTGAGACTGCATAAGAGGGCGTGTTGTGAAATAGGGATGTGTTTTGGGCTTTATCTTGAATCAAGTAGGGATATTGTATTCAACCACTGCACATTTCAACGTCACAACATGTTACTCTGTGTAAGAGTCTAAAGAGCAATTAGAAGTATGCACGGTATAAAGTAGACGGTTAGAAGAACCTATGTAGGAGAGGTTAGGAAGAAAAATGCATAAGTAAGTGTGACATTATTACATAAAAAAAAAAAAACTTCATGTAATAAATTTTAGACAGATGTTGATTGAAAACAAATTGTAGGATATATAGAAGTGATCGATCTGTATATGTAAGAATAAACCGGACGTGACAAAAGGAGAGTTTTTATGGAATAAAGTTAAAAGTTCTATAAAATTGTAAAAAAGTTGATTAGCTGATTAGAGTAGGTAATTAGATGTTAAATTGTAAAACGATAAGTTGTATGTTTTGATGTTTTAAATATTAAGAATTATTTAATAATAAAATGATAAAAAATTGTTAGTTTTAAGTGATTTGTGGTTTGAAAATATGAAGAATAGTTGTTTAAAGTTTGAGAATCTATGTAAGTTTTGCCAAGACAGATAATAATAAAGTTTTTAAGTTTTTTTGATGTTAAATGATGAGTAAAGGAGGTTAAGTTTTTGTTTTTTAAAGGAAGGAATAATAAATTAATAATGATAAAGAGATTTTGATGAAATTTATAAATAAAATAAAAGAATTAACGTTTTTTAATAAATAAGGTTTGAATTTAAAACAATAGATGATTGTGAGAAGTTATTTGATAAAGGTGTCTAAAGATTTTGATGAAATAAGGTGTTAGCTGGGAAAGCAATGATAATTTTTTTATTTTTTGAAGTTTTTGTATACAAGTAATAGATGATTAAGAAGATTTTAATAAGAAGTAGTTTAAATGAGAGATTTTTGAGTTTTATATGAAGATGATGACTTTACAGAATTGTTGAGTAAAGTGGTATTTAAAATGAAGTTGTTCTGTTAACAAACTTTTATAAAAAAGGTAGTTAGGTTGCATTAATGGTAAATTTTTAGTTTTTAAGAGGTTTTTTGAGTACTGCGATGAAATAAAGGAAATATACGACGATTTTAATGAAATAAGGGAAATATACGACGATTTTAATGAAATAAAGGAAATATGCGACGATTTTAATGAAATAAAGGGAGATTTAAGGAATTCTGCGGATAAACGACGATTATTATGATTTTTAAAGGAAGCTACGTTGAAATAAGGAGATTATTTATGAAAGAATATAGGTAAATAATAAGGAGTTTTTTATTATGAAGAATTTGTTTGGGGATTAATGCAACTTGAATTATTAAAATGTGAAAGATAAGATGGAAATAATTTTAAGATAGGATACTGAGAGACAATACAATTGTAAAGAGGTAATTTTGAGATAAATAAATGAGTTTTGTAAGTAATTTTATTTTTTTGATGATGATGATATTATATTTTTGAATTTTAGTTGAAGAAAAGAGTTTTTGGTAATTGTAGAATCAGTAGTTAATATGTTATCCCAGCAAGACAAAGGAGAATTGAGATTTTAAGTAAGAATAAATAGTTATTGGATTTAAACTAAAATGAATAATAATATAAGATGATAATTGAAAAGTTTTAAGGTGAATTGAAGTAATTTTGAATAATAAGTAGATAATTTTGTAATAATGTTAATTAAAAATGAGAGGTTTTAAAATTTTTATTGTATTAAGTTGAAGGAATTATTCAGATGAATATCTAGAGTCAAAGGTAGATTTTCAAAGGATGTAGAAATGTCGTCTTGGCAAAGAGGATGAGACGAGAAAAAGTATATAGACGGCTGTCTGGGAGATAAGCTTTGAGTGACGGGATCCTGTCAACAAAAAATGTTGATGGAAAGTTTCAGCCAACAAGGTTGGAAAGGAAACTGATGATGGGTTTTATTGTATAAATAGAGATAAGACTTAGCACTAATTGATTCATAATATTTTTTTTTACATGAGTTATGATGACTCAAACAAATTGAGATAGTGAAATAGGATTTTAGCAAATAGATTTTAATTTTTTATGTAAAAAGAGAATCTTTCTTAAATTAAGTATACTAGGGATACTTATTTTCTTTCATGAGGTCCTTAGCTTCTGAAATGAAATGTCTTGAACATCCATTAAAAAAAAAAAAAAAAAAATTTTTTTTTCTTTCTCGATTTGAAATTTATATATATATAAGCTTTGTATTCCAATACCTGTATTGAAATACAAACCTTGTGGGGTTTTGTGACAATGTGAAAAGTCAGATATTAAAATAGACTCATTTAAAAGACGCGGTTAAGCCAAAGAGATAAGAGATTCAAATAATAATTTAAATGTAGTAACTTCATTAATAAAAGAAAAATGGATTTTCAAGACAACAATATGAATTATTATGTTTAATTTTAATGTAATTTAGTTTGTTTGTTTTGTTATGTAAAATATGTGTATTTTTACGGCAGTGCGGTAAAACGTGGGAACAATAACCGGAAAGAACGCTTTCGGAAGTGAGAATTTGCCTCATGGTAACGGCAGTCTGAGTCCAGCGTTAGGAGTGACAGGTTGTTTCTAAAAGAGTCTCAGTTCAGTGATTGAAGGGTTCAGACGTATTTCGACGTTTGTGCGTTATCAAATAGAACAATAAAAAAAACCGATAGAATGTAAGATTTTATAATTTAGAAGGGACAATAGAGTTGATATTGACATAAGGTATAGACAGTGAAAAATCAGTGTACAAAGAATTGTTAGAGACTGACTTTACGAGAGACTTTGTTATATAGTAGAATGAATTACCATGCGGTTTTTCTTTGCAATGGCTTCCATGAGTCAAAGGTTTGAGTTTTGAATATTTTCTGGACAATAGGACTATAAACCCATATTCAAAGTATTGAACGTGATTGTTATAAATAGTGAACTTTTAAACCAATGTATAAACTTGTAGAATGAGACATGAACGTTCAGTGTTTCAGTGTTAATGCTGAGTTGATAATATTTATAGACAAGACTGTTATTTGTGAGAAATATCAAAAGAAATTTTAATTTAAATGAATATTAATTTTCATTTTAATAAACAGAAAATGAATATGAATTCCATAAAACAAAGGGAGAAACGATTCGAGGATGTCATCATAAGGGAGAGAGCATTTCCACGAGGCGGGATCATGGTGTCTTGGACAATAGGAGAAGTCAACCACGGATTCAAAGTGTTTTCAACGAAACAATAACGTGTTTGGTATCCACGTTTCAGAAACTCTTATTTTTAAACTATGTATGAATTTGATAGAATTTGTGTTGTTCAATATTAGATATAGAATATATAGATGATTAGCATTTTAATAAAAAAGGTAAATCCTTAAACTTAAAACTTTATGAAGAAAACAAATTATAAATTTTCTGATATTCAGTAAAACAATATAACTTGCATTAATTTAAAAGGATGCAATTCTTATTTCAATTAAATTCATTTTTTTTTTGTATGTTGCAACAAGTAAGATAACGTCAGTAAATAAACTTTATTCAGATCTTTTTCTTATCAATATCATTTTAATAGGAGTAATTTGATAGGATGTGTTAGTGTAAGATGTTGAATATGACTATTCAAACTTTATATCTGTCTAATAGTTTAATAAATCTTTATGTTAACATTTCAGAGACAAGTGTTTTCATTAAATACCAAATATCACTGTGAAGTACACTAATAAAAGGACTCACCCCTGAGAAAATTTAATAACAATAATAACTTTCTTTTTCTAAATTGATGTTAACACATCTGGCGCCCTATAGTCGAGCAAATTAACAAATTAATAACAATTAAGAGTAACTTCATAAATATTTTTGAATTATTACAGTGGTTATATATATAGCTACCTGGCCAAACCTGCCGGAGTAAAACAAATAAGCAAATTATTAACTTCAATAAACGTACGAAAGGTTTAGTCAAGTAATAGTGATCTAGCTTAGTCATTGTATAAGGTGCATGCATCAAACCATAGGATATTCTTATTCCTTTATGTCTTGCAATTAAGTGTAACCCCTCAATTTGATAGTTTTTAAATTGTGATTTTTCAGTGAAAAATAGTGATCGGCGCAAGGAAAACATTATTTATTCTTATGAAGGTATGTAGTAGACGATAAAAAACTTTAATCCGAAAAATATGGCGCCACCTTAAAGTAAACATTTACCAAAAGTTGGACTTTGTTTAATATCAGAGACTTTAACACAGGTATAGGTCAATAACTTATGAAATTATATTTAACTTTTTTATTAAAATTATTCTTTCAAATGATATTAGCTTAGATCTTTATTATTATTTGTTTTGTGTAGTTTCATTGTAAATAACTCATTAAAGTATTAATTTTTCTTTTATTGTATTTCTTGAGATCCCATAGCGATTTAATATTGAAATTTAATGAAATCGTGTTTTACCTATCTCATTATTAAACAATTGGATCATCCTTCAGCTGGGAAGACCCTTTTCAAGTATCAAAATCCATTATTTCTGTCTAAAATAGCAAATCTTAGACTTATGTGGTTAAGGCATCTGTCTACATTAATTCCAATGGCAACAGTGGTGAATATTTGAGTATCTCATCGCTCTATGTTAATGTTCATCCCTGTAAATAGGTCTGGTTAGGTAAATTATATATAGCCTATATTTTCCCTGACCTGTAGTTCTTTTACTAGATCTGGTTAGGTCAATATATATATATATTGACTTGCCAAGACAGAGTTCACATGATTCTGAAATCATAGAGCCCATTAATATTTACCTGTTAGAAAACAATTAATGCGCATATCTAAAGACACACTATTCTATTACTTATAACTTACGAAACTTAGACGCATAGGCTCATTATATATTCTAAACATCGAATGCAAACTTGTAAATTGTTTATTTTTGACAGTAATATTGGATTTTGATACTTTAAAAAGGTCCTCCCAGCTAAAGGATGATCCAATTGTTTAACAATGAAGTATATTAAACACGATTTCATTAAATTTCAATATTAAATTGCTACATGATCTCAACTGGACATTTACCAATTTATTTAGCCTACCTTGTTTGTCATTAATGAGATATTTTTTGACAATGCTAGACGAATTTCAAGTCTTAAAATCCATTAATATTTTAATAAACTGATGCTTTTAGACGTAAGGATTCAAGGGTTATTTGGGTTATTATGAATTACATTATTATTATTATTATTTGGTTTACATCATTTTTTTCAAAGGGGGCTGAGAAAGAGAAAGTAGCTCATTTTTAGTACTTTGTTTATTTACTATGAGAATTTATTGATTTTGTGAATAATTACCTAAATTTATTTATTTTCATATGAAGTAAAAATTGTGAAAAAATATAAGAAACTAATTAAAAAAGTAATCAGTTAAGGCCTATAGTATTATTCATTTCAAGTTCATTAGACAATATACGTGAATGTGGTAATTGCTAATTTCAGAACTAGAAGCAATAATAAAAACTGAATCGATGTACAATCCTATGTTTACTTATAAAGAGAAAGGTTTCACTTTTATTATATATTCATAACCTTATTCAACACATAAATTAGGTGAGTTATTTTATTAATACAGTTTGTTCAATTAATACGAGAGTTCATTTATTAAGTTAGACCGTTTGCGCATAGCAACCACACAGGCTGTCACGTGACGCCTGCTCTAGGTTAGCAACTCTTGCCCAGTCCCCATCTATTCAGTCAGTTGATTTCATGTCTGCGACTGTTGGTTCTATCGTAACACTGCTTTGTTTATCTCCATGTTAATCAATAAACCCGCCGATTGTGACTTTCAGCCAAGAGGAATGACCATAAATGCTTAGAGATATTGCGAAACACTAACCAAGCTTAGGTGCGCTATTCGAACAGCATTGCTCTATAGTATATTTTAATCCTAAAAAATAGAAAGTGTAATTTGTAATTATTTAAATTTTATATATTGTAAGTTGAATATGGAATATGCATGGAACATATATTGCAATTATTCATCTATCTAAAAAAATATATTTTAGGCTATTACAAGTTGTTAAATGTGAGGTGGCTACATTTATGACTGCTTTGTTCAATATTGCATGAAGTATTGATTTTGCTACACTATGGAATTTTCTAAGTATTTCTGGTAAAATCAGGGATATCTCAGGTAATTTTATCTTTTACTCCTGGTAGACACCGTGTTAAACTATCCACACATTTGAGCTGAAGAACACACCACAGATGATGGACAGTCAGCATTCCTAAAACCACTTTTTAAACTTGGATTTCAAAAAGGATATTTCTGTGAAAACTTGTCATTAGTTTTTTTAAAATCTTTAGATCAACTTGATTAACTTAAATATAATAGCTCACTTTACCAGGGTCCTGGTCATTAAAGAAATTAGCATCTTGTATAAGCAGTGTGTGGGGGGGGGGGAATAAAAATGTTTATTTATGTAAAAGTTTATTGGTATTGATAGTAGGCTTGTTGTAGATTCATCTTAAAAATGTGCGCTTTTTAGTTTCAGGATACACAACCTGTAATTTTGAAACAAACTGACAAAAGATAGAAGGCTATTTACTACAAGACACAAACTTACAATGACAGCAATACATTGGATCAACTAACATTTGGTAAGAGCACAGTTGAATTTTTTTTTATTAGATCATATTTATTTTAGTTGATTTGTTTATCAGACGCAGGTAGATAACCATTTTAAAGTGCTAGAAGTTTAACGAAATCAATAAATCTTTTCATTACTCATCACATTATACTTGTCAGGATATTTTGGATAAGTCCTGATCTGAAACTTTTACTTTTAGCTACTAAAATGTTATGAAAATTAAAAAGAATGGGTAAGTTTTAATAAATGATGCATAAACTTACCAAAGGTATAGAATGAGCACTGATCATAATCCATAAATCACGTTTTCAGAGTTTGATCAATTATATATATTTGTAAATGTGTGCTATTAAGTTACTGTAGAAGTCTTTAATTTTATTTCATTTTGTTCCAGTCTACTTTTCTACAATAACTACAGATTTTGAGGAATAATGTTGTAGGCTTTATATGTTCATAATATTACAGCTTTGAGGAAAGGGGGGGGGGGAATCTATCTATTGGTACCAATCATATTTCTGGTAGCCTAATTTGAAGTCTGATATCAGTCATATTAACCATAGGAGTATTATAATCTTGTACAGTTTTGTTTAGTCAATGTTGGATGCTATGTTTAAATAAATATGATATCAATTGAAAGATTTCTTATATTTAACTATAGGTTTAAGATTTTATTAAAACAATCATGATTTTTGAAACTACAAATATATTTTTGATTTTGTTGAATTTATTCATTGTTATAACATTTCATTCTTTACATTAATGTTATCATTTTTTTCCTCTAGAAAAGAACTTCAGCATCAGTCTCAAGACATCTATAAACCATCTCTAATACATCATCAATCACCACCTACCATCTTGACATCCAACCCATCTCACCACCATCATCAGTGTCTTTGCCACCAAATCAGGTAGGCTATGGTTGATATTGTTCAGCTATTTTTCTATTTGAAGTATGAACAATATTTCTTATTGATTTTTATTAAAGCCTAAAAAGTAGTTAGACTTTTTTTTTTAACACCTAGTGTCATCTATGTCGTCTTTTTAATGCAGTACTTTATTTTTATGTTCAAAGCTTCATACTATCATGAGAAAGATCATTTTTATAATAATAAAAATGTTGAGTTTTTATTAACCCTCGAACTACCCTATATATTACTCAAGTGGTAGGCCTTTTTAGTGCATTTTGCAAGTAATTTTTTTTTCTACTAAAAATAGTAATTTAATCCTAAACCTAACTTTGTAACATATCATTTTTTATAGAAAGGTCCATAGAATTTACCTATGTAATAAGAACGGTTAGATGTAAACACTTTGGAGTTAATATTGACTGGAATGAAAAACATTGCTCTTAACAGAAGGAAAAATTCCATATAAATATACAATACAAAATTTGGAGTTAGTTGATATGTCGGTAATATATTTAAAAAAAGGTAAAACTTCAGATAAACACTAAAATTTTCTAATTTTAAAATAGTTTTCTGGTTTATATGTAAATATAAGTGTGTAAACAAATATAAACATTTTTATTTGACAAAAACGATTTTTACGAGAAAAAATTGCAAAATGGCAACAGGAAAATGGTTGGGCTTGTTTTTCAAAATTCACCAAAACCTATAAATAAAAAAGTAAATATAAAAATTTTGATGTTAATTGTGATGAAAATAAAAAAATAATATCGAATAACTCGAGATCAACTTACTTCTCGGTGTACGAAAAAATGGCGATGTATAAACGATTGGATATCCATATATTACTAATTCGTATTTGACAACTTCTAACGTCCTTAAAAAAATGCTAGTTTCCCTTCGATTTCAGTGACATTTGTTAGACCCATAGAAGAATGTCTATGACTTTGACTATATTTTTGAAAACATATATCAAAAGAGTAAAAAAATACTCTCTTTGAAATGGTGTGAATGCCAACTTAATTGAAAAGAATATCCTTTGAAAACAAATAGACAAAAATAACATATTTTGTCGTCTGCTTCGACTGAATTTGGTGTTTCAAACTGATCTGGCAAGACAATAATTTATCGATTTTAATCATGTGACATATTACTTTTTTTGGTACTTCAGTTATATGAAAATGAAAGTTCAGATCATTATCTTTACAATAGTGACAAATGTATTGCGATTGAGCTTTTTTTAGTAGCCGAAATGTTGGAATTATAAAATCTGTTTAGCGTAGTTCATTACAGTGGAATAACACATGTGAGACAGATACTGAATGAAGTTCTATATCTCAATAAGTATAAAAACCACGATAATTTGGAATACATTGGTCGAAAAGTGAAGAAAAATACTATAACAGAGTGTCATTTTAAAGTATTTAGCCTGAATTTCTGACTTGTTAAAAATAAACAAAAGTGACATCTGTTTCGGACAAAATGATTATAGAAAATGGTGCTAGTAAAGTGACGTGTCGAGAAATGCTAAATTTATCTAATTTAATAATTTTACATATTACTATGTTTATATGAAAATGAAAGATCAGATCATTAGCTTTACATTGATGCCAAATTTATTACATTTGGATTAGGCCTACTTGAGTTTGAGCCGAGTCTCAGTAAATCGAGCTTGAGCTTTAATCGAGCTCAAACATTTTAATTAATACAAGCTTTTAATTTTCGGGCTTGAACTTTTATCAAGCCTTTTAAAGAGCTCTTATCTAGCTCAAGTTTTTTAAAGCTTCCTATAAATTTTACATTAAGTAATAATCAGTATAATGTCGATCTTTTATTTTAGTGGATTGTCAAACTGGGAACCAAATGTCATATCTACATTTTGCTTTAATGTCTTACACAATAAAAATCTGTGCGTATAGTTTACGGTAATGTAACTATGGCTAGTCTTATGTTTTTAGAAAGGCTATAATATTGCGAGTTAAAATAAAATCCACCAATAATTATGGGAAGGTCAGACACAAACTACCTGAGCTTTAGATTAAACTCTGCCTTATCTTACTAATAGTTTCCTTCTTTACAAGTTAAACAATGCACACCTTTGGAAGGAGAAAACTCAAAATCAATACAGTCGTGTATTTTGTCATTTAATTCATTTAAATTTTACGAGACATTTTATTATTACGATAAACGGAAAATAATTTGCCGCTGGTTACAATAATATGTCAAACCGATATTATTACTTGTCATTGTGGACTGCTGTGTGTGTGTGTTTGTGGGAATGAATCGAACTTAGGCCTAGAACTGATTGATGCACTTGCACAGTTTGAATTTTACAACTCAAGCAAGTTATCTAGACAAAAGACACAGTGTTTCTCTAGTTTCCATGAACTCGAAATTAGTAGCAAATGATTGGTTGAATAGCCTTGCATTTTGTAAATGTAAATAATTATAATAGGAAACAATTGAACTAAGTTTAGTTTATTTAAAAATTATAACTTTGTGATTGTGTTTTCGTTGAGATTTTGCAAAACATTAAAACGATAAAGTTTTGGACTGGACTTTTATTTTTGAATGGTTGATCTGGGAAAACAATTGTTCGGGGAACTTTGAATCCTGTAGAAATATGCATTGTTTAAATGGGTTTCCAACCTCTACTGCAGAATCTGAACAATAAATGAAGGAAATGAATGAATTGAGTTTCATTATTTTCATAGTGGAGAGGGGTTCTTTCTCGTATTAAAAATTAGTAATTTCTTAATTATTTTATAAATTTATTATTTTCCCTTTTTTTGTACTAAATAATATGTGCGAGAAATTAAAATGTGAGAAAATTGCAAGTTTTTGTGGCAATAAGATGTATAATATGGGAAATACAGCAAATATGTTCCAGGCCAATTATTTTTCCCAACACCTTATTATATTCACACTTAGTTTAGTATATTATCAATGTTGGTATTAGGCTAGATGCATTGGACCATTGACAGTCTGTTTTAAACCTTGTCTGCGCTCTCTCTCTCTCTGTCACACACAAATACCCAACTTTGCACATCTTTCGAATCAAAGCTATATTAAAATAGGGAATAAGATTATAGTACAACAAAGTTAACTTCGAGCAAGGCTGTGCAGGTTGATGAAATGAGGGGCATGTAGTGGAGGTAAACAGGCTGCTAGTAGATACGCTAGTGTGTGAAGGAGAATTTATGTCTTCCTTAACCTTTCCTTTAAAATTTATTTTATAACCACTTTTTGAGTTGTCAGATTATGAAAGACATTTAATGTGAGTAGCGTGAAGAACGTAGATTTCGCCAGGAAAAATTATTGGTCACTCTTTAAGTTTACTTACTTTAAATTCGTAATTATACTCCCTCGCCTAGTCGAATAATTGATCTACGTTAAGGCATTTATAAACAAACCTAGAATGTAACAAAAGACCAAAACTATTTTGACTCTATAATGTAAAGATCAGATTGCAACTGTTGTGATATAGGAGTGAGTCATGTGTTGCTAAGTTATACCATTAGACTTGCCCAACTCCTTGTATACACAAACATAATAACTGCACATCTCGATATTGCTCAAAGTTAAAACTTTATTCTACTCTAAATAGAGCATATCCTTACTCCTTACAATATTTTTTCTTGTCAATTAGCTAACAATTTACTTTATTCTCCCTATTCTCAATCGATAATTTTACTCTAGTATGATATTTTGAATTATTTGTTATCTAATATGTCTTATAAAATATTATACCACAATTCACACTCAGTAGTTCAACATTTTCACAAAAAGTTTTTTTCTTCTTCATAGTAAAGTACGAGTTTAGTTTAGTTTTGTTTAAAATTTTTATTTTTTACCTTACTGATTTTCTTTTATTTACCCAAACAAATAAATCACTACTCCCAGACACCGAATAATTTGTTTGTAGTGAAATATAAAAATACTAAGAGTTAAAAGTATAACTTAAGAATTCAATTTTATTTTCTTAAGTAAAGCTTTGTACTAAGTGTTTACACTGGGAAAGGTATTGGGGTTTTGAGCTTTATATTTCAATTTCTGTAATTATAGTGTCATATAATGTGTTGAATCGAAAAGTAATTTTTCATTAAGTATGGTATCGGGATTAGTTTTGACCATCTTGTATATTTCAAATTGTTCCACAATTAAATTTCCTTTTTTTGCAATGATGAATTTTTTTTAAGGAATCTTGAATTGTAGAGTTTTTGTAGTTGTTTACAGTCAGGTGTTCTGTGTATTTGGATTTGATTTTGTTGTTGACAAAGTGTTTGTTTGGCTGTCGGGATGTGCTCTTTGAATCATACCTTTTATAACTTTCCCATTAGCCAGGGATAGTGAAACACATGTCATAATATAAAATGATAAAGGTGTCGACAAAGTTTAAAATACAATTAAAATTTATTTTTTACAGGTTTTTATTAAATTTTTGTCCTATATAGTAAGTAGTGTAAATATCTTCTTTTTTTCCCCCTGTCATAGCTGTCATGTTGGTGTTTGATAATATAGCATCCATAAAAGTTCTGCTATTTCGTAAACTATTTGTTTATTTGTCTGATTAACAAATTTAACCAAGGTAATGGTAAAATCAACCTATTTCCAAATTTGGTCTGTAATTACTAAAAATTCTTGCTAAAAATACAACAGTAAAAATGTATTTAGAACCTAATATTTGATTGTATTGTACATATCTTAACATTACATTTCTTTTGTCTTTCTACATCCAATAACCTCCTCGACCCATCTCATCCTTTATATTTATCCAACTGGACTCTTTCATTATCCGAAACTTCATTATTTCTATCCTGTATTCCTAATAATTCCTCTCGTGTCATTTCTATTTTCATCGGTATTATTTTGAAAATGATTCAATTTATTTTCCAGATTGCTACCATTGGTGTTATTGTGCAGTTTATCAACAATTATAACCGACACTGAATTTTGTGTATAATTTAGGCCTAGTAGCAACTGCTTTGAATTATTAAAAAAAATATATATTGATTTGTAATATAGCAAGGATTTAATGGTTCACACTGTTTTTATAAATAAATAACGAAGTTTTGGTTGTAAGAAGTTATGTCGTTGTTATTTCTAATACAACTCTTCCGTCCTTATACTTTATCCTTTGTTCCTAATCTATCTTGGCTTGACACTAGTATTAATAAAATTCATCTGCTGTACCATACTCCACTTGGTTTATAAAATAATAGGTTAATATGTCCCTTATAATAAAGTCTGTAAGCAATATTTTTGTTTGTTTTTATACTCGTATTGGCATTATGTTAACATCAGTTGAATTTAAAACACTCTCCAGTTGAGTTAGAGAAGAGTCTGAAACCTAAAAGATTGCTGAAAGATCATTATTTGGTATTTATAAATCAATTATTATTAAAATCATTTAATCAGGAAAGGTTTCATTTTCAGATAACTAAGACAAGTTTTTATTACATCTAGAATGAATGTGCCCAAAGTTAGGGTGCTAAAAAAATAGTTTTGACCTTATCTGTATGAATGGGAAAAAAAATTATCATTCAAATTCAAGGAATAAAAGAAGATTTGTCATTGTTTGTTTACAGAGAGAACAGCTGTCAGATTATTAATTTTGAGTGAGTCTGTTATTAACCCTGCAACTGTGAATTGACCAATGATTATGATTTTGAACAATAGACTTCCACGGTCACAAACATCATTATGATCTTGTTCTTCGGGGTTCGAACGCATCAATATTGTCTGCACGTTGAGTACAGCCGACGTTTCGGTCCCTTTACAGATGTCCATTTTCTAGGCTTAACAAATGTCAAGTCACTTCAAGAATTATTGAAGAATCATTGAAGAATTATTTTTCCCTTTATCAAAACATAGCCATTAAATGAGAGTATGCTTTTATATATTAGGCTACATGTCCCATTTTGACAAACAAATGTGAGGTTTGCGAATGGGATATATTTGTATTTGTTACACTTTTTAAACAAAACTATAAAAGCATAGGTTCTAAACAATAAGTTTTTTTTTAATTCTATGGACTTTTCTGAACACAATAACGTATATTTATAGCTTTCCAAATATTTTATAATTAAGCCTACAAATGGGAAACTATAAATGGTGCAAAATACTACAGCTTAGAAGAAGAAAGGGAAAAGTTTTCTCAAGTATCAAGTTTAGATGTTTAAAGTTGTGTCTAGCATTGGAGGAAATGGAAGATTGAAACCAAATCTTTTTTATTGATAAATGATGTACGGGAATAAATGACACAAATTGGACAGCAATTTGTGTAATTCTAAACATATTTGTTTGGGCAAAAATCAGTAGCGGCCGATGGTTAAGGGCAATGGGAGGGCTCTGTTTTATTTTATACATGTAAGGGAAGGCATGTTATCATTCACTTAACATTCACAATCACAAAGGGTTAAACTTAAAAACATAAACAAACAACTCTTGTGAGTGGCGAGACACTATTTAGAACAGTTGCGCCAACTTATTTTGCCCATCGAAAACAAGGTTTTTAGTAATGCGGAACATCTAATTTATGGTGGCTTCACTGACTGATGTCTGCGCGCGCAGCTTCGGACTCTGCCCTAGAAGCCCATTACACGCTGTGTAAATGACGTCACGGCACCCTCAGCTCTGTCTGCTGCTTGCCCCATATGACTAAATGCAATGAAACTGGGACGCTCTGGCCACCGTCCGAACTCCAGAATACATTCATCAAATATTTTATATTGTAAAACTTCCGCTACAAATGATGGTGAAATCCATAGCGGCAATTTATAATTCATTTATCTCAACAGAATTAAATACATATAGGTATTTACATTATTAAAATAATATTATCATTTGGGGGGGGGGGGCGTCCGAGAGTCCTTATGAGTACACCGCCACCTCGTTTATCCGTACTAACTGGGACTGGAAGAGGTCCAGAAAATAGAAAATCCAGATAAACAGGAAACAGTAGGAAAATATAATAAAATAATTTGTAGTGATAAAACGTAATGTTTATTTCCTTGTACATAAACGCAACAACATATTTATACAAAACTTGTGATATCAATATCAACATCTGAGTATATATCTATTTGGAACAACTGTTTCACTTGTTGATGTGTGGGAGATCTCTTCAGGCGTTATTTCACAAAGAGCAGGGCTAATTTTTTCCATGGCTTCAAAGTGCCTTTTGTTACATGATCCTACCATCTAAATAATGTCTTTAATATTTATTGCTTTTAATAAATCAAGGAGACTTTCTTCTCCTTCTTCCTTGATTATCTTGCTCAGAAGCTCTTTGTGATAAACAATCTTGATATTTCCAAACATCCTCTTGCTTGATCCATAGGTTGCGTGTCAACTATGTGTAGTGTTATACAACCAACAAATGCTTGGACAAATTCTAATCAAATTTGGTTTGTGGACATATTTTGGTCATGACTCAGGGCGTTTAAAAATGTTTTTGAATACCGTACCTTAAAATGTGGATGTAGCTGCTATAAGAAGAAATGAAAAATTAAGGTTTTTCTCAAAATCAGTTTTAACAATTTTGCTCATGTGTAGCCTCTAAGAATACTAACAAAACTTATTGGTAAAAATGTGTTGCGTAGCTGTTATCAAATTTGTAATTCTTTAAAATCGACTATCCCGATTTCCTTCAATTGTGAAATGTGAAGGTTAATGACCCAAACCCTTGTGCAAAATAAAAATTATGGTTTAATAAGAATTGACAAAAAAACCTTGGACTGCCGCCATTGAAAACTCTACTGTAATTAAATATGATTTACAGTATGGACATGTTTATAGCACAAGGCCCTTATTTAAATAGCTAAGTATTTTTAAAAGATGCTGTCTGGTTCATTTCCACTATTTTCTTCAACGTAAATTGAGCTTTTAATGATGGCAGTAATTTTTTGTTTTTTTTGACAATTATTTCTGAAGTGTTAACACCTAACTGAAATTTTGGTTAGTTTTTATTTGGTTTGGGGGATAGACGAGTGAGAAAGTATAGTCTGAACTTATGGAATTCAGCTGTGGGACCGCTCCAAACATACTAAAATACAAACAATTTATAGATTTCAAAATAAATTCTTGAGAACCATATCAAATGCTGTATGATACATCAGAAATAGTGACCTCCATAATTTACAAACACCTACAGTTGAAGAAGAAATCAATCTATTTGCTCAAAACCACCAACAACGGCTTCAAAGCCATGTTAACGAGGAAGCATCATACCTACTCGATAATGTTGAATTACTGAGGAGACTCAAACGGACAAAGCCTTTTGATCTTCTCTAGAAATAACTAGGACCACCTGGACTGTAAACACCATTTTGTTAGATTTAAATTTATTGTTAGTTTATGTAACTAGTTTCAGTATTATTTATGTACCGTTTATCTAATAAAATTAAAGAAATCACTACCACATTTGACGAGAACTTGTGATATTTATTGCCAATGTCAACCAGGAATTATCAGTTTCACAATTAAGTTTTCTACAAATGAGTGCTGCCTTTCCACCACTCGTAACTTATTATTTTTTATGGAGTATTTATTTCCTATCTTTATTTGGTAATCTTACAGCTTTCCTTATGTCTCTTAATACTTTATCATGTTCCATCTTGGAATGCTCGAGAACAGTCTTTTTAGAATATTATTAGAGAAAAATAATAATTTCCAACAACAATTACAGTTTTCACTAAGTAAAACAGAAAAAGATCTTGACTACATGCGGATGACAGTTTTTGAAGAAACTTCTTTGTTCATGGTAGAATGAAATGGATTCATAACATTTAATTATACTCAGAATATCGGTCTTTATGTCTATCGCTGTATATATTATTCAAATTTGTTGTACGGCTACCTTCAATCTAGAATAAGTGTCTGGGATTTCCAGAGTTTTAAACACCAGAAGAAGGTAATTTAAATGTACAATCGCGGGCTTCATATAGAGAGATCGTGAAAAAATTAAACAATTTTTCATCATTATGATTAACGGAAACCATTTTATTATTGTTTTCGGATAAATTTATTTCAGTTTTTAACAAAGAAATTAAAACCTTTCAACAAAAAGAGATGACTTTCTTGTGTGTAAGCATGAGACATCTCCAACCAATAATAAATCTGTAGTTGGTAATTGTAATAATTAAATAGTTAAATTAGGAAATAGAGAGACAATTAATTGTTAAAAAATAATAACTTAAAATAGAATTTTTAAATAATGGTAAAAGGAGAAAACTCTTTTTAATAATACTGTAAGGGACCCGTCGGTGGTGCCTACCCAGAGTCGTGGATCACTTTGTCAGATTGATAATTCACAGTAATACTCTTGATCTAAGGTTAGTCTACTACACTGGCCATCTTAGATACACACTATATTAATATAAAGGACACTTTAAATTTACGAGATTAGCGAAATCAGTTTAGTTGAACTTAATGCAAGACATAATACGCTATTTATAGATCTAGTGCATGTGTTTGCTACCACATTGTGATTCTACTGCGCTGAGCGTTTGCGCCCTTTTCCATTTCAAGATATTTCTCAGCTGTGAGATACAGGGCAAGGTATACAACTCACAACACACCTATGTAGGAATAGAAGTCTACGAAATAGGGGTTTGATATATCACCACAATATCGATTATTAGTAAAAATTCCTGCCTTTAGTTTTGAGATATTACGATTTAATTTTTAACAGATATCAAATACAAATTTTGAGAAATTTACAATATGTTTTAAATTTGAATTTTAGGAAAATTGTTTTGAGGAAATCGAATGTTTGCTATTTCCCCTCTCCCTCCCTTGTTGTCTCAGTCATCATCTTCTTACAAAAGAAAACAAGGTAGAAAACCTCTAACCTCCGAATACTCTAATAGTGTGGGAGTCGGAAAAGACGAGAGAGCCCTGATAGGAATGTTGAAAGAAAGGGATCTAATCCAATATTACATGAACAAAGTTATAGATCCAGCTAGGGTTTACCAAATTGACATGCACGTACTCACTAAAGTGGCCTCTTATGGCAGCAATTTGCACAATTTTGATTTTAAACATGACATTTGGTATAGGAAACTATTATGCATTCATTAAAAACTGTATTCAAATTCAGTATCGTCGAATTGAAAATGTAAAAGTGGTGGTCATTTTAAACAGTTTTTTGTTCATATCTTGTGTGTATTCTACTTATAACACAATAAATTAAATTTAAATGTTCAGATTTCAATTCTGCATGTAATGGTACCAACCCTACATCTCTACGATAAAATATAGCGAAGTTATTGTCAAAAATGTTATTTGGAAGCCTGACCTCCCCCAAAATGTGATATTTGTATAGTTATGAAATCCAGGACTGAGTCACTGGACTCGAGCGTAGCGAGTGGAGGCTCCATCACATGTGTACAGCTACGTTGCTGAGACACTGACACTAGGGAAACGTCCCTCGATCTACCAATAAAATTTAACATTTCCTACAAGGCCCAATCAACCAACTTTTAGAATTGTCCTTAAATTTAAAAAATTCTTTTCTAGGCCATCTTGGTCTTTATCACTTTTTTTATGGGAATGATTTTTACTCTTGTAATGTTGTGTATTTGTTTTTATATAACCAAATATTTGATTAAACCATATAAATAATTGATTTTATTATAGCCGGTGCTTAACAAATCGTATAGTCCACAGAAACTGGGTCTTGCACAAATTAAAGATATGCATACAAAACTTGATGCCCTGGCTCCATGATCACAGCTAATATAACAATAAACTAGTATTTATTTAAATTATTTGTGTCCGTTTCAATATAGCTACCTATATTTATAGTTGCAAAACTTTGAGAATGTTTCTGCTATATTTAATTATAATGTAGTTATTGTAGATACTGTCTAGAAAGCCTACAAGTGTTCTTAAATTTTAAAAATACCCTTCTTTCATTGCCATACTTTGTTGAAACCAGTTTTTCTTCACCTATCTTCATTCATTTTCTACCAAAGTAGTTGCTTCTTCGTTCCATTCCTAACCTCCAGTAGTCCTTTCCTTCAATCATCAGTTTATCTTCACGTTTCTTATACTATATCTTATTTACAGAAGCAAAAAGCTGAAAAACTTGGACAAAAATTGGAAGCATCAAAAGTAGTTAAACCTGAGATTACCGTCTCTCAATGAAAGTTTAGTAACGGAATTGAAGTGCTTGTGAGCAGTAAGCACGAGTTACCAGTCTTGCCTCAAAAACCTCGCTTTACTGGCGGTGGTTTCAATATGGGAGTAGCTGCCTCGTGATGAGCTTTATACTCTTCAATACTGACTTTGATATTTTGTTACATTTATACTAAAAATCTTTGATAATAAATTTATTATATTGTTTTAAATATTTTATCTTTTCTAGTCCTAAACAATTTATTTACCACCATATGGAAAAAAATTCCACAACACTTTATTTGAAATAAGCATGTGATTCAGTAATCAAGCCATCATTGACAGTTGTTACAAGTACACAAATCTTTGATGATAATGCTAATTATGATATATTATATTTGAAGTAGAAATTAAAGATTGAATGGGTTATATCGGCAGTGAAAAAATGTGTTAACACTTACAGCTTTGTTTACAAACATTTGTAAAACTAGGTTTAAGTCGAGTTCAGTAACAAACTCTTAATCATTTTGTATTACTCTTAGTATTTAGCTTTAGTAATAAGTGAAGGATTAACTTTCATATTCACAATTAAGATTAGTATGATTTAATACAGGTTTTAATTAAGTCAAACGACTAAGGAAATATATCAGAACACTGTAAAAATATGGTTACATAAGCGTTTAGCGCTTTAAATTACAGATGTTACTTTTGAAGAGGAAAGGTTTATAACCTAGTCCAGTGTTTCTCAACCTGTGGCTACTTGTTGGTACGCGGGGTAATTTTTGTTCTAGATAGAGCCCAGTGCATGCATTGTGTGCTAGACTGGCGAAGCAGGGCACAAGCTCACCAGGTTAGTCTAGTCATCTACTGTCACTTTATCTATTACTCTTTCATTGTGGTTTTATTGTGTTGTTTTGGTTGTCAAACTCAATTATGGATTAGTGGTTAAAACGTTCTTTGCCAGGTCCTAGTACAAGTGCTTCAAAATAGCCAAAAACTGTAAACAAAGATTCATAACAACATTCTGTCCCTCTACCATCGAGTACCAACTAAAACAAGAATACATAAAACTCAAATATGATTCTATCTTCTAGCTTTTTGGTTTTAGTTTTACAGGAGGTGAAAATGAACCTACCCCACAATGTATGATTTGTTTTGAAACTTTCTTTGGACAAAGTATGAGATCATCTCTTTTAATGAGTTATTTTAATACGAAGCACACCAGTTCTAAAATAAGCCATTGATTCTTTTTTAAATAAGGAAACTGAACTTAAGGGAAGTAAACAAACAAAAGTTGGTCATTTACAACACTAAATACAAGATTAATGAAATGAGTTAGTTTAAGAATTGTCCAGGAAGCTATTAGGAATAGGTTTCTTGATACTAATTTCTACTGGTTCATTGGATAATCAAAAACATAGCTGATTTATTATTAATTTCCCTATTGGTTTTCGTTTTCTTTAGGCTATCAAACAATTCTGAGTTTATTATTCTACAACAGTTTGGGATATTATAACCCTTTCTAATACTTAATTATTCAAATACAACATAAAACACAATCTCTCCTATTCAGATCTTTATACCTTCAATCCAGAGCAAAGACAAATTATTGAATTTAATAACTCTTGTTTTCCAAACGCATGTATCTGCTCACCTTCTCAACATAGACGGGAATATCTATAAACTGCCAGTGAGTCCCTTTTTTGTGTATATGTCTCTCTGGTAACCAGCAGTGTTTTCTCATCCTTACCAATGTCTCTGATCCAACTGACCCTCTTTCTAGGTCACTAGCAGTTTATATAGAGCTTCACTATCCATGTCATGTTAATGATCTGAAAGCTAGGCAGTTGTTGGTACACCAAGTTTTTGCTAAACTTAATAAAAGTTTTAGGTTTACGGTTTCACTCTGCTCTCGCAGTTATTTTATGTGAAGTTCTTAAGTGTGTGAAAATTCCTTGTTGTGAAGACAGACTTGGTTCTGGGATTCTGAACTCCAGCTAAGTACAGTGGAAATTTATGTGTAAATGTCATACCTGAACATATATGAAATATTGTTGGGATTTCTAATTTTTGTTTTTGAAGAAGATTAAAGATTAATTCCAGTATAAACTTTAGAAAAATTATTTATGAAATTACCAGTTATCTTTGTCGATCATTCTAAAAGAAAATATACAAAAACGAATATTACACAGTCTTTTACGACACTAATAATGTTTTGTTGGCTTGAACATTTGAGTGATACCTCCTGACTCAAGAGTTTTGTGGAAATAGTAAGGTTTTTGTTAGTTTAGGTTTTGGTAAGGTTATGATAGTGTAAGAAAGTTAGTGCTTTGGTATCTTGTGAGAGTCACTTCTGTGGTGGTACACTAAGTTTTTGCTTCCAGTTCTTTGATGCATTCTTGCAATTCACTGCAACTTTTTTCAAGTCAAATACTCTAATAACATTGGGGTTGGAAAAAATTTTGCCAAGAGAAACTAGATAGGAAAGTATAAAAATAGAAGGGATCCGGCTCAAGACTAGATGAAGAAAAGCTAAGATCCAGCATAGATAACCTCAGGGATGCCATCCAAAACCTACAAGATGTGAGATCATCAAGGTTATTTTATATCAGGGTTTACTCCTTTAAACGGTTCTGTCTAGACCAGATCTGTTAGGATCAGCAGTCTAGTGCAGGGCCACCACAAGCAGGATGCAGCTCTTCACTACACTTCATTCATGAGTACCATTACAATTGGTCTTGAGTACAGGTGTGTTCCTGAGATCAGAGCAGCGTCCAGACATTTAACTACATAGACGCCCCAAAGTTAAGATGTTTTTTAAATGACTTCGACTTTATAAAAATAATTTTCCCTATATGCCTACTGAGCCTAAGATGTGTGGTTTTAGAACACGTTTGACTTTTTTATTTTTAAGATGATGGTGACCTAAAGGTTATTTACCTTTTAAAACAATAAATAATTTAAAAAAAAAGTGTGATATTTATTCAGGTGTTGCTGTGACCATTTATACATGTTTATTTGTTCAGGCATTGCGACCGAGTAAAGGAAACACATTTTGCCATGCACAAACAATGTATGAGCAAGGATTACAGCCATATTACAGTCCACCAATGAAATCAAAATACTGTACTCGAACAATAAGTTATATAGGTATGTATAGCTTTAGTAGTGTATTGTTGGATTAACAATTTGTTTTTATTTTGTGTGTGATATATGTATATGTGACTGAGATTAAATAGCATTAGTAACTTTTCAACACTACTGTATACAAGTGCTAATTAAAGCACTGCAGCGATAGAACAGTGTAACTTTTCACTGAAGTAATTGTTCCAATGATACTTTACTATTGCAATATTTTTACATGCTCAGAGTATATGTAGATGGAGTAAGTGTGACAATCGTAATAGCATTGAACTTGTGTTACTGTCTTTGGATTTCATTGTCTAAAGAAAAAGTAATCTTCTTCATTCTTGTTATGTGACCTTCAGGGGCTCACTATAGCGAGTAGCAAACTCGAGGAATCCTAGCTGAATCTTCGCATTTTTTTTCTATGTAATCTTGGGATAGATCCTTCTCTTGACCCAATTCTTGTTCTTTTGCAATGCAAACACTATTAAATTATTCTAGGACAAGGAATATTTATTTGATCTTCTTTTAGTTATAAGGTGACGATGACAGAGGTTTTCATCATACGTCATCATAAAAACTGGATTTTATCTCTTACAGATGTCGAAACTTTCTCAAAATTATTAAAACATTTCATTAAACTTTTTAGTATCTTAGTTTCAATGTAAAATACAAAAATTACTTACTTTTTTAAGTGAATTTTGTATGTGGAAATTTTAAATAAGGAAGTAGGACTCCAATAAACTCTTCAAATGTCGAATTAAAATTTAATATTTCCTACAAGGATCTAAGAAACCAACTTTTGGATAGTAATTTATAGGATCCATTTGTATTACATTGTATGATGTGGCTGAATAAGTTATCTTGTGGCTCATTAATTTGTTTTTAAATTCCGTTTTTAAATCTGTTGGTTAATAACCATGAAACATGAAGATTGGTTAAAAAATTGAGGTTGGAATGTTAACTTATCATATACTTTGTAAATAAAAAAACAAAATCATATTATAATCCGGATTTAATCCTTTTCATATAGGGACATTTTAAGGACATACTTAAAGAAAATTCAACAACCTCTTCGATATCAAAAGGTTACAATTTTATATAGGCATATTATTAAAATTGTACCAATGAATTTTGTGACACCTAATTGTAGTTATGTTCTGAATATTTTTTAATGGTTTATTTAATCAATGTTTCTTGAAATCTCTGAATTCTATTTTCATTCCTTTTTAAATGATTATATATTTTATAACTGAATATATTATGAAATTGTTTGTATTAGAATTACAGTGATCTTCATTCGTCATCAACAACAAACAGATCATCCATCATTTTCAACAGCATCCAGAAAATTCACCATCAAGCTACTTATAGAACATCAGTCATCACAGCAGCATCTAGTACATCCCATCAATATCAACATAATTACAGATTTTGATCTACAACTGGTAAGGTAAGGTAAGTTATAATAGTTAGTGAATTTGGAGTCCGAGGGTATACAATCTCTTGTCACTGCGAACCAAATGGATCTTTTGTGACTACCCTACTAATTATGTTTTATACCCAGCCAAGATTTGAGCTTCTTAAGAATTTTTAAATGATTTTGGGTGATATTGTAGTTATCTCTGCAGCCATGGGGAAAGGAAGTGCTGAAATAAAGTAGTCTTTTGTAGGATAGAGATTCACACTCACTCAACCAGTGTTCGGCTGTCTCTTTAAGTGTCAGGCAGAAGCGGCACGAATCCACTTCTCCCTTCCCTTTACATTTTTGGGTTGGGAGTCCTCTGATGATTACTCCATTGACCCATGGCTCTTGGATTAGAGCTATATCTTCAGTAAATCACATGACGAGGACAGCCAAAACCGTCCTGTCATTGTTGAGATTTATTGAAAGCATTTTACTTCTTCACATTAGAAACTTGGTTTGTCCCTGATGTGGTAGGGTTCTGTATTAGTCCATTCCTTCTGGCGAGTCCTTTTTTCCTAGATCTTTCCTTTGCGGCTGTTGATGACCTTTTAGGTTTTTGTTTCTTTTGAAGGAAAGAACTGCTAGATGCCAACACCCACTCTTAAGACATACTATCCAAGGCTGTAATAGCCTCCTGCCAGCATGACTTTTGACGGAGCTTTAGCCTCTGACACAGCAACAGCTGTCTTATCCTTTCTTTGTGGTATAGAACTAGGCTGACTAGAAGTTTCAGCTCGCTTATTATAATGTTTGCTGATGTTTAGATCTAAGTAATTCAGATTTCCGTCCTCTTTTGTGCAATTGTTTATTGTCTGTGCTAGCTTGAAGCGCTTACGTTCACATTGTAGGTGGATTAAGTGTTACTTTTATTTCTCATTTTCTTATACTTTTTTTAATGTATACGTAGTTTAGAGAATGTTACATTGTGATTTATGGAAATATCCTTTTTGAGTTGCTCAGAGCCCATAACTTTTTTTTGGTATAAATTATGTCTGATAAATGTTTCCACTGTCTGTTTTAATGAAACTTGGTATAAAATTTTGTTTGATTTATAGATGATATAATACACAATTTTACAAACTGAGTAATAATGAGGGGGGGGGGATGAATGAATGAAATGTCTAAAATAGCTCTTTAAGACTTTAAGACTTTTAGTTTCATTATAATTATTTAGTAGACTCCGATTTTCTCTTCCAATTGGTTTTTAAAATTTTTTTGTTCCAGGTTTAATAATTTTGAAAAATTGAAGTAGATGACATGTCATAGACATGAGTGAGTACAAGTTGTGTAAAATAGTTGTAAATATATGTCAGCTAAACTAGTATCCATCATGACTTTGAAAACTTATGTTTTTAGTTTGGAGAAGCCCACTAGGTTAGATTAGTTTTAAGCTGTAGGAAATAGTATTAGATAAGTTATTATATATTTTATGGTATGTGTTTGTGTTAAAAATATTTTCAAAGGCATGATGGAATATAAATTATTGTATTTTTTTTTTGAGAAACACGAGCATTGTTTGTGCACATTTAATAATTAAACAATGCAAGTCATTACATATTATATGCTAACTAGTTTAGCTGACATATTTATTTGATAAGTTGTTGAATCCATTACAGCCTCAAGAATGAAGATTAGATCTGCATCATTGATGAACTTCATAAGGATCATGATCCCTCCCTTATAAATCAAACAGAAATCAATTCAGTTTTTTTAGATGTAAAAATTAAAATTAAAAATTTTAAAATATTAAAGAAATAATAATATGTATATAATTAATGTTTTTCGTTTTATATTTAATAAATAATCAGATTAAATTTTTTTTTTTTTTTTTTTTTTTTTTTTACTTTTTCAGCTTTGAATCTTTTTGAATAATATCAGTCATCATACTTAGGTCCTTTTTGAAATATTTAATTTTGTTAGATTATTTTTCTTGTTTTCTTTCAGTTTTGAATCTTTTTAAAAAATAATATTTTAACTTTGGATTTAAAAAACAATAATATATCTTAATAAAATTTTGGTCCTTTATATTAGTTCAGCTTCTTAGACTATTTTTTATTTTATTTTTTTCATTTTCGGTTTCAGGTCCCTATCATTCTACATAATATAATTAATCCATGTGTATTTATTTCAGGCCAATTACACACCCGACCAACAAAAGGGTGAGTATAATCTTTTGTTGAGTCCATCGCACTTACAACACCTAGACTTAACAAAATGTTAATGTCTAGTTACAACAAAGATCACACACTTGTACAAATTGTCCAAGTGTACACCACTATTGTTACACTTCTTCAGGCATAAGTCCTCGACACATTAGAGGCAGCATTAGATTTGGTAGGAAATTGAGATAGTTTGTAAGAATATTTTTGGTATTCCGCGGTCCCTGTTAGGTTTTTAGTTTTACGGGAATTTTATTTTTCAGGTTTTATTATGTGTTGTTGTGTATATATGTTATTGTTTTTCATATTTTTTATGTACTTTTTTAGGTTGTATTTTATGTGTTTTTCAGGGTTTTTTTTATTGTATTGTTTCTATATAAATAATATTTTTGTATGTATTTCAAAGTAGTATTTTATTTCCATGTATTTTCAGGTGTGGGCTCTTTTAGTTTAGTATGAATATTTTGTTTCATGATTTAATTTACAGCAAAGAAACTCTACATTTTAAAATTTTGTTGTTATCTAAAGTTCTACCTTCGAATTGCTGATCACCATCTTAAAAAGGTAAGCTACTTCAATTCAATTTTTTTTTTAATGTAGAATATCAATCTAATTTTACTTGGAAACTTGTTAGTAGGCATTCGTTTGAGTTTTCTTCAGAATCATAACTGTGTTCTTCTAAAGCATGTCGATCTACTAGAACATACAAAGAGAACTTTTAGATTTTGGGCACCAAGAACTTCTCACAAATCATCCTGGATCAAGAGATTTACTTAAATAAATTGATACTGAACATAGAGAAATGAGGTAGATATGTAGATTCTTATAGGCAAACCATTTGAAATGTGTTTGTGAATTTGTAGTAACTGAAAACTTAGAACTGTGAACATTTTCATAACTGTGACTTAGAACTGTTACATATTATGAAATGGGGGTTTATTTTAAACTTTTTTAAACATATCTGTTAATGCAGCATAAACTAGAGTAGAACTGTGTTCTAACCAAGAGAGCTCTTTGGAAAGTAAGTTCCTTTTCATTATAAAAACCAATACAATTTGAGGTTTTTTATTATACACAAATTAGTTTACACTGATGACCGACGGTACTTGATAGAATTCCATTTTAACAAATAAAACACACTATTTCTTTTGTAAAATTCTATAATTTATTTGGTCTAGCCGACCATGGTTTCGCCAGTTACGGCATAATCTAGTTTTAAATGACCAAACGGAATTTTTGTCATTTTCTCCTTTACTTCAACCTCTATTCAAGGTTGGTTAATACCTGTGTGAATGACCTGTGGGGTTTTCCCCTGGGTCTTTGTGCTTTGTTTGTTAACGGGATTTTCCTACCTTTTATAATAGTTATGTTGTGCTTTGTATTTAGTCTTGTAAGAGCCTCGTCAATGCCGTATCTGGCGAAACCATGGTCGGCTAGACCAAATAAATTATAGAATTTTACAAAAGAAATAGTGTGTTTTATTTGACACAAATTAGTTACAACTCTTACCTATTTTCCCACATTACCACCTACATTAAGGCACTTGTTATATCAGTAAACTAGTTCTTTATTACCCTCATCATAGACACCTGTTAGTTATAAGACATGAATTTACACTGTCCTTCAAATCCTCATTGTTTTCAAACCACTGTGACCCTAGATATTTTTAAATGATAGGAAGTGATAATCACTAGGAGCCAAATCAGTGCTGTATGTCATTTGAAACTGTCCAGTATGTTATGTATGTGTCCAACAATTGTCACTAAATATGCCATACCATTTTTTCTGAATGGTTTTTACCATCCTTAAAATGTCTCGGTAGTGATTCATTCTACAAATCTTACCAGGAGTATTTCTCAAAAGACATTTGCCATGAGTTTTCTTGTATAGAATGTTTCCAAGTACTTATGAACTTTAAGGGGTTTTCACAGTGAGCTGTAGCCCTACTCCATCGACTGACTTTGTCTCCACATTGACATACAACAGCAAAGTCTCACCATCTATAACTGAGATAAAGGTACAATAATTCAGTAATTTTGAAATTTCAGTTTTTTCAGATTTTATCATTCGCTTTTCAAAAAGTTCAACTGTCACAACAGATGGTCGTCTATTTCTTTATTTATCATGAGAAATTCCCCAACAAACTTACACTTTGGAAATTTTGTGTTTAAAGTGTAAGTTTGTTGGGGAATTTCTATAATTTGTTTTTACTTAACACATCTACAAACATTTGCTATGTACTAGATACGCTAAATGATCATAAAAACCTCTGAAATAAAACACACCTCTGAAATTAACAAGTTCTATTCATATTAGATACATACAAAATCTAGTCAAGCCGTTTTGCTTAACTATCTTTGAAATCGTACAGTAAATAAATAACATGACAAATTATTAGACACTAATTTCATAAATATTAAACATAAGTTCATGTTACAAGTATTCTTAATGATCAAATTCAAAATCAAAGTTCATGCAATTCAGTTAGCTATTAATTAGCCAATGTTTTTCATTATGTTACAACACAATTATTTAAACTAATTGCCTATACTTTTTTAAGACATAAATTACCAATTATATTGTTCTTTTTTACGCTATACCAAGGCGTAACTTTGCACTGAATTTAGTTTTAACAAACAACTCTATGCTAATCAATAAATAATTGAGAAAAAACGTACCAGGGGTTAAGAATATTAAAATGCATGCTTAAGTTCCAATAAAAACCTTATTGTGTTCGTGTGAACAAGTAACATGTTCCTCAGGAGCTCAATATAAGTGAGTATTGGCTTTGGCTGTCCCAAGGGGCCTAGCTGGATCTAGACATTTTTTCATGTAGTCCTGGGCTAGACCCATTATTTCATCTTTCCTATCACGTCTCTCTTTATCAACTTTTGATATTTTCCGACTATTGGAGTAAGGAAGCTTTTATGGAGGTCTTTATTTTATGTTCTTTTCTTAATTTTTTTATAAGGCGTTGAAAACTCAAGAGGTTTTTCTGTTTAAACAATAAGACAAAACATGTAATAGATACATAAGTGGTGGATGGGAGGTGTATATCCAAAAACACTGCATAAACTTTCTTATTAACAAATCCCCCAAAACCAAGTAAAAACCAACCAAAATTATTCAATACCGAAAATGTCACATCGATAGTTGGCAGTCATAAATTGAAAATAAACCATACCGTCTTTGAAAAAAATATTTATAAATATAAATAAGGGTTAAAGTTGATTCTTTTGTGCCCATAATGTAAATATTATTGATTGAAATGCTGGCAATCTAGGTTCATTTATTTTTGTTTATTGGAAATTATTTCTGAACCATAATAATATTTTCAAAATGTATTACAATTTTGCATACAGGTTTAGGTAATCTTACACATTTTACTACCTGAGTCAGGTAGAGCTGATTTTCAGAAAATTTTAATTTTGTGTTTTTTTCTTATGAAAGTTGTTCAAGTTTTTGGTTAAAGATAAAATGTTATAAAAATGTCCTAAGATATGACAAATTTGATTAAAATCAATCCACTTTTTTTTCTGGCCCATTGCCTAGAAAACACAAATTAAACAGATGAACATCATTCCATTCATTTTTTTGATCCTCTACATTAATTTTGATTACTATGTAATGAGAAAATGAAACTATTAACTACAACGTTTTGAAGACTAATATAACTTAAATTTTTTACAGCTTCTGAGTTCAGTTCCACAGTCCTACAATTTTAAAGAACATGACAGGATGAAATGCTTGAAATTTGAAATACCGGTATGTAAGTTCATTGTTCTTTTATAGTTTATTTAATTTGGTTTTAATTTAAGTTCACTCTTCTAATGTTTGATAATGGAAAGTGAGTGTTAAACTTGTTAAGTATTAAGAATCTGGTTTGACTTTGGTTTTGTGATTTTAGAGATTGTTAAATTTTTTTCAACTTGAGCCAATGAAACGGGTAATATTAAAAATTGAATTTTTAATATTAATTTTTAATACTACAATTCTCCCCCCTCCCAAAATGTACATTAATGTATAAATTGGTTATACATACTGTCAAACATTAAAATTTTTATTTTACACATGTATAGCAGTAAATAGCATATCTACCAGTTTTTAATTACTTAATAAAACTTTTGTAACTCTAACCATAATAATCTCATTTGGTTTTAGAGTTTGTTTTTGAGTTTACTCGAATTTAAGTGCAAGACACCTTCATCGTTCTTCCCGCACACTCCTCATTTGGTTTTAATTTAAGTTCACTCTTCTAATGTTTGATAATGGAAAGTGAGTGTTAAACTTGTTAAGTGTTAAGAATCTGGTTTGACTTTGGTTTTGTGATTTTAGAGATTGTTAAATTTTTTTCAACTTGAGCCAATGAAACGGGTAATATTAAAAATTAAATAATTTTGTATTGATATGTTTAAATGGGAACTGGTATTACAAATTGACAGGATATTTAATAAGCATATAATTGTATCCAAAAACATTTTAGGTTTTTAACATTAATGTTAAATTTCCAGACTATGTTTATCCGAATATTTGTAGATGGTATTGGATATGTTGTTAGCATGCAATGAGTTTATCGAGATACAATATGGCAAAAATATTCAAGCTTTGAAAAAACATCCAACAAACTCACTGTATGCTGACCACATATCCAATACCGCTCACAAATGTTCGGATGTACATAGTTTAGAAATTTCGTACAAGTGTAGGGAAGGTAGAAAAAAGGATAATTGGAAAAAGTTGAGATTTACAATAGTTTAAGAAATGAGCCTTCAAACATAGCTAACCCCATCTATGAAGAAATAATTAAAACTATTATATTGAGTATTCTAGCAGAGAGGGAATTTCATCCTAACAGTTGTGGCAACACTACTAATTATTCACAAAACAACTGTCAACGATAGAAAAAAAAGGAAAAAAAATTAGGATACATAAATGTGCCAGTAAAACACATATATAAAAATAATTGTATATCTTATCCTGAATCTATAATATATAAATTTTTAACATTACTTTCTGATGATGGCCAGATACTCTTGAAAACCAAATACTGTTTTCTATTAAATGATATGCCCACGAATTGCAGCAACTTAATAACTAATTCTGTCTGCTTCGAGATGTTCAATACTTTTCATGGGTGGGTCTTTGAATACTTTACTCTTCAAATATCCTCACAAGAAAAAAATGACATACTGCCACTTCTGGTGATCTCGCAAATTAAAGAATATCGCCATATTTAGACAGAGCGTGACCTTGAAAATAAATACTAAACTGTACTCATTGATTGCAGTTGAGAGTCTGATCTTGAAAACAAACGCCTAACTGTATTAATTAATTTTAGTTTTCTCCGCTATGTGAGGAAACTAAATTCTTCAATCATTCGGAGGTATCGCTGGGACATGACTGTAACAGCATTCCTACTATCGTATTTAAAGAGATATTGACACATTATTCCTGAAGATGATATTGCACATCATACAGTGACTTTAACACTGTTGCAGAGTTTCTTAATGCATTTTATTAGGATTTACTGTTGACAATACCGGAAATATTTTTTATACACATATTATACTCACTCAAGTGGAAACATATTTTGTCTACAGTTGTTGACAAAGTGGCATTTTGTTCATTTGCATTGACTGTTAAATAGTAAAGATCTTTGTAAAAATAAAATATTCAATTTGTTAAAGTCACCTGTTTCATTGGCTCACACTATATTAAAACAATAAAATAGACTTTGACTATTTAATATTGTATGGGTATGCAAGTTTTTAGAGGATGGATGAATTTTTTACTAGACTTACATATTTGTCATTTGCCGTTCTTGAAACATACAACTTAGTTCATTTGCTTATTGTGTTTCCCTGTTTAGATTGAGAATATAAACTATGTCATTTTACAAAACCAACAATTTTTATATACAAACCATCATGTACATCTAGCCCCATCATACAATGTAATATAACAGATGTATATAATGCCCATAAGTTGGTTTCTTAAGCTATGTAGAAATTGTTAATGTATTTTTAGATCAGGAGGCCTACATAAAAAGGTAAATTTGTTTAAAACAGTGTTGTTACACAGGTTTTCTGAACCTCAATTGTGTATATTATTACTTTCTTGATATACAGCTAACAGGTTTCGTAGATATGAATATATTAGAAAGTCTCCACTTGCTTTGCTCGCATCTGTGACCTCTCCCTTGCTGCTTCTTATAACTATATGAATATCAAATTTTCTTCGTAGTTCACTGTTCAAAATTATATTTTTGGCCATAAGTTTGGCATTTGTCATTGTAGAGAGTTCAATTACATACTGAATTGAAATTTTAGTATTTTGATCTAATTTAATGTGTTACAAGTTGTATACCACACAAGATATAAACAAAAACACTATTTATAACAGCCGTCATTTTGCTTTTTCAATTTGATTTTTCTGAATTTTAATAGGGTTCTATAGCATACTGTAGTCCGCTGTACCAAATTATATTTCATGTTTCTACCTTAGTTTTTATGACTACTATCATGTTTACATACAGACAACAACAACAACAACAACATTAGGCGGAAGGCATGTCAAAATCACTTTCTGTTTCCAGAGGCTGTGATACATGAAGATAGAGGTCATATTTTTTTACAATTACAAATCGTACCTTATGAACTTTGTAAGTAAAATGAAGTTGTGAAAGGAAAATTACGTTCGGCTTATTGTATAAAATAACAGCACATAAGCATTATCATCTGTCAGAGTTTTCAAATATAATTGTTAGTTATATATATATTTAATTCTTAGTTATGGGATAAATTGGTCATTAGTTTTGTGAAAATGATGCAGTTTATCCAAATACAAAAGCCATTTTGTACATAAATGTCCAGTATAGATTATTAATCATTTTGTTAGTAAAAACAAAAAGACAAGACACATTCGTTCACCCGTCACTAAACATCTGGCCCTTAAAGGAGAACAATTTCTCTATGAACCTCAGCAATAGTTTTTGATACACAAAAAATGTATCACGACATGAGTCTAACAGTGACAGGAATATTGCTTGTAGTATCCATTTTACATCACTGATATATCACAATAATTATTTGAACTTCATATTCCGACAAAATGGTTAACAATTGGTTATTATATTAAATTAAAATACAGTGTGTGTAAGATGACTCATTGCCATAGTCATTTCAAATTGACTTTACTTTAAAGTTGGGCCTCTTATTTCACATTGTAGGATCAACAAAAAGTTATACACAGAAAAACAATTTTTGAAATTTGGATTAGTGGTTTACCATTGATATTTACTAACAATTATTCTCGTTAACAAATTTTCTCAACCTTTAAATAAAATTCATTTGAGTAAAACTGAACCCAGTGAAAGCATTTACACTCATATATATATATATATATATATATATATATATATATATATATATATATATATATTATATACAAGGCCCGTTCAGAAAGTAACCTCTGTTTGAGTATAAATAATCGGAGACTAGATACAGAAATATTTATGTCTTAAAACTACAACTCTTCCACTATTTTTCGACATAATTTCCATATAAATTTAGGCAATTATCATTGCGATTGACCAGTTTGGAAATCCCTTCTTCATGAAATTTTGCCGCTTGTAATTTTAGTCAACCTGGTCAGGATCTTGAAGTTTTTTATCATCATCCAAGCACTGGTACTCATATCATTGGTCCATGATAGGTAAAAATCACTGGGAGTCATAACCGGACTATATGCATTTGAATTGATGGATCATAATATGTTTTGTTTGCCAAGTGGTATGACGGTTGACAGACATAAATAGGAAACCAGAAGTCTGCAAACCAAGGCGTTTGTTCTAAATGGGCTTTTTTAGTTATTGAAGTCTCACATAGAAATGATAGTTGTTCCACAATTCGTAAACACTGAGATAATGTTCACATGGTTCAAAGATTGCAAACAGCGGTTTTCAAAGATTTTTTCATGAATTTTCTGAAGCGATTCATCACTGACTACAGATTGCTCTTCATTTCTCATCATGAATGTTTGTTCTCTCACTTTTAAACAAACACTGATGCACAACACATTGTGTGTTAAATAGGTATCTCTCAATCGTAGGTGTACTAAGCATGAGGATGCTTATTCAGCCTTGGTGCTATTTGAGTATTCGAGGGTTAGGGGTCTTTATTTTATGTTATTTTTTCCTTTGTAGGGTCCAAAGTTAAAATCAATGATAATTATTTTTCATGTGTGTCTCTAATTTGGCGGACAGTCTATACAACTGTCTGTAAGTCGCAACCAGTCAACACAGACAAGATAATAAATTCTAAATATTTCAAACTTTGTATTTAAATTATTTGTATTGTCCCACATATAGGAAAATAATAGTACTGTAGTAACCAAAAAAAATCGAGAAACTATAAAGATGAAATATTTTGAAATATGTGTGGGTTATCAAATAAAACTAGATTATATTCTGATTATGAATATGTATGCTTATTTGTTGAAAAATTAATATGTTGGCGCTAAACTAAATTTCAATTGTCAGATATCATGTTCATTCTCCCCCCCTCAACTAAAACACAGTTTTTGCTACAAAGTAAAAAAAGAAAATACTAATGAACATCTACAATTCTGAAAAAAAAATGTTGGTTTTGAAATTAAATTGCAGTTTGAAATCATCTATTATAGTTTTTTGTACGACAAATAGAACTTCATTTAACCACACAACGAGAAATTCATAGCTTATAAATTTTAAAAACAGTTTTTATGACATGTGAGACAAACACTTCAATAGCCATTAAAATATGGATTCCATTTTCATTTATTTCTCTTTATTATGATCCGTAGTTAAAACCAAGGACCTGTATAATTTTATTGCATATCTGTCTGTACAATTTAAACTGTCACTTAAGACATAAAATATTTTGGTTGTCTCTTCAAAATAAATAAAAAGAAGAAGAGATGAACATAAAATGAAGACCCTTATCCCTCGAATACTCTAATAGCGTTAGGGTCAGAAAAGAACAAGAGTTAGTCAAGAGAGACCTGATAGGAAAGATGAAAGAAAGGGATCTAAACTAAGACTACATGAAGGAAGGTGTACATTCATCTAGGTCCCTCAGGATTGCCAAGCCCATACTCAATAAATTGAGCCCATGAGAGTCCAAGTTGTTGGAAAGTTATACTTATTGTATTTCGCCTTTTACGACTAATTATGCCGCATTATAGTACAGAACATCTCGTAAAAAGAACAAAAACTTTAAATAATTGGATTTTAAACCTAAATAAATTAAATTAATCAAGTTTTCAAAACAAGAAAATATTCTGTATTTTATATGAAAATTGATGTACACTACGAAATATTAGTCAAAACATGCTGCAAAATTTGGAATTGATTTATGAATCTGTTTTTGAGTTTTATCTTGTTTTTAAAAAAAGACAGATTGACGAATTTTTTTTTTTGATATGCCCAACTGCGAAACATATGTCTCTCAATAAAGCTCTTTTGTGGAATTAAATAATTATTTCTATTAATATTGAATTCTATCAAACACAGACTGTTGTTACATTAAATTAACATTCACAAAGCCAGAAAGGACAATTATGTTTTATAATAAATTAGGATATTCTTTATAGTTATTTGAAAACAATAAAACAATAATTGTGTGCAGGGCCGTCGCGTGGTTTGTGGGAGCCCAAGGCGAAGTTGAAATCGGCGCCCCCCCCCCTTAAAAACCCCCGTATTTTGTCCGTTCCAGTTTTGGTTCGGGGGGATAAACCCTAGCTCTTTAGAGCCATTCCATTATCCACCACCTATGGACCCGCCGTGTTCCGGACTGGAAAAACCGGCAGATATAAATAAAATCATCACGGACCACCCACCCTCCCCTACATATTTTATATACATACATTTTTATTTACATTTGATTTATTTATTTACATAATTTTATATTTCATTCTCCGTTAATGTCTTTAGTGCTCTTTCTTGTAGTCCATAAATTCAAACTTTAAACTTTGAAAGGCATTCGCCTGGCTTTCGCATTAGCAAAAGTTCTTAAAATTTCTTTGAAGTCTAAGTTTTTTGCTGTGTCATTCTCTATTGAAAGAATGGCGAGAGAGTTCAGCCTTTCCTGTGCCATTGTAGAGCGCAAATACGTTTTTATGAGCTTAAGTTTACTAAAGCTCCGTTCGGCACTAGCAACTGTCACGGGTATTGTTAGTAAGACTCTTAGTGCGACCCACAAGTTTGGGAACAAATCTGTACTGTTTGTGGTTTTTATCTTACACAATAGATCTTTTGGTGAGACTTTGATGTTCTTTTGGTTTCCATGATCCAAAATCGAACTTACATGTAAAAGTTCATGATACAGCTCAATGCCGTTTATATCTGACACTTTGGTTATTTCGTCTGTTAAATGTATTTCAAGGTCCAAGCAACTTTTTTTTAGATCTTCTTTTCCTGGAAGTTGAGCATCATCAACATTACTCAAAAATCCCCACATTTTTCGGTGTTCCTTCAACGCAGATGATCTTTTCTCAAGTGAGGCCAGAACGTTATCTACTAATGGATAAAAAACTTCTCTTGTAAAGGTTTCTTCAGATGACGATTGCACTTCCTCAGAAGACTCATACAAAAATACGCGTTTTCTTTTTCGAATCCTTTTCTCGGAGAAAACAGGTTCTATACCAAGTTCGGCTGCTATTTCTTTAGCTGAGATTACTGCGTCCACATATCCAGTCTCTCTAAACCTGTTTAAAAACTCCAAACACTTGTTGAACTTCTCAGAACAGTCACTGATATCTACATCTTTACCTTGAATGCTTTTACTGATCAAATTAACTTCAAACAGAATTTCATTCCACAAAATCAGAGTTACGATGAACGAAAAGTCTTCCATCTGACTAATCAAAGATTGAGCTTCAGAGGCTGTTTGGGGGTCATCTATTTTGTCGCCTAACTCAACCAACGCATCTCTGACTTCCACATATTGGTATCTGACAGCTTGAACAGCACTTATGCGAGCTTCCCAACGCGTTTCACACACTTGCTTTAAAGTAAGTGCTTTAGTATGGTCGTTTATTATACACCAGCGCTTTGTTGAACTTGAAAAGATGGTAAAGAGTCGTTGTAGAATACCAAATAAAGACGTAGACTTAACTGATGATTTTGCTCCATCAGCAATCACTAGGTTTAGGCTATGGCATCCACAGGGAATAAACACAGCCGAAGGGAATTTTTCCAGTACTCGGGCTTGAACTCCATTATGTACACCTGCCATATTAGCGCCATTGTCATATCCTTGACCTCGACAGTTGGTCATGTTCAAACCACACTCTTCAATTTCTTTGAACAATAAGTCAGCGAGAGCTTCTCCAGTAGTTCCTTCGGCAACTCGATAGGCTATAAAACTTTCTTCTATTTTGATTTTCCCATCTTCATCTTCAGTGACATAGCGAATCGTTAAAGAAACTTGCTCCTTGTGACTTATGTCTGGAGTACAATCAAGGATAACGGAAAAATATCTGGCTTCCTTTATTTTAGTCAAGATGCTTTGCTTTACTGAATCACCTAGTATAGTTAGTAGTTCATTTTGTATTGACACGCTTAATAAATGAAATTGTGTTTCTTTTTCAGTTATACGTCTTAAGTGTTCCATTAGTACAGTATCAAATTTCCCTAAAAGTTGTACAAGTCCAAGGAAGTTCCCATTATTTTTGGTAAAAACTTTGGCAGATGACCCACGAAACCCCATATTGTGCTCTGCTAGAAATAAAGTAATTTCTACTAACCGACGCAACACTTCTGCTGAACGCTGAGCCTCAGTTTCAATTTGCCTTATGATGTGCTGATTAATTGAAGTGTCTCCTTTAATTCTTTTTTCTGCTTCAAACCATTCAGCCATATTTTTGAAATGATCTGGTGACAACTCATGGGATTTTAAACGGTCTGTCAAATTTTTCCAGTTATTAAAACCCATTGCTTGTCCAAAATTTGACTTTGATGATGGATTAAATAGCCTACAACAGAAACAGTAGACAGCATCCGATTTTTCAGAATAAATCAGCCATCTCCTTGATATTCTTTCTCCGTTTTCCAAAATCCGATATCGAGATTGGTTTGAAAAGTGCCTACCGTCGTTATTTTTTGGGTAATCACGGTCTTCTTTAAAATATTCAGTCGGCCCTTTCAAAATAAGTTCATCACGGTGAACATGGAGAACACGCGCTGGCCACGTTGATGGATCTGAAGTTATCACCGGCACCTGATCTGGTTCAGATATTAATTCAATTTCAGTGTCTGTTGACAGTGTTATCACTATTTTATTGTCACTAGAACTATCACAATCACTGTAGTCACGATCGCTTGTAACGGTATCATCAGCAGTACGGCCAGTATGGGAAAGTACAGGCACAAATTCTGTGTCTTTGGCCTCTTGCTCTTGAATGCTACTTTGTGAGGAAGAACTACAGCTTGATACAAACGTAGTACTGATCTCAACAACGGGAACATTTTGTGTCGTATTGGTTTTAAAAAAATTTGTTAGTTTTGGCACTTTACTTAACAAAGCCTCGTTCGCTAACTCACTTTCCTTGTTCAACCTTCTCCTTTGTGCCCCTGACAACTTTTTCGACATAATAATGCTTGAGTTTTCAACTAATATCACATAACTTAAATCTAAAGGCACCACACCATACACACGCACTGTGTGGACTGTCACTATTACACTATACGCTTATACACTTCACAAGTTCACAACAACGGTGTCTGACGCGTACTGAATGCAGCCAGCGACTGACTGACAAGTGACGACTGGTTGAGTTTAGTGTAATAAGTTGAGGGGAGGGGGGGCGCCGGCGCGGCGCGAGCCGCTGTGAGTGTGGTGAGTCATGACAGCTTTGGATTCGTATCAGTGATTTGTTTAGCAGTGCAGCGCTGCTCGTCGGTATACACAGTTGCTGAGACTGATAAATCTATTACATTACCAGTTATGCATAGACAGAATTTTACGTACTCAGTAATGCATCAATTTTATAATACAGAGTTCAAAACAGTTGTCAAAGTGCTTATAAATAAAAGTAGATAACACGTGCATGCGGTGCATGCATTTTTTTTTTTACCCCCGCTCGGTGGCGCCCCCTGGATTGCGGCGCCCAAGGCGACCGCCTCGGTCGCCCCACCCACGCGACGGCCCTGATTGTGTGGTGTGATGTGTGACAATGTTTGTAAAATGTTTATGAAAGATTCCAGTCTTTATTATAATTCAAATTTTGAAAATGTTGCCAAAATTAAACTGATCTCCAGTGACTGAGAGAACTAGATATATTTTCTGTTTGAAAATTCACTGATACCCTGATGAGAGGTATATCTTAAAAACTACATGAGACGACAATTAAAGTTTATATAAAACCAAATTGATCTTTTTATTCCACTAATTTTATTACATTACAGTTTAATTAAATCTATTCATTGAATAAAAACTATTTATAAATGTTATAAAATACTGTATTATATATGTCAGCTGATCTACACTGTATTGCAACCAGTAATTAAAGTTATGCATTTCCTGGAAATAATATTTATGGAAAACTGGGAAATATTTAATTCAAAGTCAATAATAGTTTATTTTAATCGCAATATAAATTATAACATTTAATTTTAATCATTATTATATCTCGGTTCACATCATATTTTATTGTCAAATTGTCACTCGATCAAGAAAGCTGACATGCGCAGAATGATTTGCGCATTTCATTTCATGTTCTTCTTCACCATTTTGAAATTGTATTAATTTAGGAGGTGGTTTTGTAATTAGTAAGGTAAGTTTTCTTTCCTATTATAGGAAATATTTTCTTCAAAGAACTATGAAATTTTGGAATTATTTTCTTGTTACTCTGCCCAATATGTAAACATTAACTTCATTATCAAATTTGATTTTTTGAACGTGTAAACTAATGAAAAATCTTTGTGGATATTGAAAGTAAGGGAAGCATAAATCCAGTTGGGGCTTGTACATTTAAAAATTATTAACAATTTGTTTATAGCAGTAAGTTAAACTATTTGAAGTGATTTTCCTAACCAACCGATGTTGTTGACAGTGTGTAGAATTTGTAATGTATGTTATTTATATCGTTGTAATTTGCCTAAGTCAGTTCCACCATTTTTTTTTTTTTTTTTTTTTTTTTTTAAAGGCACAATTAGCTAATCTTATTGTCAACAGTTTAAAAAAAAGGATTTATGATGGTAAGTATTATACAAGTTAAAGAGAGGAGAGAAATCATGTTATGAACTGAAATTTGAACATCTATAAAAAGTTGGGTAAATGTTTACTTTAAGGTGGCACTGTATTTTTTGGATTTTATTTTTTTTATCAGCTACTACATACCTTACTTCATAATGATCTAATTTAAAATAATTAACTTCAATAAACTTATGAAATGTTAGGCCAGGTGGTTATATATATAGCTACCTGGCCAAACCTGCCAGAGTAAAACAAATAAGCAAATTATTAACTTCAATAAACATACGAAAGGTTTAGTCAAGTAATAGTGATCTAGCTTAGTCATTGTATAAGGTGCATGCATCAAACCATAGGATATTCTTATTCCTTTATGTCTTGCAATTAAGTGTAACCCCTCAATTTGATAGTTTTTAAATTGTGATTTTTCAGTGAAAAATAGTGATCGGCGCAAGGAAAACATTATTTATTCTTATGAAGGTATGTAGTAGACGATAAAAAACTTTAATCCGAAAAATATGGCGCCACCTTAAAGTAAACATTTACCAAAAGTTGGACTTTGTTTAATATCAGAGACTTTAACACAGGTATAGGTCAATAACTTATGAAATTATATTTAACTTTTTTATTAAAATTATTCTTTCAAATGATATTAGCTTAGATCTTTATTATTATTTGTTTTGTGTAGTTTCATTGTAAATAACTCATTAAAGTATTAATTTTTCTTTTATTGTATTTCTTGAGATCCCATAGCGATTTAATATTGAAATTTAATGAAATCGTGTTTTACCTATCTCATTATTAAACAATTGGATCATCCTTCAGCTGGGAAGACCCTTTTCAAGTATCAAAATCCATTATTTCTGTCTAAAATAGCAAATCTTAGACTTATGTGGTTAAGGCATCTGTCTACATTAATTCCAATGGCAACAGTGGTGAATATTTGAGTATCTCATCGCTCTATGTTAATGTTCATCCCTGTAAATAGGTCTGGTTAGGTAAATTATATATAGCCTATATTTTCCCTGACCTGTAGTTCTTTTACTAGATCTGGTTAGGTCAATATATATATATATATATTGACTTGCCAAGACAGAGTTCACATGATTCTGAAATCATAGAGCCCATTAATATTTACCTGTCAGAAAACAATTAATGCGCATATCTAAAGACACACTATTCTATTACCTATAACTTACGAAACTTAGACGCATAGGCTCATTATATATTCTAAACATCGAATGCAAACTTGTAAATTGTTTATTTTTGACAGTAATATTGGATTTTGATACTTTAAAAAGGTCCTCCCAGCTAAAGGATGATCCAATTGTTTAACAATGAAGTATATTAAACACGATTTCATTAAATTTCAATATTAAATTGCTACATGATCTCAACTGGACATTTACCAATTTATTTAGCCTACCTTGTTTGTCATTAATGAGATATTTTTTGACAATGCTAGACGAATTTCAAGTCTTAAAATCCATTAATATTTTAATAAACTGATGCTTTTAGACGTAAGGATTCAAGGGTTATTTGGGTTATTATGAATTACATTATTATTATTATTATTTGGTTTACATCATTTTTTTCAAAGGGGGCTGAGAAAGAGAAAGTAGCTCATTTTTAGTACTTTGTTTATTTACTATGAGAATTTATTGATTTTGTGAATAATTACCTAAATTTATTTATTTTCATATGAAGTAAAAATTGTGAAAAAATATAAGAAACTAATTAAAAAAGTAATCAGTTAAGGCCTATAGTATTATTCATTTCAAGTTCATTAGACAATATACGTGAATGTGGTAATTGCTAATTTCAGAACTAGAAGCAATAATAAAAACTGAATCGATGTACAATCCTATGTTTACTTATAAAGAGAAAGGTTTCACTTTTATTATATATTCATAACCTTATTCAACACATAAATTAGGTGAGTTATTTTATTAATACAGTTTGTTCAATTAATACGAGAGTTCATTTATTAAGTTAGAACCGTTTGCGCATAGCAACCACACAGGCTGTCACGTGACGCCTGCTCTAGGTTAGCAACTCTTGCCCAGTCCCCATCTATTCAGTCAGTTGATTTCATGTCTGCGACTGTTGGTTCTATCGTAACACTGCTTTGTTTATCTCCATGTTAATCAATAAACCCGCCGATTGTGACTTTCAGCCAAGAGGAATGACCATAAATGCTTAGAGATATTGCGAAACACTAACCAAGCTTAGGTGCGCTATTCGAACAGCATTGCTCTATAGTATATTTTAATCCTAAAAAATAGAAAGTGTAATTTGTAATTATTTAAATTTTATATATTGTAAGTTGAATATGGAATATGCATGGAACATATATTGCAATTATTCATCTATCTAAAAAAATATATTTTAGGCTATTACAAGTTGTTAAATGTGAGGTGGCTACATTTATGACTGCTTTGTTCAATATTGCATGAAGTATTGATTTTGCTACACTATGGAATTTTCTAAGTATTTCTGGTAAAATCAGGGATATCTCAGGTAATTTTATCTTTTACTCCTGGTAGACACCGTGTTAAACTATCCACACATTTGAGCTGAAGAACACACCACAGATGATGGACAGTCAGCATTCCTAAAACCACTTTTTAAACTTGGATTTCAAAAAGGATATTTCTGTGAAAACTTGTCATTAGTTTTTTTAAAATCTTTAGATCAACTTGATTAACTTAAATATAATAGCTCACTTTACCAGGGTCCTGGTCATTAAAGAAATTAGCATCTTGTATAAGCAGTGTGTGGGGGGGGGGAATAAAAATGTTTATTTATGTAAAAGTTTATTGGTATTGATAGTAGGCTTGTTGTAGATTCATCTTAAAAATGTGCGCTTTTTAGTTTCAGGATACACAACCTGTAATTTTGAAACAAACTGACAAAAGATAGAAGGCTATTTACTACAAGACACAAACTTACAATGACAGCAATACATTGGATCAACTAACATTTGGTAAGAGCACAGTTGAATTTTTTTTTATTAGATCATATTTATTTTAGTTGATTTGTTTATCAGACGCAGGTAGATAACCATTTTAAAGTGCTAGAAGTTTAACGAAATCAATAAATCTTTTCATTACTCATCACATTATACTTGTCAGGATATTTTGGATAAGTCCTGATCTGAAACTTTTACTTTTAGCTACTAAAATGTTATGAAAATTAAAAAGAATGGGTAAGTTTTAATAAATGATGCATAAACTTACCAAAGGTATAGAATGAGCACTGATCATAATCCATAAATCACGTTTTCAGAGTTTGATCAATTATATATATTTGTAAATGTGTGCTATTAAGTTACTGTAGAAGTCTTTAATTTTATTTCATTTTGTTCCAGTCTACTTTTCTACAATAACTACAGATTTTGAGGAATAATGTTGTAGGCTTTATATGTTCATAATATTACAGCTTTGAGGAAAGGGGGGGGGGGGAATCTATCTATTGGTACCAATCATATTTCTGGTAGCCTAATTTGAAGTCTGATATCAGTCATATTAACCATAGGAGTATTATAATCTTGTACAGTTTTGTTTAGTCAATGTTGGATGCTATGTTTAAATAAATATGATATCAATTGAAAGATTTCTTATATTTAACTACAGGTTTAAGATTTTATTAAAACAATCATGATTTTTGAAACTACAAATATATTTTTGATTTTGTTGAATTTATTCATTGTTATAACATTTCATTCTTTACATTAATGTTATCATTTTTTTCCTCTAGAAAAGAACTTCAGCATCAGTCTCAAGACATCTATAAACCATCTCTAATACATCATCAATCACCACCTACCATCTTGACATCCAACCCATCTCACCACCATCATCAGTGTCTTTGCCACCAAATCAGGTAGGCTATGGTTAATATTGTTCAGCTATTTTTCTATTTGAAGTATGAACAATATTTCTTATTGATTTTTATTAAAGCCTAAAAAGTAGTTAGACTTTTTTTTTTAACACCTAGTGTCATCTATGTCGTCTTTTTAATGCAGTACTTTATTTTTATGTTCAAAGCTTCATACTATCATGAGAAAGATCATTTTTATAATAATAAAAATGTTGAGTTTTTATTAACCCTCGAACTACCCTATATATTACTCAAGTGGTAGGCCTTTTTAGTGCATTTTGCAAGTAATTTTTTTTTCTACTAAAAATAGTAATTTAATCCTAAACCTAACTTTGTAACATATCATTTTTTATAGAAAGGTCCATAGAATTTACCTATGTAATAAGAACGGTTAGATGTAAACACTTTGGAGTTAATATTGACTGGAATGAAAAACATTGCTCTTAACAGAAGGAAAAATTCCATATAAATATACAATACAAAATTTGGAGTTAGTTGATATGTCGGTAATATATTTAAAAAAAGGTAAAACTTCAGATAAACACTAAAATTTTCTAATTTTTAAAATAGTTTTCTGGTTTATATGTAAATATAAGTGTGTAAACAAATATAAACATTTTTATTTGACAAAAACGATTTTTACGAGAAAAAATTGCAAAATGGCAACAGGAAAATGGTTGGGCTTGTTTTTCAAAATTCACCAAAACCTATAAATAAAAAAGTAAATATAAAAATTTTGATGTTAATTGTGATGAAAATAAAAAAATAATATCGAATAACTCGAGATCAACTTACTTCTCGGTGTACGAAAAAATGGCGATGTATAAACGATTGGATATCCATATATTACTAATTCGTATTTGACAACTTCTAACGTCCTTAAAAAAATGCTAGTTTCCCTTCGATTTCAGTGACATTTGTTAGACCCATAGAAGAATGTCTATGACTTTGACTATATTTTTGAAAACATATATCAAAAGAGTAAAAAAATACTCTCTTTGAAATGGTGTGAATGCCAACTTAATTGAAAAGAATATCCTTTGAAAACAAATAGACAAAAATAACATATTTTGTCGTCTGCTTCGACTGAATTTGGTGTTTCAAACTGATCTGGCAAGACAATAATTTATCGATTTTAATCATGTGACATATTACTTTTTTTGGTACTTCAGTTATATGAAAATGAAAGTTCAGATCATTATCTTTACAATAGTGACAAATGTATTGCGATTGAGCTTTTTTTAGTAGCCGAAATGTTGGAATTATAAAATCTGTTTAGCGTAGTTCATTACAGTGGAATAACACATGTGAGACAGATACTGAATGAAGTTCTATATCTCAATAAGTATAAAAACCACGATAATTTGGAATACATTGGTCGAAAAGTGAAGAAAAATACTATAACAGAGTGTCATTTTAAAGTATTTAGCCTGAATTTCTGACTTGTTAAAAATAAACAAAAGTGACATCTGTTTCGGACAAAATGATTATAGAAAATGGTGCTAGTAAAGTGACGTGTCGAGAAATGCTAAATTTATCTAATTTAATAATTTTACATATTACTATGTTTATATGAAAATGAAAGATCAGATCATTAGCTTTACATTGATGCCAAATTTATTACATTTGGATTAGGCCTACTTGAGTTTGAGCCGAGTCTCAGTAAATCGAGCTTGAGCTTTAATCGAGCTCAAACATTTTAATTAATACAAGCTTTTAATTTTCGGGCTTGAACTTTTATCAAGCCTTTTAAAGAGCTCTTATCTAGCTCAAGTTTTTTAAAGCTTCCTATAAATTTTACATTAAGTAATAATCAGTATAATGTCGATCTTTTATTTTAGTGGATTGTCAAACTGGGAACCAAATGTCATATCTACATTTTGCTTTAATGTCTTACACAATAAAAATCTGTGCGTATAGTTTACGGTAATGTAACTATGGCTAGTCTTATGTTTTTAGAAAGGCTATAATATTGCGAGTTAAAATAAAATCCACCAATAATTATGGGAAGGTCAGACACAAACTACCTGAGCTTTAGATTAAACTCTGCCTTATCTTACTAATAGTTTCCTTCTTTACAAGTTAAACAATGCACACCTTTGGAAGGAGAAAACTCAAAATCAATACAGTCGTGTATTTTGTCATTTAATTCATTTAAATTTTACGAGACATTTTATTATTACGATAAACGGAAAATAATTTGCCGCTGGTTACAATAATATGTCAAACCGATATTATTACTTGTCATTGTGGACTGCTGTGTGTGTGTGTTTGTGGGAATGAATCGAACTTAGGCCTAGAACTGATTGATGCACTTGCACAGTTTGAATTTTACAACTCAAGCAAGTTATCTAGACAAAAGACACAGTGTTTCTCTAGTTTCCATGAACTCGAAATTAGTAGCAAATGATTGGTTGAATAGCCTTGCATTTTGTAAATGTAAATAATTATAATAGGAAACAATTGAACTAAGTTTAGTTTATTTAAAAATTATAACTTTGTGATTGTGTTTTCGTTGAGATTTTGCAAAACATTAAAACGATAAAGTTTTGGACTGGACTTTTATTTTTGAATGGTTGATCTGGGAAAACAATTGTTAGGGGAACTTTGAATCCTGTAGAAATATGCATTGTTTAAATGGGTTTCCAACCTCTACTGCAGAATCTGAACAATAAATGAAGGAAATGAATGAATTGAGTTTCATTATTTTCATAGTGGAGAGGGGTTCTTTCTCGTATTAAAAATTAGTAATTTCTTAATTATTTTATAAATTTATTATTTTCCCTTTTTTTGTACTAAATAATATGTGCGAGAAATTAAAATGTGAGAAAATTGCAAGTTTTTGTGGCAATAAGATGTATAATATGGGAAATACAGCAAATATGTTCCAGGCCAATTATTTTTCCCAACACCTTATTATATTCACACTTAGTTTAGTATATTATCAATGTTGGTATTAGGCTAGATGCATTGGACCATTGACAGTCTGTTTTAAACCTTGTCTGCGCTCTCTCTCTCTCTGTCACACACAAATACCCAACTTTGCACATCTTTCGAATCAAAGCTATATTAAAATAGGGAATAAGATTATAGTACAACAAAGTTAACTTCGAGCAAGGCTGTGCAGGTTGATGAAATGAGGGGCATGTAGTGGAGGTAAACAGGCTGCTAGTAGATACGCTAGTGTGTGAAGGAGAATTTATGTCTTCCTTAACCTTTCCTTTAAAATTTATTTTATAACCACTTTTTGAGTTGTCAGATTATGAAAGACATTTAATGTGAGTAGTGTGAAGAACGTAGATTTCGCCAGGAAAAATTATTGGTCACTCTTTAAGTTTACTTACTTTAAATTCGTAATTATACTCCCTCGCCTAGTCGAATAATTGATCTACGTTAAGGCATTTATAAACAAACCTAGAATGTAACAAAAGACCAAAACTATTTTGACTCTATAATGTAAAGATCAGATTGCAACTGTTGTGATATAGGAGTGAGTCATGTGTTGCTAAGTTATACCATTAGACTTGCCCAACTCCTTGTATACACAAACATAATAACTGCACATCTCGATATTGCTCAAAGTTAAAACTTTATTCTACTCTAAATAGAGCATATCCTTACTCCTATCAATATTTTTTCTTGTCAATTAGCTAACAATTTACTTTATTCTCCCTATTCTCAATCGATAATTTTACTCTAGTATGATATTTTGAATTATTTGTTATCTAATATGTCTTATAAAATATTATACCACAATTCACACTCAGTAGTTCAACATTTTCACAAAAAGTTTTTTTCTTCTTCATAGTAAAGTACGAGTTTAGTTTAGTTTTGTTTAAAATTTTTATTTTTTACCTTACTGATTTTCTTTTATTTACCCAAACAAATAAATCACTACTCCCAGACACCGAATAATTTGTTTGTAGTGAAATATAAAAATACTAAGAGTTAAAAGTATAACTTAAGAATTCAATTTTATTTTCTTAAGTAAAGCTTTGTACTAAGTGTTTACACTGGGAAAGGTATTGGGGTTTTGAGCTTTATATTTCAATTTCTGTAATTATAGTGTCATATAATGTGTTGAATCGAAAAGTAATTTTTCATTAAGTATGGTATCGGGATTAGTTTTGACCATCTTGTATATTTCAAATTGTTCCACAATTAAATTTCCTTTTTTTGCAATGATGAATTTTTTTTAAGGAATCTTGAATTGCAGAGTTTTTGTAGTTGTTTACAGTCAGGTGTTCTGTGTATTTGGATTTGATTTTGTTGTTGACAAAGTGTTTGTTTGGCTGTCGGGATGTGCTCTTTGAATCATACCTTTTATAACTTTCCCATTAGCCAGGGATAGTGAAACACATGTCATAATATAAAATGATAAAGGTGTCGACAAAGTTTAAAATACAATTAAAATTTATTTTTTACAGGTTTTTATTAAATTTTTGTCCTATATAGTAAGTAGTGTAAATATCTTCTTTTTTTCCCCCTGTCATAGCTGTCATGTTGGTGTTTGATAATATAGCATCCATAAAAGTTCTGCTATTTCGTAAACTATTTGTTTATTTGTCTGATTAACAAATTTAACCAAGGTAATGGTAAAATCAACCTATTTCCAAATTTGGTCTGTAATTACTAAAAATTCTTGCTAAAAATACAACAGTAAAAATGTATTTAGAACCTAATATTTGATTGTATTGTACATATCTTAACATTACATTTCTTTTGTCTTTCTACATCCAATAACCTCCTCGACCCATCTCATCCTTTATATTTATCCAACTGGACTCTTTCATTATCCGAAACTTCATTATTTCTATCCTGTATTCCTAATAATTCCTCTCGTGTCATTTCTATTTTCATCGGTATTATTTTGAAAATGATTCAATTTATTTTCCAGATTGCTACCATTGGTGTTATTGTACAGTTTATCAACAATTATAACCGACACTGAATTTTGTGTATAATTTAGGCCTAGTAGCAACTGCTTTGAATTATTTAAAAAAATATATATTGATTTGTAATATAGCAAGGATTTAATGGTTCACACTGTTTTTATAAATAAATAACGAAGTTTTGGTTGTAAGAAGTTATGTCGTTGTTATTTCTAATACAACTCTTCCGTCCTTATACTTTATCCTTTGTTCCTAATCTATCTTGGCTTGACACTAGTATTAATAAAATTCATCTGCTGTACCATACTCCACTTGGTTTATAAAATAATAGGTTAATATGTCCCTTATAATAAAGTCTGTAAGCAATATTTTTGTTTGTTTTTATACTCGTATTGGCATTATGTTAACATCAGTTGAATTTAAAACACTCTCCAGTTGAGTTAGAGAAGAGTCTGAAACCTAAAAGATTGCTGAAAGATCATTATTTGGTATTTATAAATCAATTATTATTAAAATCATTTAATCAGGAAAGGTTTCATTTTCAGATAACTAAGACAAGTTTTTATTACATCTAGAATGAATGTGCCCAAAGTTAGGGTGCTAAAAAAATAGTTTTGACCTTATGTGTATGAATGGGAAAAAAAATTATCATTCAAATTCAAGGAATAAAAGAAGATTTGTCATTGTTTGTTTACAGAGAGAACAGCTGTCAGATTATTAATTTTGAGTGAGTCTGTTATTAACCCTGCAACTGTGAATTGACCAATGATTATGATTTTGAACAATAGACTTCCACGGTCACAAACATCATTATGATCTTGTTCTTCGGGGTTCGAACGCATCAATATTGTCTGCACGTTGAGTACAGCCGACGTTTCGGTCCCTTTACAGATGTCCATTTTCTAGGCTTAACAAATGTCAAGTCACTTCAAGAATTATTGAAGAATCATTGAAGAATTATTTTTCCCTTTATCAAAACATAGCCATTAAATGAGAGTATGCTTTTATATATTAGGCTACATGTCCCATTTTGACAAACAAATGTGAGGTTTGCGAATGGGATATATTTGTATTTGTTACACTTTTTAAACAAAACTATAAAAGCATAGGTTCTAAACAATAAGTTTTTTTTTAATTCTATGGACTTTTCTGAACACAATAACGTATATTTATAGCTTTCCAAATATTTTATAATTAAGCCTACAAATGGGAAACTATAAATGGTGCAAAATACTACAGCTTAGAAGAAGAAAGGGAAAAGTTTTCTCAAGTATCAAGTTTAGATGTTTAAAGTTGTGTCTAGCATTGGAGGAAATGGAAGATTGAAACCAAATCTTTTTTATTGATAAATGATGTACGGGAATAAATGACACAAATTGGACAGCAATTTGTGTAATTCTAAACATATTTGTTTGGGCAAAAATCAGTAGCGGCCGATGGTTAAGGACAATGGGAGGGCTCTGTTTTATTTTATACATGTAAGGGAAGGCATGTTATCATTCACTTAACATTCACAATCACAAAGGGTTAAACTTAAAAACATAAACAAACAACTCGTGTGAGTGGCGAGACACTATTTAGAACAGTTGCGCCAACTTATTTTGCCCATCGAAAACAAGGTTTTTAGTAATGCGGAACATCTAATTTATGGTGGCTTCACTGACTGATGTCTGCGCGCGCAGCTTCGGACTCTGCCCTAGAAGCCCATTACACGCTGTGTAAATGACGTCACGGCACCCTCAGCTCTTCCTGCTGCTTGCCCCATATGACTAAATGCAATGAAACTGGGACGCTCTGGCCACCGTCCGAACTCCAGAATACATTCATCAAATATTTTATATTGTAAAACTTCCGCTACAAATGATGGTGAAATCCATAGCGGCAATTTATAATTCATTTATCTCAACAGAATTAAATACATATAGGTATTTACATTATTAAAATAATATTATCATTTGGGGGGGGGGCGTCCGAGAGTCCTTATGAGTACACCGCCACCTCGTTTATCCGTACTAACTGGGACTGGAAGAGGTCCAGAAAATAGAAAATCCAGATAAACAGGAAATAGTAGGAAAATATAATAAAATAATTTGTAGTGATAAAACGTAATGTTTATTTCCTTGTACATAAACGCAACAACATATTTATACAAAACTTGTGATATCAATATCAACATCTGAGTATATATCTATTTGGAACAACTGTTTCACTTGTTGATGTGTGGGAGATCTCTTCAGGCGTTATTTCACAAAGAGCAGGGCTAATTTTTTCCATGGCTTCAAAGTGCCTTTTGTTACATGATCCTACCATCTAAATAATGTCTTTAATATTTATTGCTTTTAATAAATCAATGAGACTTTCTTCTCCTTCTTCCTTGATTATCTTGCTCAGAAGCTCTTTGTGATAAACAATCTTGATATTTCCAAACATCCTCTTGCTTGATCCATAGGTTGTGTGTCAACTATGTGTAGTGTTATACAACCAACAAATGCTTGGACAAATTCTAATCAAATTTGGTTTGTGGACATATTTTGGTCATGACTCAGGGCGTTTAAAAATGTTTTTGAATACCGTACCTTAAAATGTGGATGTAGCTGCTATAAGAAGAAATGAAAAATTAAGGTTTTTCTCAAAATCAGTTTTAACAATTTTGCTCATGTGTAGCCTCTAAGAATACTAACAAAACTTATTGGTAAAAATGTGTTGCGTAGCTGTTATCAAATTTGTAATTCTTTAAAATCGACTATCCCGATTTCCTTCAATTGTGAAATGTGAAGGTTAATGACCCAAACCCTTGTGCAAAATAAAAATTATGGTTTAATAAGAATTGACAAAAAAACCTTGGACTGCCGCCATTGAAAACTCTACTGTAATTAAATATGATTTACAGTATGGACAAGTTTATAGCACAAGGCCCTTATTTAAATAGCTAAGTATTTTTAAAAGATGCTGTCTGGTTCATTTCCACTATTTTCTTCAACGTAAATTGAGCTTTTAATGATGGCAGTAATTTTTTGTTTTTTTTGACAATTATTTCTGAAGTGTTAACACCTAACTGAAATTTTGGTTAGTTTTTATTTGGTTTGGGGGATAGACGAGTGAGAAAGTATAGTCTGAACTTATGGAATTCAGCTGTGGGACCGCTCCAAACATACTAAAATACAAACAATTTATAGATTTCAAAATAAATTCTTGAGAACCATATCAAATGCTGTATGATACATCAGAAATAGTGACCTCCATAATTTACAAACACCTACAGTTGAAGAAAAAATCAATCTATTTGCTCAAAACCACCAACAACGGCTTCAAAGCCATGTTAACGAGGAAGCATCATACCTACTCGATAATGTTGAATTACTGAGGAGACTCAAACGGACAAAGCCTTTTGATCTTCTCTAGAAATAACTAGGACCACCTGGACTGTAAACACCATTTTGTTAGATTTAAATTTATTGTTAGTTTATGTAACTAGTTTCAGTATTATTTATGTACCGTTTATCTAATAAAATTAAAGAAATCACTACCACATTTGACGAGAACTTGTGATATTTATTGCCAATGTCAACCAGGAATTATCAGTTTCACAATTAAGTTTTCTACAAATGAGTGCTGCCTTTCCACCACTCGTAACTTATTATTTTTTATGGAGTATTTATTTCCTATCTTTATTTGGTAATCTTACAGCTTTCCTTATGTCTCTTAATACTTTATCATGTTCCATCTTGGAATGCTCGAGAACAGTCTTTTTAGAATATTATTAGAGAAAAATAATAATTTCCAACAACAATTACAGTTTTCACTAAGTAAAACAGAAAAAGATCTTGACTACATGCGGATGACAGTTTTTGAAGAAACTTCTTTGTTCATGGTAGAATGAAATGGATTCATAACATTTAATTATACTCAGAATATCGGTCTTTATGTCTATCGCTGTATATATTATTCAAATTTGTTGTACGGCTACCTTCAATCTGGAATAAGTGTCTGGGATTTCCAGAGTTTTAAACACCAGAAGAAGGTAATTTAAATGTACAATCGCGGGCTTCATATAGAGAGATCGTGAAAAAATTAAACAATTTTTCATCATTATGATTAACGGAAACCATTTTATTATTGTTTTCGGATAAATTTATTTCAGTTTTTAACAAAGAAATTAAAACCTTTCAACAAAAAGAGATGACTTTCTTGTGTGTAAGCATGAGACATCTCCAACCAATAATAAATCTGTAGTTGGTAATTGTAATAATTAAATAGTTAAATTAGGAAATAGAGAGACAATTAATTGTTAAAAAATAATAACTTAAAATAGAATTTTCAAATAATGGTAAAAGGAGAAAACTCTTTTTAATAATACTGTAAGGGACCCGTCGGTGGTGCCTACCCAGAGTCGTGGATCACTTTGTCAGATTGATAATTCACAGTAATACTCTTGATCTAAGGTTAGTCTACTACACTGGCCATCTTAGATACACACTATTTAAATATAAAGGACACTTTAAATTTACGAGATTAGCGAAATCAGTTTAGTTGAACTTAATGCAAGACATAATACGCTATTTATAGATCTAGTGCATGTGTTTGCTACCACATTGTGATTCTACTGCGCTGAGCGTTTGCGCCCTTTTCCATTTCAAGATATTTCTCAGCTGTGAGATACAGGGCAAGGTATACAACTCACAACACACCTATGTAGGAATAGAAGTCTACGAAATAGGGGTTTGATATATCACCACAATATCGATTATTAGTAAAAATTCCTGCCTTTAGTTTTGAGATATTACGATTTAATTTTTAACAGATATCAAATACAAATTTTGAGAAATTTACAATATGTTTTAAATTTGAATTTTAGGAAAATTGTTTTGAGGAAATCGAATGTTTGCTATTTCCCCTCTCCCTCCCTTGTTGTCTCAGTCATCATCTTCTTACAAAAGAAAACAAGGTAGAAAACCTCTAACCTCCGAATACTCTAATAGTGTGGGAGTCGGAAAAGACGAGAGAGCCCTGATAGGAATGTTGAAAGAAAGGGATCTAATCCAATATTACATGAACAAAGTTATAGATCCAGCTAGGGTTTACCAAATTGACATGCACGTACTCACTAAAGTGGCCTCTTATGGCAGCAATTTGCACAATTTTGATTTTAAACATGACATTTGGTATAGGAAACTATTATGCATTCATTAAAAACTGTATTCAAATTCAGTATCGTCGAATTGAAAATGTAAAAGTGGTGGTCATTTTAAACAGTTTTTTGTTCATATCTTGTGTGTATTCTACTTATAACACAATAAATTAAATTTAAATGTTCAGATTTCAATTCTGCATGTAATGGTACCAACCCTACATCTCTACGATAAAATATAGTGAAGTTATTGTCAAAAATGTTATTTGGAAGCCTGACCTCCCCCAAAATGTGATATTTGTATAGTTATGAAATCCAGGACTGAGTCACTGGACTCGAGCGTAGCGAGTGGAGGCTCCATTACATGTGTACAGCTACGTTGCTGAGACACTGACACTAGGGAAACGTCCCTCGATCTACCAATAAAATTTAATATTTCCTACAAGGCCCAATCAACCAACTTTTAGAATTGTCCTTAAATTTAAAAAAATTCTTTTCTAGGCCATCTTGGTCTTTATCACTTTTTTTATGGGAATGATTTTTACTCTTGTAATGTTGTGTATTTGTTTTTATATAACCAAATATTTGATTAAACCATATAAATAATTGATTTTATTATAGCCGGTGCTTAACAAATCGTATAGTCCACAGAAACTGGGTCTTGCACAAATTAAAGATATGCATACAAAACTTGATGCCCTGGCTCCATGATCACAGCTAATATAACAATAAACTAGTATTTATTTAAATTATTTGTGTCCGTTTCAATATAGCTACCTATATTTATAGTTGCAAAACTTTGAGAATGTTTCTGCTATATTTAATTATAATGTAGTTATTGTAGATACTGTCTAGAAAGCCTACAAGTGTTCTTAAATTTTAAAAATACCCTTCTTTCATTGCCATACTTTGTTGAAACCAGTTTTTCTTCACCTATCTTCATTCATTTTCTACCAAAGTAGTTGCTTCTTCGTTCCATTCCTAACCTCCAGTAGTCCTTTCCTTCAATCATCAGTTTATCTTCACGTTTCTTATACTATATCTTATTTACAGAAGCAAAAAGCTGAAAAACTTGGACAAAAATTGGAAGCATCAAAAGTAGTTAAACCTGAGATTACCTTCTCTCAATGTAAGTTTAGTAACGGAATTGAAGTGCTTGTGAGCAGTAAGCACGAGTTACCAGTCTTGCCTCAAAAACCTCGCTTTACTGGCGGTGGTTTCAATATGGGAGTAGCTGCCTTGTGATGAGCTTTATACTCTTCAATACTGACTTTGATATTTTGTTACATTTATACTAAAAATCTTTGATAATAAATTTATTATATTGTTTTAAATATTTTATCTTTTCTAGTCCTAAACAATTTATTTACCACCATATGGAAAAAAATTCCACAACACTTTATTTGAAATAAGCATGTGATTCAGTAATCAAGCCATCATTGACAGTTGTTACAAGTACACAAATCTTTGATGATAATGCTAATTATGATATATTATATTTGAAGTAGAAATTAAAGATTGAATGGGTTATATCGGCAGTGAAAAAATGTGTTAACACTTACAGCTTTGTTTACAAACATTTGTAAAACTAGGTTTAAGTCGAGTTCAGTAACAAACTCTTAATCATTTTGTATTACTCTTAGTATTTAGCTTTAGTAATAAGTGAAGGATTAACTTTCATATTCACAATTAAGATTAGTATGATTTAATACAGGTTTTAATTAAGTCAAACGACTAAGGAAATATATCAGAACACTGTAAAAATATGGTTACATAAGCGTTTAGCGCTTTAAATTACAGATGTTACTTTTGAAGAGGAAAGGTTTATAACCTAGTCCAGTGTTTCTCAACCTGTGGCTACTTGTTGGTACGCGGGGTAATTTTTGTTCTAGATAGAGCCCAGTGCATGCATTGTGTGCTAGACTGGCGAAGCAGGGCACAAGCTCACCAGGTTAGTCTAGTCATCTACTGTCACTTTATCTATTACTCTTTCATTGTGGTTTTATTGTGTTGTTTTGGTTATCAAACTCAATTATGGATTAGTGGTTAAAACGTTCCTTGCCAGGTCCTAGTACAAGTGCTTCAAAATAGCCAAAAACTGTAAACAAAGATTCATAACAACATTCTGTCCAGCTACCATCGAGTACCAACTAAAACAAGAATACATAAAACTCAAATATGATTCTATCTTCTAGCTTTTTGGTTTTAGTTTTACAGGAGGTGAAAATGAACCTACCCCACAATGTATGATTTGTTTTGAAACTTTCTTTGGACAAAGTATGAGATCATCTCTTTTAATGAGTTATTTTAATACGAAGCACACCAGTTCTAAAATAAGCCATTGATTCTTTTTTAAATAAGGAAACTGAACTTAAGGGAAGTAAACAAACAAAAGTTGGTCATTTACAACACTAAATACAAGATTAATGAAATGAGTTAGTTTAAGAATTGTCCAGGAAGCTATTAGGAATAGGTTTCTTGATACTAATTTCTACTGGTTCATTGGATAATCAAAAACATAGCTGATTTATTATTAATTTCCCTATTGGTTTTCGTTTTCTTTAGGCTATCAAACAATTCTGAGTTTATTATTCTACAACAGTTTGGGATATTATAACCCTTTCTAATACTTAATTATTCAAATACAACATAAAACACAATCTCTCCTATTCAGATCTTTATACCTTCAATCCAGAGCAAAGACAAATTATTGAATTTAATAACTCTTGTTTTCCAAACGCATGTATCTGCTCACCTTCTCAACATAGACGGGAATATCTATAAACTGCCAGTGAGTCCCTTTTTTGTGTATATATCTCTCTGGTAACCAGCAGTGTTTTCTCATCCTTACCAATGTCTCTGATCCAACTGACCCTCTTTCTAGGTCACTAGCAGTTTATATAGAGCTTCACTATCCATGTCATGTTAATGATCTGAAAGCTAGGCAGTTGTTGGTACACCAAGTTTTTGCTAAACTTAATAAAAGTTTTAGGTTTACGGTTTCACTCTGCTCTCGCAGTTATTTTATGTGAAGTTCTTAAGTGTGTGAAAATTCCTTGTTGTGAAGACAGACTTGGTTCTGGGATTCTGAACTCCAGCTAAGTACAGTGGAAATTTATGTGTCAATGTCATACCTGAACATATATGAAATATTGTTGGGATTTCTAATTTTTGTTTTTGAAGAAGATTAAAGATTAATTCCAGTATAAACTTTAGAAAAATTATTTATGAAATTACCAGTTATCTTTGTCGATCATTCTAAAAGAAAATATACAAAAACGAATATTACACAGTCTTTTACGACACTAATAATGTTTTGTTGGCTTGAACATTTGAGTGATACCTCCTGACTCAAGAGTTTTGTGGAAATAGTAAGGTTTTTGTTAGTTTAGGTTTTGGTAAGGTTATGATAGTGTAAGAAAGTTAGTGCTTTGGTATCTTGTGAGAGTCACTTCTGTGGTGGTACACTAAGTTTTTGCTTCCAGTTCTTTGATGCATTCTTGCAATTCACTGCAACTTTTTTCAAGTCAAATACTCTAATAACATTGGGGTTGGAAAAAATTTTGCCAAGAGAAACTAGATAGGAAAGTATAAAAATAGAAGGGATCCGGCTCAAGACTAGATGAAGAAAAGCTAAGATCCAGCATAGATAACCTCAGGGATGCCATCCAAAACCTACAAGATGTGAGATCATCAAGGTTATTTTATATCAGGGTTTACTCCTTTAAACGGTTCTGTCTAGACCAGATCTGTTAAGATCAGCAGTCTAGTGCAGGGCCACCACAAGCAGGATGCAGCTCTTCACTACACTTCATTCATGAGTACCATTACAATTGGTCTTGAGTACAGGTGTGTTCCTGAGACCAGAGCAGCGTCCAGACATTTAACTACATAGACGCCCCAAAGTTAAGATGTTTTTTAAATGACTTCGACTTTATAAAAATAATTTTCCCTATATGCCTACTGAGCCTAAGATGTGTGGTTTTAGAACACGTTTGACTTTTTTATTTTTAAGATGATGGTGACCTAAAGGTTATTTACCTTTTAAAACAATAAATAATTTTTAAAAAAAGTGTGATATTTATTCAGGTGTTGCTGTGACCATTTATACATGTTTATTTGTTCAGGCATTGCGACCGAGTAAAGGAAACACATTTTGCCATGCACAAACAATGTATGAGCAAGGATTACAGCCATATTACAGTCCACCAATGAAATCAAAATACTGTACTCGAACAATAAGTTATATAGGTATGTATAGCTTTAGTAGTGTATTGTTGGATTAACAATTTGTTTTTATTTTGTGTGTGATATATGTATATGTGACTGAGATTAAATAGCATTAGTAACTTTTCAACACTACTGTATACAAGTGCTAATTAAAGCACTGCAGCGATAGAACAGTGTAACTTTTCACTGAAGTAATTGTTCCAATGATACTTTACTATTGCAATATTTTTACATGCTCAGAGTATATGTAGATGGAGTAAGTGTGACAATCGTAATAGCATTGAACTTGTGTTACTGTCTTTGGATTTCATTATCTAAAGAAAAAGTAATCTTCTTCATTCTTGTTATGTGACCTTCAGGGGCTCACTATAGCGAGTAGCAAACTCGAGGAATCCTAGCTGAATCTTCGCATTTTTTTTCCATGTAATCTTGGGATAGATCCTTCTCTTGACCCAATTCTTGTTCTTTTGCAATGCAAACACTATTAAATTATTCTAGGACAAGGAATATTTATTTGATCTTCTTTTAGTTATAAGGTGACGATGACAGAGGTTTTCATCATACGTCATCATAAAAACTGGATTTTATCTCTTACAGATGTCGAAACTTTCTCAAAATTATTAAAACATTTCATTAAACTTTTTAGTATCTTAGTTTCAATGTAAAATACAAAAATTACTTACTTTTTTAAGTGAATTTTGTATGTGGAAATTTTAAATAAGGAAGTAGGACTCCAATAAACTCTTCAAATGTCGAATTAAAATTTAATATTTCCTACAAGGATCTAAGAAACCAACTTTTGGATAGTAATTTATAGGATCCATTTGTATTACATTGTATAATGTGGCTGAATAAGTTATCTTGTGGCTCATTAATTTGTTTTTAAATTCCGTTTTTAAATCTGTTGGTTAATAACCATGAAACATGAAGATTGGTTAAAAAATTGAGGTTGGAATGTTAACTTATCATATACTTTGTAAATAAAAAAAACAAAATCATATTATAATCCGGATTTAATCCTTTTCATATAGGGACATTTTAAGGACATACTTAAAGAAAATTCAACAACCTCTTCGATATCAAAAGGTTACAATTTTATATAGGCATATATTTAAAATTGTACCAATGAATTTTGTGACACCTAATTGTAGTTATGTTCTGAATATTTTTTAATGGTTTATTTAATCAATGTTTCTTGAAATCTCTGCATTCTATTTTCATTCCTTTTTAAATGATTATATATTTTATAACTGAATATATTATGAAATTGTTTGTATTAGAATTACAGTGATCTTCATTCGTCATCAACAACAAACAGATCATCCATCATTTTCAACAGCATCCAGAAAATTCACCATCAAGCCAGTGGCGGCGATAAGAACCCGCGGGCCCCCCCGCAAATTTGTTCACGGGCCCCCCAATCCAAATAATCTTTTCCCGGATGTTTATTTTTTCGCCGGCCGGCGCCGGTGAGTCACCGCGATGCGCGATAGCTGCATTACTTATCGGCCAACGGTAAACAATACACATACTTCGTATCATGACTTTAAATAATAAATACTGCTCTCTAAAAAATAATGGTTATTGCCGTTTTGGATGCACGATGCACAATCTTGTCTGAAGACATTTTAGCTTATTTTAGTAATTTCTTGACAATACTCATAAAAATATTATTATGATATGGGGGGCCCGTCGCGGGTCCAGGTCCCGGTAAAATTTCCCGAAAAATCCCGGTCAAGGCTCGCGGGCCCTCCCAGCTCACGGGCCCCCCCGCACCGCGGGCCCTGCGGGCCCGCTATCGCCGCCACTGCATCAAGCTACTTATAGAACATCAGTCATCACAGCAGCATCTAGTACATCCCATCAATATCAACATAATTACAGACTTTGATCTACAACTGGTAAGGTAAGGTAAGTTATAATAGTTAGTGAATTTGGAGTCCGAGGGTATACAATCTCTTGTCACTGCGAACCAAATGGATCTTTTGTGACTACCCTACTAATTATGTTTTATACCCAGCCAAGATTTGAGCTTCTTAAGAATTTTTAAATGATTTTGGGTGATATTGTAGTTATCTCTGCAGCCATGGGGAAAGGAAGTGCTGAAATAAAGTAGTCTTTTGTAGGATAGAGATTCACACTCACTCAACCAGTGTTCGGCTGTCTCTTTAAGTGTCAGGCAGAAGCGGCACGAATCCACTTCTCCCTTCCCTTTACATTTTTGGGTTGGGAGTCCTCTGATGATTACTCCATTGACCCATGGCTCTTGGATTAGAGCTATATCTTCAGTAAATCACATGACGAGGACAGCCAAAACCGTCCTGTCATTGTTGAGATTTATTGAAAGCATTTTACTTCTTCACATTAGAAACTTGGTTTGTCCCTGATGTAGTAGGGTTCTGTATTAGTCCATTCCTTCTGGCGAGTCCTTTTTTCCTAGATCTTTCCTTTGCGGCTGTTGATGACCTTTTAGGTTTTTGTTTCTTTTGAAGGAAAGAACTGCTAGATGCCAACACCCACTCTTAAGACATACTATCCAAGGCTGTAATAGCCTCCTGCCAGCATGACTTTGGACGGAGCTTTAGCCTCTGACACAGCAACAGCTGTCTTATCCTTTCTTTGTGGTATAGAACTAGGCTGACTAGAAGTTTCAGCTCGCTTATTATAATGTTTGCTGATGTTTAGATCTAAGTAATTCAGATTTCCGTCCTCTTTTGTGCAATTGTTTATTGTCTGTGCTAGCTTGAAGCGCTTACGTTCACATTGTAGGTGGATTAAGTGTTACTTTTATTTCTCATTTTCTTATACTTTTTTTAATGTATACGTAGTTTAGAGAATGTTACATTGTGATTCATGGAAATATCCTTTTTGAGTTGCTCAGAGCCCATAACTTTTTTTTGGTATAAATTATGTCTGATAAATGTTTCCACTGTCTGTTTTAATGAAACTTGGTATAAAATTTTGTTTGATTTATAGATGATATAATACACAATTTTACAAACTGAGTAATAATGAGGGGGGGGATGAATGAATGAAATGTCTAAAATAGCTCTTTAAGACTTTAAGACTTTTAGTTTCATTATAATTATTTAGTAGACTCCGATTTTCTCTTCCAATTGGTTTTTAAAATTTTTTTGTTCCAGGTTTAATAATTTTGAAAAATTGAAGTAGATGACATGTCATAGACATGAGTGAGTACAAGTTGTGTAAAATAGTTGTAAATATATGTCAGCTAAACTAGTATCCATCATGACTTTGAAAACTTATGTTTTTAGTTTGGAGAAGCCCACTAGGTTAGATTAGTTTTAAGCTGTAGGAAATAGTATTAGATAAGTTATTATATATTTTATGGTATGTGTTTGTGTTAAAAATATTTTCAAAGGCATGATGGAATATAAATTATTGTATTTTTTTTTTTGAGAAACACGAGCATTGTTTGTGCACATTTAATAATTAAACAATGCAAGTCATTACATATTATATGCTAACTAGTTTAGCTGACATATTTATTTGATAAGTTGTTGAATCCATTACAGCCTCAAGAATGAAGATTAGATCTGCATCATTGATGAACTTCATAAGGATCATGATCCCTCCCTTATAAATCAAACAGAAATCAATTCAGTTTTTTTAGATGTAAAAATTAAAATTAAAAATTTTAAAATATTAAAGAAATATGTATATAATTAATGTTTTTCGTTTTATATTTAATAAATAATCAGATTAATTTTTTTTTTTTTTTTTTTTTTTTTACTTTTTCAGCTTTGAATCTTTTTGAATAATATCAGTCATCATACTTAGGTCCTTTTTGAAATATTTAATTTTGTTAGATTATTTTTCTTGTTTTCTTTCAGTTTTGAATCTTTTTAAAAAATAATATTTTAACTTTAGGATTTAAAAAACAATAATATATCTTAATAAAATTTTGGTCCTTTATATTAGTTCAGCTTCTTAGACTATTTTTTATTTTATTTTTTTCATTTTCGGTTTCAGGTCCCTATCATTCTACATAATATAATTAATCCATGTGTATTTATTTCAGGCCAATTACACACCCGACCAACAAAAGGGTGAGCATAATCTTTTGTTGAGTCCATCGCACTTACAACACCTAGACTTAACAAAATGTTAATGTCTAGTTACAACAAAGATCACACACTTGTACAAATTGTCCAAGTGTACACCACTATTGTTACACTTCTTCAGGCATAAGTCCTCGACTCATTAGAGGCAGCATTAGATTTGGTAGGAAATTGAGATAGTTTGTAAGAATATTTTCGGTATTCCGCGGTCCCTGTTAGGTTTTTAGTTTTACGGGAGTTTTATTTTTCAGGTTTTATTATGTGTTGTTGTGTATATATGTTATTGTTTTTCATATTTTTTATGTACTTTTTTAGGTTGTATTTTATGTGTTTTTCAGGGTTTTTTTTATTGTATTGTTTCTATATAAATAATATTTTTGTATGTATTTCAAAGTAGTATTTTATTTCCATGTATTTTCAGGTGTGGGCTCTTTTAGTTTAGTATGAATGTTTTGTTTCATGATTTAATTTACAGCAAAGAAACTCTACATTTTAAAATTTTGTTGTTATCTAAAGTTCTACCTTCGAATTGCTGATCACCATCTTAAAAAGGTAAGCTACTTCAATTCAAATTTTTTTTTTTTTTTTTTTTTTTTTTTTTAATGTAGAATATCAATCTAATTTTACTTGGAAACTTGTTAGTAGGCATTCGTTTGAGTTTTCTTCAGAATCATAACTGTGTTCTTCTAAAGCATGTCGATCTACTAGAACATACAAAGAGAACTTTTAGATTTTGGGCACCAAGAACTTCTCACAAATCATCCTGGATCAAGAGATTTACTCAAATAAATTGATACTGAACATAGAGAAATGAGGTAGATATGTAGATTCTTATAGGCAAACCATTTGAAATGTGTTTGTGAATTTGTAGTAACTGTAAACTTAGAACTGTGAACATTTTCATAACTGTGACTTAGAACTGTTACATATTATGAAATGGGGGTTTATTTTAAACTTTTTTAAACATATCTGTTAATGCAGCATAAACTAGAGTAGAACTGTGTTCTAACCAAGAGAGCTCTTTGGAAAGTAAGTTCCTTTTCATTATAAAAACCAATACAATTTGAGGTTTTTTATTATACACAAATTAGTTACAACTCTTACCTATTTTCCCACATTACCACCTACATTAAGGCACTTGTTATATCAGTAAACTAGTTCTTTATTACCCTCATCATAGACAACTGTTAGTTATAAGACATGAATTTACACTGTCCTTCAAATCCTCATTGTTTTCAAACCACTGTGACCCTAGATATTTTTAAATGATAGGAAGTGATAATCACTAGGAGCCAAATCAGTGCTGTATGTCATTTGAAACTGTCCAGTATGTTATGTATGTGTCCAACAATTGTCACTAAATATGCCATACCATTTTTTCTGAATGGTTTTTACCATCCTTAAAATGTCTCGGTAGTGATTCATTCTACAAATCTTACCAGGAGTATTTCTCAAAAGACATTTGCTATAAGTTTTCTTGTATAGAATGTTTCCAAGTACTTATGAACTTTAAGGGGTTTTCACAGTGAGCTGTAGCCCTACTCCATCGACTGACTTTGTCTCCACATTGACATACAACAGCAAAGTCTCACCATCTATAACTGAGATAAAGGTACAATAATTCAGTAATTTTGAAATTTCATTTTTTTCAGATTTTATCATTCGCTTTTCAAAAGTTCAACTGTCACAACAGATGGTCGTCTATTTCTTTATTTATCATGAGAAATTCCCCAACAAACTTACACTTTAAACACAAAATGGAAATTTTGTGTTTAAAGTGTAAGTTTGTTGGGGAATTTCTATAATTTGTTTTTACTTAACACATCTACAAACATTTGCTATGTACTAGATACGCTAAATGATCATAAAAACCTCTGAAATAAAACACACCTCTGAAATTAACAAGTTCTATTCATATTAGATACATACAAAATCTAGCAAACCGTTTTGCTTAACTATCATTGAAATCGTACAGTAAATAAATAACATGACAAATTATTAGACACTAATTTCATAAATATTAAACATAAGTTCATGTTACAAGTATTCTTAATGATCAAATTCAAAATCAAAGTTCATGCAATTCAGTTAGCTATTAATTAGCCAATGTTTTTCATTATGTTACAACACAATTATTTAAACTAATTGCCTATACTTTTTTAAGACATAAATTACCAATTATATTGTTCTTTTTTACGCTATACCAAGGCGTAACTTTGCACTGAATTTAGTTTTAACAAACAACTCTATGCTAATCAATAAATAATTGAGAAAAAACGTACCAGGGGTTAAGAATATTAAAATGCATGCTTAAGTTCCAATAAAAACCTTATTGTGTTCGTGTGAACAAGTAACATGTTCCTCAGGAGCTCAATATAAGTGAGTATTGGCTTTGGCTGTCCCAAGGGGCCTAGCTGGATCTAGACATTTTTTCATGTAGTCCTGGGCTAGACCCATTATTTCATCTTTCCTATCACGTCTCTCTTTATCAACTTTTGATATTTTCCGACTATTGGAGTAAGGAAGCTTTTATGGAGGTCTTTATTTTATGTTCTTGTCTTAATTTTTTTATAAGGCGTTGAAAACTCAAGAGGTTTTTCTGTTTAAACAATAAGACAAAACATGTAATAGATACATAAGTGGTGGATGGGAGGTGTATATCCAAAAACACTGCATAAACTTTCTTATTAACAAATCCCCCAAAACCAAGTAAAAACCAACCAAAATTATTCAATACCGAAAATGTCACATCGATAGTTGGCAGTCATAAATTGAAAATAAACCATACCGTCTTTGAAAAAAATATTTATAAATATAAATAAGGGTTAAAGTTGATTCTTTTGTGCCCATAATGTAAATATTATTGATTGAAATGCTGGCAATCTAGGTTCATTTATTTTTGTTTATTGGAAATTATTTCTGAACCATAATAATATTTTCAAAATGTATTACAATTTTGCATACAGGTTTAGGTAATCTTACACATTTTACTACCTGAGTCAGGTAGAGCTGATTTTCAGAAAATTTTAATTTTGTGTTTTTTTCTTATGAAAGTTGTTCAAGTTTTTGGTTAAAGATAAAATGTTATAAAAATGTCCTAAGATATGACAAATTTGATTAAAATCAATGCACTTTTTTTTCTGGCCCATTGCCTAGAAAACACAAATTAAACAGATGAACATCATTCCATTCATTTTTTTGATCCTCTACATTAATTTTGATTACTATGTAATGAGAAAATGAAACTATTAACTACAACGTTTTGAAGACTAATATAACTTAAATTTTTTACAGCTTCTGAGTTCAGTTCCACAGTCCTACAATTTTAAAGAACATGACAGGATGAAATGCTTGAAATTTAAAATACCGGTATGTAAGTTCATTGTTCTTTTATAGTTTATTTAATTTGGTTTTAATTTAAGTTCACTCTTCTAATGTTTGATAATGGAAAGTGAGTGTTAAACTTGTTAAGTATTAACCCTCCCTCTGCCAAACTACAAGAACTTGTAGTACTTTTGCATTTTTAACAGTGCGCGATACATTCTAATATTTGACCCACTAATTGTCATCCAATCTTAATAAACTTTATACCGTTGGAAAGGAAACTTTTCAAACTTTAATCTTTGTATTTACCATATGTTTCTAAAATGAATATTAACACGTCTAATGATCGATGGAATAATTGCAGAACTCTAAAACAGCTGGCCCGAGCGGCGACGAACGGTAGAATTTCGTCAACTTTCAAGATCTATAACAGTTATACACACCGACTTTAGGACAATGATATTTACACCAATAGAAAGCTTGCATTTCGATCTTTCTACCACTGCTTTCAAATCTTAGATCACGTTTAAGGTTTAGGTTTTGTGTCCAACCGCATAAACCTTGGCTATTGGGCAAAGGTTTCAACCAATGAACAAGCTTCTTTGGAAGTCGATATGTTTCTCACAGATGAAGTGTTTGTAAAATTCTTTTTACAAGGTATTGAAGATAAAGGTTCACTGATTCCATTGGTATGTCTTGTATACATTTTGTTCCACTGAGTATTTAGCAAACCCCCTCTCAAACCGAGCGTTTTTACAGTTGAAAATCAACCGCCGTTGGCGCCGTTATTGTATCTGAAGACACGTTTTAGGTTAGTTAGTTTGATCTGAATTGAATGTTATTTTGCTGATTTATAGTGAATAACGTTTATGAAATTGTGTTTTATATATAAATAAATAAGTGTAGTGTTTGTTATTGTGTTTGTTTAGTGAAATTAGTTTTAGACAAGCTAAATTTAGTAACAGTGTAGGCTATGTTTGTAGGTGTGAGTTCATAACATAGGTACATAACGAAATTTCGTTTCGTAATTTCTGATTACAAAATGGTAAGTTATATAAAATGTTCAAGTTTACAGTTCTATTCTATGATTTATTCTCTACAATTTGGTATATAAAATTTCATTTTTGGGTAAAGGATACATTTTTGATTGATGTTTCAAAATAGGCTAAATTTTAGTGCCGTTTGTACGGACATAAAAAAATCTATTTCATAAAAACTACTTTGAAATTGGTAAATGTTTTTACATATTTCTATTCACAACTAAATTATGAAACTTTTGTGTATTTTGTATAACCAGGCCTATACATTTTTATAGTATTTATTTAGGCCTGAATTTAGAAAAACATTTTCCGTTTTTGAAATTTTTTGCTTCCTGAGCTTATAACTTTTACAATTTTGCACCAATCAAATTTTTAGTTACATATATGATTAATTTGGACCTTTTCCTAAAAAAAAGCTATGGATCACTTTATGATTGGGATAGAATTTCTATTTTTGGCGAATTTTTGAAATTATTTCACCCGATGAAAAAAACGTGAATGCGTTTTGTTAAGGCAGAGGGAGGGTTAAGAATCTGGTTTGACTTTGGTTTTGTGATTTTAGAGATTGTTAAATTTTTTTCAACTTGAGCCAATGAAACGGGTAATATTAAAAATTGAATTTTTAATATTAATTTTTAATACTACAATTCTCCCCCCTCCCAAAATGTACATTAATGTATAAATTGGTTATACATACTGTCAAACATTAAAATTTTTATTTTACACATGTATAGCAGTAAATAGCATATCTACCAGTTTTTAATTACTTAATAAAACTTTTGTAACTCTAACCATAATAATCTCATTTGGTTTTAGAGTTTGTTTTTGAGTTTACTCGAATTTAAGTGCAAGACACCTTCATCGTTCTTCCCCCACACTCCTCATTTGGTTTTAATTTAAGTTCACTCTTCTAATGTTTGATAATGGAAAGTGAGTGTTAAACTTGTTAAGTGTTAAGAATCTGGTTTGACTTTGGTTTTGTGATTTTAGAGATTGTTAAATTTTTTTCAACTTGAGCCAATGAAACGGGTAATATTAAAAATTAAATAATTTTGTATTGATATGTTTAAATGGGAACTGGTATTACAAATTGACAGGATATTTAATAAGCATATAATTGTATCCAAAAACATTTTAGGTTTTTAACATTAATGTTAAATTTCCAGACTATGTTTATCCGAATATTTGTAGATGGTATTGGATATGTTGTTAGCATGCAATGAGTTTATCGAGATACAATATGGCAAAAATATACAAAGCTTTGAAAAAACATCCAACAAACTCACTGTATGCTGACCACATATCCAATACCGCTCACAAATGTTCGGATGTACATAGTTTAGAAATTTCGTACAAGTGTAGGGAAGGTAGAAAAAAGGATAATTGGAAAAAGTTGAGATTTACAATAGTTTAAGAAATGAGCCTTCAAACATAGCTAACCCCATCTATGAAGAAATAATTAAAACTATTATATTGAGTATTCTAGCAGAGAGGGAATTTCATCCTAACAGTTGTGGCAACACTACTAATTATTCACAAAACAACTGTCAACGATAGAAAAAAAAAGGAAAAAAAATTAGGATACATAAATGTGCCAGTAAAACACATATATAAAAATAATTGTATATCTTATCCTGAATCTATAATATATAAATTTTTAACATTACTTTATGATGATGGCCAGATACTCTTGAAAACCAAATACTGTTTTCTATTAAATGATATGCCCACGAATTGCAGCAACTTAATAACTAATTCTGTCTGCTTCGAGATGTTCAATACTTTTCATGGGTGGGTCTTTGAATACTTTACTCTTCAAATATCCTCACAAGAAAAAAATGACATACTGCCACTTCTGGTGATCTCGCAAATTAAAGAATATCGCCATATTTAGACAGAGCGTGACCTTGAAAATAAATACTAAACTGTACTCATTGATTGCAGTTGAGAGTCTGATCTTGAAAACAAACGCCTAACTGTATTAATTAATTTTAGTTTTCTCCGCTATGTGAGGAAACTAAATTCTTCAATCATTCGGAGGTATCGCTGGGACATGACTGTAACAGCATTCCTACTATCGTATTTAAAGAGATATTGACACATTATTCCTGAAGATGATATTGCACATCATACAGTGACTTTAACACTGTTGCAGAGTTTCTTAATGCATTTTATTAGGATTTACTGTTGACAATACCGGAAATATTATTTATACACATATTATACTCACTCAAGTGGAAACATATTTTGTCTACAGTTGTTGACAAAGTGGCATTTTGTTCATTTAAATTAGTTTGCAAAATAGCTGATTTCTCAACAGTTTCACTTTGCCCACTACTTTGCACATTACTTTGCTCACTTTGATGGCAACCGAACAAAACGAAATTTAGGTTAAGTATATTTGAATTCATTTATAATATACAGGAAATGTCCTGTATGTAGGTTATATTAATTCTTACATGTAAAATAACATAAATAAACAACAAAACAACGTTTTAAAGTCGAAAAAGGAAGTAATTATTCATGAAGATGATTGACAGTGTATGTACACGGAGAGTATTTTTCGTTTGCCGAGTTTTGAAGTTGGCAATCCCGTTTCCTCAACAATACACCTAAGTTATTTGTAATATTAATAAATAACCTCAGTTTTGACTTGAGAACTTCAACTCAGTGTTGATGTGTTGATTAGCACTACTGCTATATTTTGTGTAGTTAGTTGTAAAATATGGACAGTTCAGAAGATGAAAACCTGTCAAATACCCCGCCTAAATTAGCGGAAAAAGCTAACAACGTTGTACTAAATCTCCTTCCTGTCAAATCAAGGAAAAAGTACGACCGCCAGTATGAACTGTTTTTATCACAAAATAACAACTGTAGACAAAGTATAATGTGCAATTCGTGAGCAAAGTGTCTTTTTTAAACTTGATAAAATTGACGCACTCGGCAAGCCTTGTGCGTCAACATTTTTCTCTCGTTTAAAAAAGTGCCATTTTGCTCACTAGTTGCACAAATAACTATTGTCACTCATTAGGACAATGTAAACGCTGTCTTCATTATCATTTATAAAATGGTGGCAAAAATTTCACACATTTAATTTAATCTGTGTCTTTTCATGCCTGTATTACTTGAATTTTATATGGATACATGTATAAATCCTTGTAGAGAATTGTAGGCGGCAAACCAAGTGTAACTGCATTGGGACGGGCAGAGCATTTACGCCTATGTAACAAAGCAACTCTTATGATGTCAAGGATAAAATAAAGCAAAAGCTTAAAAGTTTCAAATATTTAATAGTATAAATTTTATTTTATCCTTGAATATGGAGTTTCAACAAGAAATATCTGCTATTACATTAAAGTTTCTTATGATGTCGATGCTTTCAGACTTACACACATTCTTTTGTATACAATTAGGCTTCTTTTTTTAAGCATGCTTCAAAATTATGTACCCAAGTCTTATTACGATCTGCTGATGGCACCACATAATTCCTATGGATATTAAAATGGCATTGAAACAGCTGTTGTGCAACCACATAACTATCATAATTTTTGTAGAACACCTTAATCCTCAACATATGTAGTTCACTTGTCCAATGCTTTATCTCAACTAAGTGATACATAAGGAAGAAACTGTTGTTACTGTTCATACTTGTCTATTACTGAACAATATGTAAATATATGCTATTGCATTGACTGTTAAATAGTAAAGATCTTTGTAAAAATAAAATATTCAATTTGTTAAAGTCACCTGTTTCATTGGCTCACACTATATTAAAACAATAAAATAGACTTTGACTATTTAATATTGTATGGGTATGCAAGTTTTTAGAGGATGGATGAATTTTTTACTAGACTTACATATTTGTCATTTGCCGTTCTTGAAACATACAACTTAGTTCATTTGCTTATTGTGTTTCCCTGTTTAGATTGAGAATATAAACTATGTCATTTTACAAAACCAACAATTTTTATATACAAACCATCATGTACATCTAGCCCCATCATACAATGTAATATAACAGATGTATATAATGCCCATAAGTTGGTTTCTTAAGCTATGTAGAAATTGTTAATGTATTTTTAGATCAGGAGGCTTACATAAAAAGGTAAATTTGTTTAAAACAGTGTTGTTACACAGGTTTTCTGAACCTCAATTGTGTATATTATTACTTTCTTGATATACAGCTAACAGGTTTCGTAGATATGAATATATTAGAAAGTCTCCACTTGCTTTGCTCGCATCTGTGACCTCTCCCTTGCTGCTTCTTATAACTATATGAATATCAAATTTTCTTCGTAGTTCACTGTTCAAAATTATATTTTTGGCCATAAGTTTGGCATTTGTCATTGTAGAGAGTTCAATTACATACTGAATTGAAATTTTAGTATTTTGATCTAATTTAATGTGTTACAAGTTGTATACCACACAAGATATAAACAAAAACACTATTTATAACAGCCGTCATTTTGCTTTTTCAATTTGATTTTTCTGAATTTTAATAGGGTTCTATAGCATACTGTAGTCCGCTGTACCAAATTATATTTCATGTTTCTACCTTAGTTTTTATGACTACTATCATGTTTACATACAGACAACAACAACAACAACAACATTAGGCGGAAGGCATGTCAAAATCACTTTCTGTTTCCAGAGGCTGTGATACATGAAGATAGAGGTCATATCTTTTTACAATTACAAATCGTACCTTATGAACTTTGTAAGTAAAATGAAGTTGTGAAAGGAAAATTACGTTCGGCTTATTGTATAAAATAACAGCACATAAGCATTATCATCTGTCAGAGTTTTCAAATATAATTGTTAGTTATATATATTTAATTCTTAGTTATGGGATAAATTGGTCATTAGTTTTGTGAAAATGATGCAGTTTATCCAAATACAAAAGCCATTTTGTACATAAATGTCCAGTATAGATTATTAATCATTTTGTTAGTAAAAACAAAAAGACAAGACACATTCGTTCACCCGTCACTAAACATCTGGCCCTTAAAGGAGAAAAATTTCTCTATGAACCTCAGCAATAGTTTTTGATACACAAAAAATGTATCACGACATGAGTCTAACAGTGACAGGAATATTGCTTGTAGTATCCATTTTACATCACTGATATATCACAATAATTATTTGAACTTCATATTCCGACAAAATGGTTAACAATTGGTTATTATATTAAATTAAAATACAGTGTGTGTAAGATGACTCATTGCCATAGTCATTTCAAATTGACTTTACTTTAAAGTTGGGCCTCTTATTTCACATTGTAGGATCAACAAAAAGTTATACACAGAAAAACAATTTTTGAAATTTGGATTAGTGGTTTACCATTGATATTTACTAACAATTATTCTCGTTAACAAATTTTCTCGTTAACAAATTTTCTCAACCTTTAAATAAAATTCATTTGAGTAAAACTGAACCCAGTGAAAGCATTTACACTCATATATATATATATTATATACAAGGCCCGTTCAGAAAGTAACCTCTGTTTGAGTATAAATAATCGGAGACTAGATACAGAAATATTTATGTCTTAAAACTACAACTCTTCCACTATTTTTCGACATAATTTCCATATAAATTTAGGCAATTATCATTGCGATTGACCAGTTTGGAAATCCCTTCTTCATGAAATTTTGCCGCTTGTAATTTTAGTCAACCTGGTCAGGATCTTGAAGTTTTTTATCATCATCCAAGCACTGGTACTCATATCATTGGTCCATCATAGGTAAAAATCACTGGGAGTCATAACCGGACTATATGCATTTGAATTGATGGATCATAATATGTTTTGTTTGCCAAGTGGTATGACGGTTGACAGACATAAATAGGAAACCAGAAGTCTGCAAACCAAGGCGTTTGTTCTAAATGGGCTTTTTTAGTTATTGAAGTCTCACATAGAAATGATAGTTGTTCCACAATTCGTAAACACTGAGATAATGTTCACATGGTTCAAAGATTGCAAACAGCGGTTTTCAAAGATTTTTTCATGAATTTTCTGAAGCGATTCATCACTGACTACAGATTGCTCTTCATTTCTCATCATGAATGTTTGTTCTCTCACTTTTAAACAAACACTGATGCACAACACATTGTGTGTTAAATAGGTATCTCTCAATCGTAGGTGTACTAAGCATGAGGATGCTTATTCAGCCTTGGTGCTATTTGAGTATTCGAGGGTTAGGGGTCTTTATTTTATGTTATTTTTTCCTTTGTAGGGTCCAAAGTTAAAATCAATGATAATTATTTTTCATGTGTGTCTCTAATTTGGCGGACAGTCTATACAACTGTCTGTAAGTCGCAACCAGTCAACACAGACAAGATAATAAATTCTAAATATTTCAAACTTTGTATTTAAATTATTTGTATTGTCCCACATATAGGAAAATAATAGTACTGTAGTAACCAAAAAAAATCGAGAAACTATAAAGATGAAATATTTTGAAATATGTGTGGGTTATCAAATAAAACTAGATTATATTCTGATTATGAATATGTATGCTTATTTGTTGAAAAATTAATATGTTGGCGCTAAACTAAATTTCAATTGTCAGATATCATGTTCATTCTCCCCCCCTCAACTAAAACACAGTTTTTGCTACAAAGTAAAAAAAGAAAATACTAATGAACATCTACAATTCTGAAAAAAAAATGTTGGTTTTGAAATTAAATTGCAGTTTGAAATCATCTATTATAGTTTTTTGTACGACAAATAGAACTTCATTTAACCACACAATGAGAAATTCATAGCTTATAAATTTTAAAAACAGTTTTTATGACATGTGAGACAAACACTTCAATAGCCATTAAAATATGGATTCCATTTTCATTTATTTCTCTTTATTATGATCCGTAGTTAAAACCAAGGACCTGTATAATTTTATTGCATATCTGTCTGTACAATTTAAACTGTCACTTAAGACATAAAATATTTTGGTTGTCTCTTCAAAATAAATAAAAAGAAGAAGAGATGAACATAAAATGAAGACCCTTATCCCTCGAATACTCTAATAGCGTTAGGGTCAGAAAAGAACAAGAGTTAGTCAAGAGAGACCTGATAGGAAAGATAAATAAAATTGATAAATTGAGCCCATGAGAGTCCAAGTTGTTGGAAAGTTATACTTATTGTATTTCGCCTTTTACGACTAATTATGCCGCATTATAGTACAGAACATCTCGTAAAAAGAACAAAAACTTTAAATAATTGGATTTTAAACCTAAATAAATTAAATTAATCAAGTTTTCAAAACAAGAAAATATTCTTTTTTTTATATGAAAATTGATGTACACTACGAAATATTAGTCAAAACATGCTGCAAAATTTGGAATTGATTTATGAATCTGTTTTTGAGTTTTATCTTGTTTTTAAAAAAAGACAGATTGACGAATTTTTTTTTTTGATATGCCCAACTGCGAAACATATGTCTCTCAATAAAGCTCTTTTGTGGAATTAAATAATTATTTCTATTAATATTGAATTCTATCAAACACAGACTGTTGTCACATTAAATTAACATTCACAAAGCCAGAAAGGACAATTATGTTTTATAATAAATTAGGATATTATTTATAGTTATTTGAAAACAATAAAACAATAATTGTGTGGTGTGATGTGTGACATTGTAAAATGTTTATGAAAGATTCCAGTCTTTATTATAATTCAAATTTTGAAAATGTTGCCAAAATTAAACTGATCTCCAGTGACTGATAGAACTAGATATATTTTCTGTTTGAAAATTCACTGATACCCTGATGAGAGGTATATCTTAAAAACTACATGAGACGACAATTAAAGTTTATATAAAACCAAATTGATCTTTTTATTCCACTAATTTTATTACATTACAGTTTAATTAAATCTATTCATTGAATAAAAAATATATTTATAAATGTTATAAAATACTGTATTATATATGTCAGCTGATCTACACTGTATTGCAACCAGTAATTAAAGTTATGCATTTCCTGGAAATAATATTTATGGAAAACTGGGAAATATTTAATTCAAAGTCAATAATAGTTTATTTTAATCGCAATATAAATTATAACATTTAATTTTAATCATTATTATATCTCGGTTCACATCATATTTTATTGTCAAAATACGGCAGTTGCTCTGCACTCACTCGATCAAGAAAGCTGACATGCGCAGAATGATTTGCGCATTTCATTTCATGTTCTTCTTCACCATTTTGGAATTGTATTAATTTAGGAGGTGGTTTTGTAATTAGTAAGGTAAGTTTTCTTTCCTATTATAGGAAATATTTTCTTCAAAGAACTATGAAATTTTGGAATTATTTTCTTGTTACTCTGCCCAATATGTAAACATTAACTTCATTATCAAATTTGATTTTTTGAACGTGTAAACTAATGAAAAATCTTTGTGGATATTGAAAGTAAGGGAAGCATAAATCCCCTTGGGGCTTGTACATTTAAAAATTATTAACAATTTGTTTATAGCAGTAAGTTAAACTATTTGAAGTGATTTTCCTAACCAACTGATGTTGTTGACAGTGTGTAGAATTTGTAATGTATGTTATTTATATCGTTGTAATTTGCCTAAGTCAGTTCCACCATTTTATTTTATTTTTTTTTAAAGGCACAATTAGCTAATCTTATTGTCAACAGTTTAAAAAAAAGGATTTATGATGGTAAGTATTATACAAGTTAAAGAGAGGAGAGAAATCATGTTATGAACTGAAATTTGAACATCTATAAAAAGTTGGGTAAATGTTTACTTTAAGGTGGCACTGTATTTTTTGGATTTTATTTTTTTTATCAGCTACTACATACCTTACTTCATAATGATCTAATTTAAAATAATTAACTTCAATAAACTTATGAAATGTTAGGCCAGGTGGTTATATATATAGCTACCTGGCCAAACCTGCCGGAGTAAAACAAATAAGCAAATTATTAACTTCAATAAACGTACGAAAGGTTTAGTCAAGTAATAGTGATCTAGCTTAGTCATTGTATAAGGTGCATGCATCAAACCATAGGATATTCTTATTCCTTTATGTCTTGCAATTAAGTGTAACCCCTCAATTTGATAGTTTTTAAATTGTGATTTTTCAGTGAAAAATAGTGATCGGCGCAAGGAAAACATTATTTATTCTTATGAAGGTATGTAGTAGACGATAAAAAACTTTAATCCGAAAAATATGGCGCCACCTTAAAGTAAACATTTACCAAAAGTTGGACTTTGTTTAATATCAGAGACTTTAACACAGGTATAGGTCAATAACTTATGAAATTATATTTAACTTTTTTATTAAAATTATTCTTTCAAATGATATTAGCTTAGATCTTTATTATTATTTGTTTTGTGTAGTTTCATTGTAAATAACTCATTAAAGTATTAATTTTTCTTTTATTGTATTTCTTGAGATCCCATAGCGATTTAATATTGAAATTTAATGAAATCGTGTTTTACCTATCTCATTATTAAACAATTGGATCATCCTTCAGCTGGGAAGACCCTTTTCAAGTATCAAAATCCATTATTTCTGTCTAAAATAGCAAATCTTAGACTTATGTGGTTAAGGCATCTGTCTACACATTAATTCCAATGGCAACAGTGGTGAATATTTGAGTATCTCATCGCTCTATGTTAATGTTCATCCCTGTAAATAGGTCTGGTTAGGTAAATTATATATAGCCTATATTTTCCCTGACCTGTAGTTCTTTTACTAGATCTGGTTAGGTCAATATATATATATTGACTTGCCAAGACAGAGTTCACATGATTCTGAAATCATAGAGCCCATTAATATTTACCTGTTAGAAAACAATTAATGCGCATATCTAAAGACACACTATTCTATTACTTATAACTTACGAAACTTAGACGCATAGGCTCATTATATATTCTAAACATCGAATGCAAACTTGTAAATTGTTTATTTTTGACAGTAATATTGGATTTTGATACTTTAAAAAGGTCCTCCCAGCTAAAGGATGATCCAATTGTTTAACAATGAAGTATATTAAACACGATTTCATTAAATTTCAATATTAAATTGCTACATGATCTCAACTGGACATTTACCAATTTATTTAGCCTACCTTGTTTGTCATTAATGAGATATTTTTTGACAATGCTAGACGAATTTCAAGTCTTAAAATCCATTAATATTTTAATAAACTGATGCTTTTAGACGTAAGGATTCAAGGGTTATTTGGGTTATTATGAATTACATTATTATTATTATTATTTGGTTTACATCATTTTTTTCAAAGGGGGCTGAGAAAGAGAAAGTAGCTCATTTTTAGTACTTTGTTTATTTACTATGAGAATTTATTGATTTTGTGAATAATTACCTAAATTTATTTATTTTCATATGAAGTAAAAATTGTGAAAAAATATAAGAAACTAATTAAAAAAGTAATCAGTTAAGGCCTATAGTATTATTCATTTCAAGTTCATTAGACAATATACGTGAATGTGGTAATTGCTAATTTCAGAACTAGAAGCAATAATAAAAACTGAATCGATGTACAATCCTATGTTTACTTATAAAGAGAAAGGTTTCACTTTTATTATATATTCATAACCTTATTCAACACATAAATTAGGTGAGTTATTTTATTAATACAGTTTGTTCAATTAATACGAGAGTTCATTTATTAAGTTAGAACCGTTTGCGCATAGCAACCACACAGGCTGTCACGTGACGCCTGCTCTAGGTTAGCAACTCTTGCCCAGTCCCCATCTATTCAGTCAGTTGATTTCATGTCTGCGACTGTTGGTTCTATCGTAACACTGCTTTGTTTATCTCCATGTTAATCAATAAACCCGCCGATTGTGACTTTCAGCCAAGAGGAATGACCATAAATGCTTAGAGATATTGCGAAACACTAACCAAGCTTAGGTGCGCTATTCGAACAGCATTGCTCTATAGTATATTTTAATCCTAAAAAATAGAAAGTGTAATTTGTAATTATTTAAATTTTATATATTGTAAGTTGAATATGGAATATGCATGGAACATATATTGCAATTATTCATCTATCTAAAAAAATATATTTTAGGCTATTACAAGTTGTTAAATGTGAGGTGGCTACATTTATGACTGCTTTGTTCAATATTGCATGAAGTATTGATTTTGCTACACTATGGAATTTTCCAAGTATTTCTGGTAAAATCAGGGATATCTCAGGTAATTTTATCTTTTACTCCTGGTAGACACCGTGTTAAACTATCCATAGATTTGAGCTGAAGAACACACCACAGATGATGGACAGTCAGCATTCCTAAAACCACTTTTTAAACTTGGATTTCAAAAAGGATATTTCTGTGAAAACTTGTCATTAGTTTTTTTTAAATCTTTAGATCAACTTGATTAACTTAAATATAATAGCTCACTTTACCAGGGTCCTGGTCATTAAAGAAATTAGCATCTTGTATAAGCAGTGTGTGGGGGGGGGGAATAAAAATGTTTATTTATGTAAAAGTTTATTGGTATTGATAGTAGGCTTGTTGTAGATTCATCTTAAAAATGTGCGCTTTTTAGTTTCAGGATACACAACCTGTAATTTTGAAACAAACTGACAAAAGATAGAAGGCTATTTACTACAAGACACAAACTTACAATGACAGCAATACATTGGATCAACTAACATTTGGTAAGAGCACAGTTGAATTTTTTTTTTATTAGATCATATTTATTTTAGTTGATTTGTTTATCAGACGCAGGTAGATAACCATTTTAAAGTGCTAGAAGTTTAACGAAATCAATAAATCTTTTCATTACTCATCACATTATACTTGTCAGGATATTTTGGATAAGTCCTGATCTGAAACTTTTACTTTTAGCTACTAAAATGTTATGAAAATTAAAAAGAATGGGTAAGTTTTAATAAATGATGCATAAACTTACCAAAGGTATAGAATGAGCACTGATCATAATCCATAAATCACGTTTTCAGAGTTTGATCAATTATATATATTTGTAAATGTGTGCTATTAAGTTACTGTAGAAGTCTTTAATTTTATTTCATTTTGTTCCAGTCTACTTTTCTACAATAACTACAGATTTTGAGGAATAATGTTGTAGGCTTTATATGTTCATAATATTACAGCTTTGAGGAAAGGGGGGGGGGGAATCTATCTATTGGTACCAATCATATTTCTGGTAGCCTAATTTGAAGTCTGATATCAGTCATATTAACCATAGGAGTATTATAATCTTGTACAGTTTTGTTTAGTCAATGTTGGATGCTATGTTTAAATAAATATGATATCAATTGAAAGATTTCTTATATTTAACTACAGGTTTAAGATTTTATTAAAACAATCATGATTTTTGAAACTACAAATATATTTTTGATTTTGTTGAATTTATTCATTGTTATAACATTTCATTCTTTACATTAATGTTATCATTTTTTTCCTCTAGAAAAGAACTTCAGCATCAGTCTCAAGACATCTATAAACCATCTCTAATACATCATCAATCACCACCTACCATCTTGACATCCAACCCATCTCACCACCATCATCAGTGTCTTTGCCACCAAATCAGGTAGGCTATGGTTGATATTGTTCAGCTATTTTTCTATTTGAAGTATGAACAATATTTCTTATTGATTTTTATTAAAGCCTAAAAAGTAGTTAGACTTTTTTTTTTTAACACCTAGTGTCATCTATGTCGTCTTTTTAATGCAGTACTTTATTTTTATGTTCAAAGCTTCATACTATCATGAGAAAGATCATTTTTATAATAATAAAAATGTTGAGTTTTTATTAACCCTCGAACTACCCTATATATTACTCAAGTGGTAGGCCTTTTTAGTGCATTTTGCAAGTAATTTTTTTTTCTACTAAAAATAGTAATTTAATCCTAAACCTAACTTTGTAACATATCATTTTTTATAGAAAGGTCCATAGAATTTACCTATGTAATAAGAACGGTTAGATGTAAACACTTTGGAGTTAATATTGACTGGAATGAAAAACATTGCTCTTAACAGAAGGAAAAATTCCATATAAATATACAATACAAAAAATTTGGAGTTAGTTGATATGTCGGTAATATATTAAAAAAAAATTAAAACTTCAGATAAACACCAAAATTTTCTAATTTTTAAAATAGTTTTCTGGTTTATATGTAAATATAATTGTGTAAACAAATATAAACATTTTTATTTGACAAAAACAATTTTTACGAGAAAAAATTGCAAAATGGCAACAGGAAAATGGTTGGGCTTGTTTTTCAAAATTCACCAAAACCTATAAATAAAAAAGTAAATATAAAAATTTTGATGTTAATTGTGATGAAAATAAAAAAATAATATCGAATAACTCGAGATCAACTTACTTCTCGGTGTACGAAAAAATGGCGATGTATAAACGATTGGATATCCATATATTACTAATTCGTATTTGACAACTTCTAACGTCCTTAAAAAAATGCTAGTTTCCCTTCGATTTCAGTGACATTTGTTAGACCCATAGAAGAATGTCTATGACTTTGACTATATTTTTGAAAACATATATCAAAAGAGTAAAAAAATACTCTCTTTGAAATGGTGTGAATGCCAACTTAATTGAAAAGAATATCCTTTGAAAACAAATAGACAAAAATAACATATTTTGTCGTCTGCTTCGACTGAATTTGGTGTTTCAAACTGATCTGGCAAGACAATAATTTATCGATTTTAATCATGTGACATATTACTTTTTTTGGTACTTCAGTTATATGAAAATGAAAGTTCAGATCATTATCTTTACAATAGTGACAAATGTATTGCGATTGAGCTTTTTTTAGTAGCCGAAATGTTGGAATTATAAAATCTGTTTAGCGTAGTTCATTACAGTGGAATAACACATGTGAGACAGATACTGAATGAAGTTCTATATCTCAATAAGTATAAAAACCACGATAATTTGGAATACATTGGTCGAAAAGTGAAGAAAAATACTATAACAGAGTGTCATTTTAAAGTATTTAGCCTGAATTTCTGACTTGTTAAAAATAAACAAAAGTGACATCTGTTTCGGACAAAATGATTATAGAAAATGGTGCTAGTAAAGTGACGTGTCGAGAAATGCTAAATTTATCTAATTTAATAATTTTACATATTACTATGTTTATATGAAAATGAAAGATCAGATCATTAGCTTTACATTGATGCCAAATTTATTACATTTGGATTACTTGAGTTTGAGCCGAGTCTCAGTAAATCGAGCTTGAGCTTTAATCGAGCTCAAACATTTTAATTAATACAAGCTTTTAATTTTCGGGCTAGAACTTTTATCAAGCCTTTTAAAGAGCTCTTATCTAGCTCAAGTTTTTTAAAGCTTCCTATAAATTTTACATTAAGTAATAATCAGTATAATGTCGATCTTTTATTTTAGTGGATTGTCAAACTGGGAACCAAATGTCATATCTACATTTTGCTTTAATGTCTTACACAATAAAAATCTGTGCGTATAGTTTACGGTAATGTAACTATGGCTAGTCTTATGTTTTTAGAAAGGCTATAATATTGCGAGTTAAAATAAAATCCACCAATAATTATGGGAAGGTCAGACACAAACTACCTGAGCTTTAGATGTAACTCTGCCTTATCTTACTAATAGTTTCCTTCTTTACAAGTTAAACAATGCACACCTTTGGAAGGAGAAAACTCAAAATCAATACAGTCGTGTATTTTGTCATTTAAATTTTACGAGACATTTTATTATTACGATAAACGGAAAATAATTTGCCGCTGGTTACAATAATATGTCAAACCGATATTATTACTTGTCATTGTGGACTGCTGTGTGTGTGTGTTTGTGGGAATGAATCGAACTTAGGCCTAGAACTGATTGATGCACTTGCACAGTTTGAATTTTACAACTCAAGCAAGTTATCTAGACAAAAGACACAGTGTTTCTCTAGTTTCCATGAACTCGAAATTAGTAGCAAATGATTGGTTGAATAGCCTTGCATTTTGTAAATGTAAATAATTATAATAGGAAACAATTGAACTAAGTTTAGTTTATTTAAAAATTATAACTTTGTGATTGTGTTTTCGTTGAGATTTTGCAAAACATTAAAACGATAAAGTTTTGGACTGGACTTTTATTTTTGAATGGTTGATCTGGGAAAACAATTGTTCGGGGAACTTTGAATCCTGTAGAAATATGCATTGTTTAAATGGGTTTCCAACCTCTACTGCAGAATCTGAACAATAAATGAAGGAAATGAATGAATTGAGTTTCATTATTTTCATAGTGGAGAGGGGTTCTTTCTCGTATTAAAAATTAGTAATTTCTTAATTATTTTATAAATTTATTATTTTCCCTTTTTTTGTACTAAATAATATGTGCGAGAAATTAAAATGTGAGAAAATTGCAAGTTTTTGTGGCAATAAGATGTATAATATGGGAAATACAGCAAATATGTTCCAGGCCAATTATTTTTCCCAACACCTTATTATATTCACACTTAGTTTAGTATATTATCAATGTTGGTATTAGGCTAGATGCATTGGACCATTGACAGTCTGTTTTAAACCATGTCTGCGCTCTCTCTCTCTCTGTCACACACAAATACCCAACTTTGCACATCTTTCGAATCAAAGCTATATTAAAATAGGGAATAAGATTATAGTACAACAAAGTTAACTTCGAGCAAGGCTGTGCAGGTTGATGAAATGAGGGGCATGTAGTGGAGGTAAACAGGCTGCTAGTAGATACGCTAGTGTGTGAAGGAGAATTTATGTCTTCCTTAACCTTTCCTTTAAAATTTATTTTATAACCACTTTTTGAGTTGTCAGATTATGAAAGACATTTAATGTGAGTAGTGTGAAGAACGTAGATTTCGCCAGGAAAAATTATTGGTCACTCTTTAAGTTTACTTACTTTAAATTCGTAATTATACTCCCTCGCCTAGTCGAATAATTGATCTACGTTAAGGCATTTATAAACAAACCTAGAATGTAACAAAAGACCAAAACTATTTTGACTCTATAATGTAAAGATCAGATTGCAACTGTTGTGATATAGGAGTGAGTCATGTGTTGCTAAGTTATACCATTAGACTTGCCCAACTCCTTGTATACACAAACATAATAACTGCACATCTCGATATTGCTCAAAGTTAAAACTTTATTCTACTCTAAATAGAGCATATCCTTACTCCTTACAATATTTTTTCTTGTCAATTAGCTAACAATTTACTTTATTCTCCCTATTCTCAATCGATAATTTTACTCTAGTATGATATTTTGAATTATTTGTTATCTAATATGTCTTATAAAATATTATACCACAATTCACACTCAGTAGTTCAACATTTTCACAAAAAGTTTTTTTCTTCTTCATAGTAAAGTACGAGTTTAGTTTAGTTTTGTTTAAAATTTTTATTTTTTACCTTACTGATTTTCTTTTATTTACCCAAACAAATAAATCACTACTCCCAGACACCGAATAATTTGTTTGTAGTGAAATATAAAAATACTAAGAGTTAAAAGTATAACTTAAGAATTCAATTTTATTTTCTTAAGTAAAGCTTTGTACTAAGTGTTTACACTGGGAAAGGTATTGGGGTTTTGAGCTTTATATTTCAATTTCTGTAATTATAGTGTCATATAATGTGTTGAATCGAAAAGTAATTTTTCATTAAGTATGGTATCGGGATTAGTTTTGACCATCTTGTATATTTCAAATTGTTCCACAATTAAATTTCCTTTTTTTGCAAAGATGAATTGTTTTTAAGGAATCTTGAATTGCAGAGTTTTTGTAGTTGTTTACAGTCAGGTGTTCTGTGTATTTGGATTTGATTTTGTTGTTGACAAAGTGTTTGTTTGGCTGTCGGGATGTGCTCTTTGAATCATACCTTTTATAACTTTCCCATTAGCCAGGGATAGTGAAACACATGTCATAATATAAAATGATAAAGGTGTCGACAAAGTTTAAAATACAATTAAAATTTATTTTTTACAGGTTTTTATTAAATTTTTGTCCTATATAGTAAGTAGTGTAAATATCTTCTTTTTTTTCCCCCTGTCATAGCTGTCATGTTGGTGTTTGATAATATAGCATCCATAAAAGTTCTGCTATTTCGTAAACTATTTGTTTATTTGTCTGATTAACAAATTTAACCAAGGTAATGGTAAAATCAACCTATTTCCAAATTTGGTCTGTAATTACTAAAAATTCTTGCTAAAAATACAACAGTAAAAATGTATTTAGAACCTAATATTTGATTGTATTGTACATATCTTAACATTACATTTCTTTTGTCTTTCTACATCCAATAACCTCCTCGACCCATCTCATCCTTTATATTTATCCAACTGGACTCTTTCATTATCCGAAACTTCATTATTTCTATCCTGTATTCCTAATAATTCCTCTCGTGTCATTTCTATTTTCATCGGTATTATTTTGAAAATGATTCAATTTATTTTCCAGATTGCTACCATTGGTGTTATTGTGCAGTTTATCAACAATTATAACCGACACTGAATTTTGTGTATAATTTAGGCCTAGTAGCAACTGCTTTGAATTATTAAAAAAAATATATATTGATTTGTAATATAGCAAGGATTTAATGGTTCACACTGTTTTTATAAATAAATAACGAAGTTTTGGTTGTAAGAAGTTATGTCGTTGTTATTTCTAATACAACTCTTCCGTCCTTATACTTTATCCTTTGTTCCTAATCTATCTTGGCTTGACACTAGTATTAATAAAATTCATCTGCTGTACCATACTCCACTTGGTTTATAAAATAATAGGTTAATATGTCCCTTATAATAAAGTCTGTAAGCAATATTTTTGTTTGTTTTTATACTCGTATTGGCATTATGTTAACATCAGTTGAATTTAAAACACTCTCCAGTTGAGTTAGAGAAGAGTCTGAAACCTAAAAGATTGCTGAAAGATCATTATTTGGTATTTATAAATCAATTATTATTAAAATCATTTAATCAGGAAAGGTTTCATTTTCAGATAACTAAGACAAGTTTTTATTACATCTAGAATGAATGTGCCCAAACTTAGGGTGCTAAAAAAATAGTTTTGACCTTATGTGTATGAATGGGAAAAAAAATTATCATTCAAATTCAAGGAATAAAAGAAGATTTGTCATTGTTTGTTTACAGAGAGAACAGCTGTCAGATTATTAATTTTGAGTGAGTCTGTTATTAACCCTGCAACTGTGAATTGACCAATGATTATGATTTTGAACAATAGACTTCCACGGTCACAAACATCATTATGATCTTGTTCTTCGGGGTTCGAACGCATCAATATTGTCTGCACGTTGAGTACAGCCGACGTTTCGGTCCCTTTACAGATGTCCATTTTCTAGGCTTAACAAATGTCAAGTCACTTCAAGAATTATTGAAGAATCATTGAAGAATTATTTTTCCCTTTATCAAAACATAGCCATTAAATGAGAGTATGCTTTTATATATTAGGCTACATGTCCCATTTTGACAAACAAATGTGAGGTCTGCGAATGGGATATATTTGTATTTGTTACACTTTTTAAACAAAACTATAAAAGCATAGGTTCTAAACAATAAGTTTTTTTTAATTCTATGGACTTTTCTGAACACAATAACGTATATTTATAGCTTTCCAAATATTTTATAATTAAGCCTACAAATGGGAAACTATAAATGGTGCAAAATACTACAGCTTAGAAGAAGAAAGGGAAAAGTTTTCTCAAGTATCAAGTTTAGATGTTTAAAGTTGTGTCTAGCATTGGAGGAAATGGAAGATTGAAACCAAATCTTTTTTATTGATAAATGATGTACGGGAATAAATGACACAAATTGGACAGCAATTTTTGTAATTCTAAACATATTTGTTTGGGCAAAAATCAGTAGCGGCCGATGGTTAAGGGCAATGGGAGGGCTCTGTTTTATTTTATACATGTAAGGGAAGGCATGTTATCATTCACTTAACATTCACAATCACAAAGGGTTAAACTTAAAAACATAAACAAACAACTCGTGTGAGTGGCGAGACACTATTTAGAACAGTTGCGCCAACTTATTTTGCCCATCGAAAACAAGGTTTTTAGTAATGCGGAACATCTAATTTATGGTGGCTTCACTGACTGATGTCTGCGCGCGCAGCTTCGGACTCTGCCCTAGAAGCCCATTACACGCTGTGTAAATGACGTCACGGCACCCTCAGCTCTGTCTGCTGCTTGCCCCATATGACTAAATGCAATGAAACTGGGACGCTCTGGCCACCGTCCGAACTCCAGAATACATTCATCAAATATTTTATATTGTAAAACTTCCGCTACAAATGATGGTGAAATCCATAGCGGCAATTTATAATTCATTTATCTCAACAGAATTAAATACATATAGGTATTTACATTATTAAAATAATATTATCATTTGGGGGGGGGGGGGCGTCCGAGAGTCCTTATGAGTACACCGCCACCTCGTTTATCCGTACTAACTGGGACTGGAAGAGGTCCAGAAAATAGAAAATCCAGATAAACAGGAAATAGTAGGAAAATATAATAAAATAATTTGTAGTGATAAAACGTAATGTTTATTTCCTTGTACATAAACGCAACAACATATTTATACAAAACTTGTGATATCAATATCAACATCTGAGTATATATCTATTTGGAACAACTGTTTCACTTGTTGATGTGTGGGAGATCTCTTCAGGCGTTATTTCACAAAGAGCAGGGCTAATTTTTTCCATGGCTTCAAAGTGCCTTTTGTTACATGATCCTACCATCTAAATAATGTCTTTAATATTTATTGCTTTTAATAAATCAATGAGACTTTCTTCTCCTTCTTCCTTGATTATCTTGCTCAGAAGCTCTTTGTGATAAACAATCTTGATATTTCCAAACATCCTCTTGCTTGATCCATAGGTTGCGTGTCAACTATGTGTAGTGTTATACAACCAACAAATGCTTGGACAAATTCTAATCAAATTTGGTTTGTGGACATATTTTGGTCATGACTCAGGGCGTTTAAAAATGTTTTTGAATACCGTACCTTAAAATGTGGATGTAGCTGCTATAAGAAGAAATGAAAAATTAAGGTTTTTCTCAAAATCAGTTTTAACAATTTTGCTCATGTGTAGCCTCTAAGAATACTAACAAAACTTATTGGTAAAAATGTGTTGCGTAGCTGTTATCAAATTTGTAATTCTTTAAAATCGACTATCCCGATTTCCTTCAATTGTGAAATGTGAAGGTTAATGACCCAAACCCTTGTGCAAAATAAAAATTATGGTTTAATAAGAATTGACAAAAAAACCTTGGACTGCCGCCATTGAAAACTCTACTGTAATTAAATATGATTTACAGTATGGACAAGTTTATAGCACAAGGCCCTTATTTAAATAGCTAAGTATTTTTAAAAGATGCTGTCTGGTTCATTTCCACTATTTTCTTCAACGTAAATTGAGCTTTTAATGATGGCAGTAATTTTTTGTTTTTTTTGACAATTATTTCTGAAGTGTTAACACCTAACTGAAATTTTGGTTAGTTTTTATTTGGTTTGGGGGATAGACGAGTGAGAAAGTATAGTCTGAACTTATGGAATTCAGCTGTGGGACCGCTCCAAACATACTAAAATACAAACAATTTATAGATTTCAAAATAAATTCTTGAGAACCATATCAAATGCTGTATGATACATCAGAAATAGTGACCTCCATAATTTACAAACACCTACAGTTGAAGAAGAAATCAATCTATTTGCTCAAAACCACCAACAACGGCTTCAAAGCCATGTTAACGAGGAAGCATCATACCTACTCGATAATGTTGAATTACTGAGGAGACTCAAACGGACAAAGCCTTTTGATCTTCTCTAGAAATAACTAGGACCACCTGGACTGTAAACACCATTTTGTTAGATTTAAATTTATTGTTAGTTTATGTAACTAGTTTCAGTATTATTTATGTACCGTTTATCTAATAAAATTAAAGAAATCACTACCACATTTGACGAGAACTTGTGATATTTATTGCCAATGTCAACCAGGAATTATCAGTTTCACAATTAAGTTTTCTACAAATGAGTGCTGCCTTTCCACCACTCGTAACTTATTATTTTTTATGGAGTATTTATTTCCTATCTTTATTTGGTAATCTTACAGCTTTCCTTATGTCTCTTAATACTTTATCATGTTCCATCTTGGAATGCTCGAGAACAGTCTTTTTAGAATATTATTAGAGAAAAATAATAATTTCCAACAACAATTACAGTTTTCACTAAGTAAAACAGAAAAAGATCTTGACTACATGCGGATGACAGTTTTTGAAGAAACTTCTTTGTTCATGGTAGAATGAAATGGATTCATAACATTTAATTATACTCAGAATATCGGTCTTTATGTCTATCGCTGTATATATTATTCAAATTTGTTGTACGGCTACCTTCAATCTAGAATAAGTGTCTGGGATTTCCAGAGTTTTAAACACCAGAAGAAGGTAATTTAAATGTACAATCACGGGCTTCATATAGAGAGATCGTGAAAAAATTAAACAATTTTTCATCATTATGATTAACGGAAACCATTTTATTATTGTTTTCGGATAAATTTATTTCAGTTTTTAACAAAGAAATTAAAACCTTTCAACAAAAAGAGATGACTTTCTTGTGTGTAAGCATGAGACATCTCCAACCAATAATAAATCTGTAGTTGGTAATTGTAATAATTAAATAGTTAAATTAGGAAATAGAGAGACAATTAATTGTTAAAAAATAATAACTTAAAATAGAATTTTTAAATAATGGTAAAAGGAGAAAACTCTTTTTATAATTACGAATAAAAATGTGAAATTAAATTAATGTAAGCAGGAAAGATGGCTTTCATGTGAAACAAAGACTTAACATCATATCATTAATGCCATGGTGTGTGAGAAAGTTAGTGCAATATATGGATTTGGTTTTAGATAGGTTTGAATTATAAGGTTTAAAGTACACCCATTTAGGTATATTTTCATTAAAGTCAGAAGCCTATAAACAAAAGTGTTAATTAATTGCCTTCTTTTGAGTCTACAAATAGCCCATCATTGGTGTTGCTTGCAGCTTTCTCCTTTGTGTTCTACAAATCCTTATTATTTATAAAGACTCCAGGAATAGAACTTGTCTTTACTGAAGCGGCTATTTTTTCTAACGAATCTGAGGACAAACTTTTTCACTCTTTTACTCCGATCAGGTTTCTTTTTTGATATTTTTCAAATTACTCACGAAAAGTAAATTTGTTTTATTTGACGTTGGGTTAGATTTATATTGCGAGGTAAGGGCTCCAAAGAGGTGTAGTCAATAATACTGTAAGGGACCCGTCGGTGGTGCCTACCCAGAGTCGTGGATCACTTTGTCAGATTGATAATTCACAGTAATACTCTTGATCTAAGGTTAGTCTACTACACTGGCCATCTTAGATACACACTATTTAAATATAAAGGACACTTTAAATTTACGAGATTAGCGAAATCAGTTTAGTTGAACTTAATGCAAGACATAATACGCTATTTATAGATCTAGTGCATGTGTTTGCTACCACATTGTGATTCTACTGCGCTGAGCGTTTGCGCCCTTTTCCATTTCAAGATATTTCTCAGCTGTGAGATACAGGGCAAGGTATACAACTCACAACACACCTATGTAGGAATAGAAGTCTACGAAATAGGGGTTTGATATATCACCACAATATCGATTATTAGTAAAAATTCCTGCCTTTAGTTTTGAGATATTACGATTTAATTTTTAACAGATATCAAATACAAATTTTGAGAAATTTACAATATGTTTTAAATTTGAATTTTAGGAAAATTGTTTTGAGGAAATCGAATGTTTGCTATTTCCCCTCTCCTTCCCTTGTTGTCTCAGTCATCATCTTCTTACAAAAGAAAACAAGGTAGAAAACCTCTAACCTCCGAATACTCTAATAGTGTGGGAGTCGGAAAAGACGAGAGAGCCCTGATAGGAATGTTGAAAGAAAGGGATCTAATCCAATATTACATGAACAAAGTTATAGATCCAGCTAGGGTTTACCAAATTGACATGCACGTACTCACTAAAGTGGCCTCTTATGGCAGCAATTTGCACAATTTTGATTTTAAACATGACATTTGGTATAGGAAACTATTATGCATTCATTAAAAACTGTATTCAAATTCAGTATCGTCGAATTGAAAATGTAAAAGTGGTGGTCATTTTAAACAGTTTTTTGTTCATATCTTGTGTGTATTCTACTTATAACACAATAAATTAAATTTAAATGTTCAGATTTCAATTCTGCATGTAATGGTACCAACCCTACATCCCTACGATAAAATATAGCGAAGTTATTGTCAAAAATGTTATTTGGAAGCCTGACCTCCCCCAAAATGTGATATTTGTATAGTTATGAAATCCAGGACTGAGTCACTGGACTCGAGCGTAGCGAGTGGAGGCTCCATTACATGTGTACAGCTACGTTGCTGAGACACTGACACTAGGGAAACGTCCCTCGATCTACCAATAAAATTTAACATTTCCTACAAGGCCCAATCAACCAACTTTTAGAATTGTCCTTAAATTAAAAAAAAATCTTTTCTAGGCCATCTTGGTCTTTATCACTTTTTTATGGGAATGATTTTTACTCTTGTAATGTTGTGTATTTGTTTTTATATAACCAAATATTTGATTAAACCATATAAATAATTGATTTTATTATAGCCGGTGCTTAACAAATCGTATAGTCCACAGAAACTGGGTCTTGCACAAATTAAAGATATGCATACAAAACTTGATGCCCTGGCTCCATGATCACAGCTAATATAACAATAAACTAGTATTTATTTAAATTATTTGTGTCCGTTTCAATATAGCTACCTATATTTATAGTTGCAAAACTTTGAGAATGTTTCTGCTATATTTAATTATAATGTAGTTATTGTAGATACTGTCTAGAAAGCCTACAAGTGTTCTTAAATTTTAAAAATACCCTTCTTTCATTGCCATACTTTGTTGAAACCAGTTTTTCTTCACCTATCTTCATTCATTTTCTACCAAAGTAGTTGCTTCTTCGTTCCATTCCTAACCTCCAGTAGTCCTTTCCTTCAATCATCAGTTTATCTTCACGTTTCTTATACTATATCTTATTTACAGAAGCAAAAAGCTGAAAAACTTGGACAAAAATTGGAAGCATCAAAAGTAGTTAAACCTGAGATTACCGTCTCTCAATGTAAGTTTAGTAACGGAATTGAAGTGCTTGTGAGCAGTAAGCACGAGTTACCAGTCTTGCCTCAAAAACCTCGCTTTACTGGCGGTGGTTTCAATATGGGAGTAGCTGCCTCGTGATGAGCTTTATACTCTTCAATACTGACTTTGATATTTTGTTACATTTATACTAAAAATCTTTGATAATAAATTTATTATATTGTTTTAAATATTTTATCTTTTCTAGTCCTAAACAATTTATTTACCACCATATGGAAAAAAATTCCACAACACTTTATTTGAAATAAGCATGTGATTCAGTAATCAAGCCATCATTGACAGTTGTTACAAGTACACAAATCTTTGATGATAATGCTAATTATGATATATTATATTTGAAGTAGAAATTAAAGATTGAATGGGTTATATCGGCAGTGAAAAAATGTGTTAACACTTACAGCTTTGTTTACAAACATTTGTAAAACTAGGTTTAAGTCGAGTTCAGTAACAAACTCTTAATCATTTTGTATTACTCTTAGTATTTAGCTTTAGTAATAAGTGAAGGATTAACTTTCATATTCACAATTAAGATTAGTATGATTTAATACAGGTTTTAATTAAGTCAAACGACTAAGGAAATATATCAGAACACTGTAAAAATATGGTTACATAAGCGTTTAGCGCTTTAAATTACAGATGTTACTTTTGAAGAGGAAAGGTTTATAACCTAGTCCAGTGTTTCTCAACCTGTGGCTACTTGTTGGTACGCGGGGTAATTTTTGTTCTAGATAGAGCCCAGTGCATGCATTGTGTGCTAGACTGGCGAAGCAGGGCACAAGCTCACCAGGTTAGTCTAGTCATCTACTGTCACTTTATCTATTACTCTTTCATTGTGGTTTTATTGTGTTGTTTTGGTTGTCAAACTCAATTATGGATTAGTGGTTAAAACGTTCTTTGCCAGGTCCTAGTACAAGTGCTTCAAAATAGCCAAAAACTGTAAACAAAGATTCATAACAACATTCTGTCCCTCTACCATCGAGTACCAACTAAAACAAGAATACATAAAACTCAAATATGATTCTATCTTCTAGCTTTTTGGTTTTAGTTTTACAGGAGGTGGAAATGAACCTACCCCACAATGTATGATTTGTTTTGAAACTTTCTTTGGACAAAGTATGAGATCATCTCTTTTAATGAGTTATTTTAATACGAAGCACACCAGTTCTAAAATAAGCCATTGATTCTTTTTTAAATAAGGAAACTGAACTTAAGGGAAGTAAACAAACAAAAGTTGGTCATTTACAACACTAAATACAAGATTAATGAAATGAGTTAGTTTAAGAATTGTCCAGGAAGCTATTAGGAATAGGTTTCTTGATACTAATTTCTACTGGTTCATTGGATAATCAAAAACATAGCTGATTTATTATTAATTTCCCTATTGGTTTTCGTTTTCTTTAGGCTATCAAACAATTCTGAGTTTATTATTCTACAACAGTTTGGGATATTATAACCCTTTCTAATACTTAATTATTCAAATACAACATAAAACACAATCTCTCCTATTCAGATCTTTATACCTTCAATCCAGAGCAAAGACAAATTATTGAATTTAATAACTCTTGTTTTCCAAACGCATGTATCTGCTCACCTTCTCAACATAGACGGGAATATCTATAAACTGCCAGTGAGTCCCTTTTTTGTGTATATGTCTCTCTGGTAACCAGCAGTGTTTTCTCATCCTTACCAATGTCTCTGATCCAACTGACCCTCTTTCTAGGTCACTAGCAGTTTATATAGAGCTTCACTATCCATGTCATGTTAATGATCTGAAAGCTAGGCAGTTGTTGGTACACCAAGTTTTTGCTAAACTTAATAAAAGTTTTAGGTTTACGGTTTCACTCTGCTCTCGCAGTTATTTTATGTGAAGTTCTTAAGTGTGTGAAAATTCCTTGTTGTGAAGACAGACTTGGTTCTGGGATTCTGAACTCCAGCTAAGTACAGTGGAAATTTATGTGTCAATGTCATACCTGAACATATATGAAATATTGTTGGGATTTCTAATTTTTGTTTTTGAAGAAGATTAAAGATTAATTCCAGTATAAACTTTAGAAAAATTATTTATGAAATTACCAGTTATCTTTGTCGATCATTCTAAAAGAAAATATACAAAAACGAATATTACACAGTCTTTTACGACACTAATAATGTTTTGTTGGCTTGAACATTTGAGTGATACCTCCTGACTCAAGAGTTTTGTGGAAATAGTAAGGTTTTTGTTAGTTTAGGTTTTGGTAAGGTTATGATAGTGTAAGAAAGTTAGTGCTTTGGTATCTTGTGAGAGTCACTTCTGTGGTGGTACACTAAGTTTTTGCTTCCAGTTCTTTGATGCATTCTTGCAATTCACTGCAACTTTTTTCAAGTCAAATACTCTAATAACATTGGGGTTGGAAAAAATTTTGCCAAGAGAAACTAGATAGGAAAGTATAAAAATAGAAGGGATCCGGCTCAAGACTAGATGAAGAAAAGCTAAGATCCAGCATAGATAACCTCAGGGATGCCATCCAAAACCTACAAGATGTGAGATCATCAAGGTTATTTTATATCAGGGTTTACTCCTTTAAACGGTTCTGTCTAGACCAGATCTGTTAAGATCAGCAGTCTAGTGCAGGGCCACCACAAGCAGGATGCAGCTCTTCACTACACTTCATTCATGAGTACCATTACAATTGGTCTTGAGTACAGGTGTGTTCCTGAGACCAGAGCAGCGTCCAGACATTTAACTACATAGACGCCCCAAAGTTAAGATGTTTTTTAAATGACTTCGACTTTATAAAAATAATTTTCCCTATATGCCTACTGAGCCTAAGATGTGTGGTTTTAGAACACGTTTGACTTTTTTATTTTTAAGATGATGGTGACCTAAAGGTTATTTACCTTTTAAAACAATAAATAATTTTAAAAAAAAGTGTGATATTTATTCAGGTGTTGCTGTGACCATTTATACATGTTTATTTGTTCAGGCATTGCGACCGAGTAAAGGAAACACATTTTGCCATGCACAAACAATGTATGAGCAAGGATTACAGCCATATTACAGTCCACCAATGAAATCAAAATACTGTACTCGAACAATAAGTTATATAGGTATGTATAGCTTTAGTAGTGTATTGTTGGATTAACAATTTGTTTTTATTTTGTGTGTGATATATGTATATGTGACTGAGATTAAATAGCATTAGTAACTTTTCAACACTACTGTATACAAGTGCTAATTAAAGCACTGCAGCGATAGAACAGTGTAACTTTTCACTGAAGTAATTGTTCCAATGATACTTTACTATTGCAATATTTTTACATGCTCAGAGTATATGTAGATGGAGTAAGTGTGACAATCGTAATAGCATTGAACTTGTGTTACTGTCTTTGGATTTCATTGTCTAAAGAAAAAGTAATCTTCTTCATTCTTGTTATGTGACCTTCAGGGGCTCACTATAGCGAGTAGCAAACTCGAGGAATCCTAGCTGAATCTTCGCATTTTTTTTCCATGTAATCTTGGGATAGATCCTTCTCTTGACCCAATTCTTGTTCTTTTGCAATGCAAACACTATTAAATTATTCTAGGACAAGGAATATTTATTTGATCTTCTTTTAGTTATAAGGTGACGATGACAGAGGTTTTCATCATACGTCATCATAAAAACTGGATTTTATCTCTTACAGATGTCGAAACTTTCTCAAAATTATTAAAACATTTCATTAAACTTTTTAGTATCTTAGTTTCAATGTAAAATACAAAAATTACTTACTTTTTTAAGTGAATTTTGTATGTGGAAATTTTAAATAAGGAAGTAGGACTCCAATAAACTCTTCAAATGTCGAATTAAAATTTAATATTTCCTACAAGGATCTAAGAAACCAACTTTTGGATAGTAATTTATAGGATCCATTTGTATTACATTGTATGATGTGGCTGAATAAGTTATCTTGTGGCTCATTAATTTGTTTTTAAATTCCGTTTTTAAATCTGTTGGTTAATAACCATGAAACATGAAGATTGGTTAAAAAATTGAGGTTGGAATGTTAACTTATCATATACTTTGTAAATAAAAAAACAAAATCATATTATAATCCGGATTTAATCCTTTTCATATAGGGACATTTTAAGGACATACTTAAAGAAAATTCAACAACCTCTTCGATATCAAAAGGTTACAATTTTATATAGGCATATTATTAAAATTGTACCAATGAATTTTGTGACACCTAATTGTAGTTATGTTCTGAATATTTTTTAATGGTTTATTTAATCAATGTTTTTTGAAATCTCTGCATTCTATTTTCATTCCTTTTTAAATGATTATATATTTTATAACTGAATATATTATGAAATTGTTTGTATTAGAATTACAGTGATCTTCATTCGTCATCAACAACAAACAGATCATCCATCATTTTCAACAGCATCCAGAAAATTCACCATCAAGCTACTTATAGAACATCAGTCATCACAGCAGCATCTAGTACATCCCATCAATATCAACATAATTACAGATTTTGATCTACAACTGGTAAGGTAAGGTAAGTTATAATAGTTAGTGAATTTGGAGTCCGAGGGTATACAATCTCTTGTCACTGCGAACCAAATGGATCTTTTGTGACTACCCTACTAATTATGTTTTATACCCAGCCAAGATTTGAGCTTCTTAAGAATTTTTAAATGATTTTGGGTGATATTGTAGTTATCTCTGCAGCCATGGGGAAAGGAAGTGCTGAAATAAAGTAGTCTTTTGTAGGATAGAGATTCACACTCACTCAACCAGTGTTCGGCTGTCTCTTTAAGTGTCAGGCAGAAGCGGCACGAATCCACTTCTCCCTTCCCTTTACATTTTTGGGTTGGGAGTCCTCTGATGATTACTCCATTGACCCATGGCTCTTGGATTAGAGCTATATCTTCAGTAAATCACATGACGAGGACAGCCAAAACCGTCCTGTCATTGTTGAGATTTATTGAAAGCATTTTACTTCTTCACATTAGAAACTTGGTTTGTCCCTGATGTGGTAGGGTTCTGTATTAGTCCATTCCTTCTGGCGAGTCCTTTTTTCCTAGATCTTTCCTTTGCGGCTGTTGATGACCTTTTAGGTTTTTGTTTCTTTTGAAGGAAAGAACTGCTAGATGCCAACACCCACTCTTAAGACATACTATCCAAGGCTGTAATAGCCTCCTGCCAGCATGACTTTGGACGGAGCTTTAGCCTCTGACACAGCAACAGCTGTCTTATCCTTTCTTTGTGGTATAGAACTAGGCTGACTAGAAGTTTCAGCTCGCTTATTATAATGTTTGCTGATGTTTAGATCTAAGTAATTCAGATTTCCGTCCTCTTTTGTGCAATTGTTTATTGTCTGTGCTAGCTTGAAGCGCTTACGTTCACATTGTAGGTGGTTTAAGTGTTACTTTTATTTCTCATTTTCTTATACTTTTTTTTAATGTATACGTAGTTTAGAGAATGTTACATTGTGATTCATGGAAATATCCTTTTTGAGTTGCTCAGAGCCCATAACTTTTTTTTGGTATAAATTATGTCTGATAAATGTTTCCACTGTCTGTTTTAATGAAACTTGGTATAAAATTTTGTTTGATTTATAGATGATATAATACACAATTTTACAAACTGAGTAATAATGAGGGGGGGATGAATGAATGAAATGTCTAAAATAGCTCTTTAAGACTTTAAGACTTTTAGTTTCATTATAATTATTTAGTAGACTCCGATTTTCTCTTCCAATTGGTTTTTAAAATTTTTTTGTTCCAGGTTTAATAATTTTGAAAAATTGAAGTAGATGACATGTCATAGACATGAGTGAGTACAAGTTGTGTAAAATAGTTGTAAATATATGTCAGCTAAACTAGTATCCATCATGACTTTGAAAACTTATGTTTTTAGTTTGGAGAAGCCCACTAGGTTAGATTAGTTTTAAGCTGTAGGAAATAGTATTAGATAAGTTATTATATATTTTATGGTATGTGTTTGTGTTAAAAATATTTTCAAAGGCATGATGGAATATAAACTATTGTATTTTTTTTTTGAGAAACACGAGCATTGTTTGTGCACATTTAATAATTAAACAATGCAAGTCATTACATATTATATGCTAACTAGTTTAGCTGACATATTTATTTGATAAGTTGTTGAATCCATTACAGCCTCAAGAATGAAGATTAGATCTGCATCATTGATGAACTTCATAAGGATCATGATCCCTCCCTTATAAATCAAACAGAAATCAATTCAGTTTTTTTAGATGTAAAAATTAAAATTAAAAATTTTAAAATATTAAAGAAATATGTATATAATTAATGTTTTTCGTTTTATATTTAATAAATAATCAGATTAAATTTTTTTTTTTTTACTTTTTCAGCTTTGAATCTTTTTGAATAATATCAGTCATCATACTTAGGTCCTTTTTGAAATATTTAATTTTGTTAGATTATTTTTCTTGTTTTCTTTCAGTTTTGAATCTTTTTAAAAAATAATATTTTAACTTTAGGATTTAAAAAACAATAATATATCTTAATAAAATTTTGGTCCTTTATATTAGTTCAGCTTCTTAGACTATTTTTTATTTTATTTTTTTCATTTTCGGTTTCAGGTCCCTATCATTCTACATAATATAATTAATCCATGTGTATTTATTTCAGGCCAATTACACACCCGACCAACAAAAGGGTGAGTATAATCTTTTGTTGAGTCCATCGCACTTACAACACCTAGACTTAACAAAATGTTAATGTCTAGTTACAACAAAGATCACACACTTGTACAAATTGTCCAAGTGTACACCACTATTGTTACACTTCTTCAGGCATAAGTCCTCGACACATTAGAGGCAGCATTAGATTTGGTAGGAAATTGAGATAGTTTGTAAGAATATTTTCGGTATTCCGCGGTCCCTGTTAGGTTTTTAGTTTTACGGGAGTTTTATTTTTCAGGTTTTATTATGTGTTGTTGTGTATATATGTTATTGTTTTTCATATTTTTTATGTACTTTTTTAGGTTGTATTTTATGTGTTTTTCAGGGTTTTTTTTATTGTATTGTTTCTATATAAATAATATTTTTGTATGTATTTCAAAGTAGTATTTTATTTCCATGTATTTTCAGATGTGGGCTCTTTTAGTTTAGTATGAATGTTTTGTTTCATGATTTAATTTACAGCAAAGAAACTCTACATTTTAAAATTTTGTTGTTATCTGAAGTTCTACCTTCGAATTGCTGATCACCATCTTAAAAAGGTAAGCTACTTCAATTCAATTTTTTTTTTTTTTTTTTTTTTTTAATGTAGAATATCAATCTAATTTTACTTGGAAACTTGTTAGTAGGCATTCGTTTGAGTTTTCTTCAGAATCATAACTGTGTTCTTCTAAAGCATGTCGATCTACTAGAACATACAAAGAGAACTTTTAGATTTTGGGCACCAAGAACTTCTCACAAATCATCCTGGATCAAGAGATTTACTTAAATAAATTGATACTGAACATAGAGAAATGAGGTAGATATGTAGATTCTTATAGGCAAACCATTTGAAATGTGTTTGTGAATTTGTAGTAACTGAAAACTTAGAACTGTGAACATTTTCATAACTGTGACTTAGAACTGTTACATATTATGAAATGGGGGTTTATTTTAAACTTTTTTAAACATATCTGTTAATGCAGCATAAACTAGAGTAGAACTGTGTTCTAACCAAGAGAGCTCTTTGGAAAGTAAGTTCCGTTTCATTATAAAAACCAATACAATTTGAGGTTTTTTATTATACACAAATTAGTTACAACTCTTACCTATTTTCCCACATTACCACCTACATTAAGGCACTTGTTATATCAGTAAACTATTTCTTTATTACCCTCATCATAGACACCTGTTAGTTATAAGACATGAATTTACACTGTCCTTCAAATCCTCATTGTTTTCAAACCACTGTGACCCTAGATATTTTTAAATGATAGGAAGTGATAATCACTAGGAGCCAAATCAGTGCTGTATGTCATTTGAAACTGTCCAGTATGTTATGTATGTGTCCAACAATTGTCACTAAATATGCCATACCATTTTTTCTGAATGGTTTTTACCATCCTTAAAATGTCTCGGTAGTGATTCATTCTACAAATCTTACCAGGAGTATTTCTCAAAAGACATTTGCCATGAGTTTTCTTGTATAGAATGTTTCCAAGTACTTATGAACTTTAAGGGGTTTTCACAGTGAGCTGTAGCCCTACTCCATCGACTGACTTTGTCTCCACATTGACATACAACAGCAAAGTCTCACCATCTATAACTGAGATAAAGGTACAATAATTCAGTAATTTTGAAATTTCAGTTTTTTCATTTTTTATCATTCGCTTTTCAAAAAGTTCAACTGTCACAACAGATGGTCGTCTATTTCTTTATTTATCATGAGAAATTCCCCAACAAACTTACACTTTAAACACAAAATGGAAATTTTGTGTTTAAAGTGTAAGTTTGTTGGGGAATTTCTATAATTTGTTTTTACTTAACACATCTACAAACATTTGCTATGTACTAGATACGCTAAATGATCATAAAAACCTCTGAAATAAAACACACCTCTGAAATTAACAAGTTCTATTCATATTAGATACATACAAAATCTAGTCAAGCCGTTTTGCTTAACTATCTTTGAAATCGTACAGTAAATAAATAACATGACAAATTATTAGACACTAATTTCATAAATATTAAACATAAGTTCATGTTACAAGTATTCTTAATGATCAAATTCAAAATCAAAGTTCATGCAATTCAGTTAGCTATTAATTAGCCAATGTTTTTCATTATGTTACAACACAATTATTTAAACTAATTGCCTATACTTTTTTAAGACAAAAATTACCAATTATATTGTTCTTTTTTACGCTATACCAAGGCGTAACTTTGCACTGAATTTAGTTTTAACAAACAACTCTATGCTAATCAATAAATAATTGAGAAAAAACGTACCAGGGGTTAAGAATATTAAAATGCATGCTTAAGTTCCAATAAAAACCTTATTGTGTTCGTGTGAACAAGTAACATGTTCCTCAGGAGCTCAATATAAGTGAGTATTGGCTTTGGCTGTCCCAAGGGGCCTAGCTGGATCTAGACATTTTTTCATGTAGTCCTGGGCTAGACCCATTATTTCATCTTTCCTATCACGTCTCTCTTTATCAACTTTTGATATTTTCCGACTATTGGAGTAAGGAAGCTTTTATGGAGGTCTTTATTTTATGTTCTTTTCTTAATTTTTTTATAAGGCGTTGAAAACTCAAGAGGTTTTTCTGTTTAAACAATAAGACAAAACATGTAATAGATACATAAGTGGTGGATGGGAGGTGTATATCCAAAAACACTGCATAAACTTTCTTATTAACAAATCCCCCAAAACCAAGTAAAAACCAACCAAAATTATTCAATACCGAAAATGTCACATCGATAGTTGGCAGTCATAAATTGAAAATAAACCATACCGTCTTTGAAAAAAATATTTATAAATATAAATAAGGGTTAAAGTTGATTCTTTTGTGCCCATAATGTAAATATTATTGATTGAAATGCTGGCAATCTAGGTTCATTTATTTTTGTTTATTGGAAATTATTTCTGAACCATAATAATATTTTCAAAATGTATTACAATTTTGCATACAGGTTTAGGTAATCTTACACATTTTACTACCTGAGTCAGGTAGAACTGATTTTCAGAAAATTTTAATTTTGTGTTTTTTTCTTATGAAAGTTGTTCAAGTTTTTGGTTAAAGATAAAATGTTATAAAAATGTCCTAAGATATGACAAATTTGATTAAAATCAATCCACTTTTTTTTCTGGCCCATTGCCTAGAAAACACAAATTAAACAGATGAACATCATTCCATTCATTTTTTTGATCCTCTACATTAATTTTGATTACTATGTAATGAGAAAATGAAACTATTAACTACAACGTTTTGAAGACTAATATAACTTAAATTTTTTACAGCTTCTGAGATCAGTTCCACAGTCCTACAATTTTAAAGAACATGACAGGATGAAATGCTTGAAATTTGAAATACCGGTATGTAAGTTCATTGTTCTTTTATAGTTTATTTAATTTGGTTTTAATTTAAGTTCACTCTTCTAATGTTTGATAATGGAAAGTGAGTGTTAAACTTGTTAAGTATTAAGAATCTGGTTTGACTTTGGTTTTGTGATTTTAGAGATTGTTAAATTTTTTTCAACTTGAGCCAATGAAACGGGTAATATTAAAAATTGAATTTTTAATATTAATTTTTAATACTACAATTCTCCCCCCTCCCAAAATGTACATTAATGTATAAATTGGTTATACATACTGTCAAACATTAAAATTTTTATTTTACACATGTATAGCAGTAAATAGCATATCTACCAGTTTTTAATTACTTAATAAAACTTTTGTAACTCTAACCATAATAATCTCATTTGGTTTTAGAGTTTGTTTTTGAGTTTACTCGAATTTAAGTGCAAGACACCTTCATCGTTCTTCCCGCACACTCCTCATTTGGTTTTAATTTAAGTTCACTCTTCTAATGTTTGATAATGGAAAGTGAGTGTTAAACTTGTTAAGTGTTAAGAATCTGGTTTGACTTTGGTTTTGTGATTTTAGAGATTGTTAAATTTTTTTCAACTTGAGCCAATGAAACGGGTAATATTAAAAATTAAATAATTTTGTATTGATATGTTTAAATGGGAACTGGTATTACAAATTGACAGGATATTTAATAAGCATATAATTGTATCCAAAAACATTTTAGGTTTTTAACATTAATGTTAAATTTCCAGACTATGTTTATCCGAATATTTGTAGATGGTATTGGATATGTTGTTAGCATGCAATGAGTTTATCGAGATACAATATGGCAAAAATATTCAAGCTTTGAAAAAACATCCAACAAACTCACTGTATGCTGACCACATATCCAATACCGCTCACAAATGTTCGGATGTACATAGTTTAGAAATTTCGTACAAGTGTAGGGAAGGTAGAAAAAAGGATAATTGGAAAAAGTTGAGATTTACAATAGTTTAAGAAATGAGCCTTCAAACATAGCTAACCCCATCTATGAAGAAATAATTAAAACTATTATATTGAGTATTCTAGCAGAGAGGGAATTTCATCCTAACAGTTGTGGCAACACTACTAATTATTCACAAAACAACTGTCAATTATAGAAAAAAAAGGGAAAAAAATTAGGATACATAAATGTGCCAGTAAAACACATATATAAAAATAATTGTATATCTTATCCTGAATCTATAATATATAAATTTTTAACATTACTTTCTGATGATGGCCAGATACTCTTGAAAACAAATACTGTTTTCTATTAAATGATATGCCCACGAATTGCAGCAACTTAATAACTAATTCTGTCTGCTTCGAGATGTTCAATACTTTTCATGGGTGGGTCTTTGAATACTTTACTCTTCAAATATCCTCACAAGAAAAAAATGACATACTGCCACTTCTGGTGATCTCGCAAATTAAAGAATATCGCCATATTTAGACAGAGCGTGACCTTGAAAATAAATACTAAACTGTACTCATTGATTGCAGTTGAGAGTCTGATCTTGAAAACAAACGCCTAACTGTATTAATTAATTTTAGTTTTCTCCGCTATGTGAGGAAACTAAATTCTTCAATCATTCGGAGGTATCGCTGGGACATGACTGTAACAGCATTCCTACTATCGTATTTAAAGAGATATTGACACATTATTCCTGAAGATGATATTGCACATCATACAGTGACTTTAACACTGTTGCAGAGTTTCTTAATGCATTTTATTAGGATTTACTGTTGACAATACCGGAAATATTTTTTATACACATATTATACTCACTCAAGTGGAAACATATTTTGTCTACAGTTGTTGACAAAGTGGCATTTTGTTCATTTAAATTAGTTTGCAAAATAGCTGATTTCTCAACAGTTTCACTTTGCCCACTACTTTTACTATAATATTTGCTATTTTATAAATTTTGTTATATTGCTAGTGTTATCAATAATAATTGTACTTTATCGTATTGCATACCTGCTTGTAGGTTATCATTGTGTTATGACTTGTCTTATACAGATGTAATATTTGTCAAGAAAGGACTAATAAAATTGAAATTGAAAAATTGAAATTGAAATTGAAATTGAAATTTGCACACTACTTTGCTCACTTTGATGGCAACCGAACAAAACAAAATTTATGTTAAGTATATTTGAATTCATTTATAATATACAGGAAATGTCCTGTATGTAGGTTATATTAATTCTTACATGTAAAATAACATAAATAAACAACAAAACAACGTTTTAAAGTCGAAAAAGGAAGTAATTATTCATGAAGATGATTGACAGTGTATGTACACGGAGAGTATTTTTCGTTTGCCGAGTTTTGAAGTTGGCAATCCCGTTTCCTCAACAATACACCTAAGTTATTTGTAATATTAATAAATAACCTCAGTTTTGACTTGAGAACTTCAACTCAGTGTTGATGTGTTGATTAGCACTACTGCTATATTTTGTGTAGTTAGTTGTAAAATATGGACAGTTCAGAAGATGAAAACCTGTCAAATACCCCGCCTAAATTAGCGGAAAAAGCTAACAACGTTGTACTAAATCTCCTTCCTGTCAAATCAAGGAAAAAGTACGACCGCCAGTATGAACTGTTTTTATCACAAAATAACAACTGTAGACAAAGTATAATGTGCAATTCGTGAGCAAAGTGTCTTTTTTAAACTTGATAAAATTGACGCACTCGGCAAGCCTTGTGCGTCAACATTTTTCTCTCATTTAAAAAAGTGCCATTTTGCTCACTAGTTGCACAAATAACTATTGTCACTCATTAGGACAATGTAAACGCTGTCTTCATTATCATTTATAAAATGGTGGCAAAAATTTCACACATTTAATTTAATCTGTGTCTTTTCATGCCTGTATTACTTGAATTTTATATGGATACATGTATAAATCCTTGTAGAGAATTGTAGGCGGCAAACCAAGTGTAACTGCATTGGGACGGGCAGAGCATTTACGCCTATGTAACAAAGCAACTCTTATGATGTCAAGGATAAAATAAAGCAAAAGCTTAAAAGTTTCAAATATTTAATAGTATAAATTTTATTTTATCCTTGAATATGGAGTTTCAACAAGAAATATCTGCTATTACATTAAAGTTTCTTATGATGTCAATGCTTTCAGACTTACACACATTCTTTTGTATACAATTAGGCTTCTTTTTTTAAGCATGCTTCAAAATTATGTACCCAAGTCTTATTACGATCTGCTGATGGCACCACATAATTCCTAAGGATATTAAAATGGCATTGAAACAGCTGTTGTGCAACCACATAACTATCATAATTTTTGTAGAACACCTTAATCCTCAACATATGTAGTTCACTTGTCCAATGCTTTATCTCAACTAAGTGATACATAAGGAAGAAACTGTTGTTACTGTTCATACTTGTCTATTACTGAACAATATGTAAATATATGCTATTGCATTGACTGTTAAATAGTAAAGATCTTTGTAAAAATAAAATATTCAATTTGTTAAAGTCACCTGTTTCATTGGCTCACACTATATTAAAACAATAAAATAGACTTTGACTATTTAATATTGTATGGGTATGCAAGTTTTTAGAGGATGGATGAATTTTTTACTAGACTTACATATTTGTCATTTGCCGTTCTTGAAACATACAACTTAGTTCATTTGCTTATTGTGTTTCCCTGTTTAGATTGAGAATATAAACTATGTCATTTTACAAAACCAACAATTTTTATATACAAACCATCATGTACATCTAGCCCCATCATACAATGTAATATAACAGATGTATATAATGCCCATAAGTTGGTTTCTTAAGCTATGTAGAAATTGTTAATGTATTTTTAGATCAGGAGGCTTACATAAAAAGGTAAATTTGTTTAAAACAGTGTTGTTACACAGGTTTTCTGAACCTCAATTGTGTATATTATTACTTTCTTGATATACAGCTAACAGGTTTCGTAGATATGAATATATTAGAAAGTCTCCACTTGCTTTGCTCGCATCTGTGACCTCTCCCTTGCTGCTTCTTATAACTATATGAATATCAAATTTTCTTCGTAGTTCACTGTTCAAAATTATATTTTTGGCCATAAGTTTGGCATTTGTCATTGTAGAGAGTTCAATTACATACTGAATTGAAATTTTAGTATTTTGATCTAATTTAATGTGTTACAAGTTGTATACCACACAAGATATAAACAAAAACACTATTTATAACAGCCGTCATTTTGCTTTTTCAATTTGATTTTTCTGAATTTTAATAGGGTTCTATAGCATACTGTAGTCCGCTGTACCAAATTATATTTCATGTTTCTACCTTAGTTTTTATGACTACTATCATGTTTACATACAGACAACAACAACAACAACAACATTAGGCGGAAGGCATGTCAAAATCACTTTCTGTTTCCAGAGGCTGTGATACATGAAGATAGAGGTCATATCTTTTTACAATTACAAATCGTACCTTATGAACTTTGTAAGTAAAATGAAGTTGTGAAAGGAAAATTACGTTCGGCTTATTGTATAAAATAACAGCACATAAGCATTATCATCTGTCAGAGTTTTCAAATATAATTGTTAGTTATATATATTTAATTCTTAGTTATGGGATAAATTGGTCATTAGTTTTGTGAAAATGATGCAGTTTATCCAAATACAAAAGCCATTTTGTACATAAATGTCCAGTATAGATTATTAATCATTTTGTTAGTAAAAACAAAAAGACAAGACACATTCGTTCACCCGTCACTAAACATCTGGCCCTTAAAGGAGAACAATTTCTCTATGAACCTCAGCAATAGTTTTTGATACACAAAAAATGTATCACGACATGAGTCTAACAGTGACAGGAATATTGCTTGTAGTATCCATTTTACATCACTGATATATCACAATAATTATTTGAACTTCATATTCCGACAAAATGGTTAACAATTGGTTATTATATTAAATTAAAATACAGTGTGTGTAAGATGACTCATTGCCATAGTCATTTCAAATTGACTTTACTTTAAAGTTGGGCCTCTTATTTCACATTGTAGGATCAACAAAAAGTTATACACAGAAAAACAATTTTTGAAATTTGGATTAGTGGTTTACCATTGATATTTACTAACAATTATTCTCGTTAACAAATTTTCTCAACCTTTAAATAAAATTCATTTGAGTAAAACTGAACCCAGTGAAAGCATTTACACTCATATATATATATATATATATATATATATATATATATATATATATATATATTATATACAAGGCCCGTTCAGAAAGTAACCTCTGTTTGAGTATAAATAATCGGAGACTAGATACAGAAATATTTATGTCTTAAAACTACAACTCTTCCACTATTTTTCGACATAATTTCCATATAAATTTAGGCAATTATCATTGCGATTGACCAGTTTGGAAATCCCTTCTTCATGAAATTTTGCCGCTTGTAATTTTAGTCAACCTGGTCAGGATCTTGAAGTTTTTTATCATCATCCAAGCACTGGTACTCATATCATTGGTCCATGATAGGTAAAAATCACTGGGAGTCATAACCGGACTATATGCATTTGAATTGATGGATCATAATATGTTTTGTTTGCCAAGTGGTATGACGGTTGACAGACATAAATAGGAAACCAGAAGTCTGCAAACCAAGGCGTTTGTTCTAAATGGGCTTTTTTAGTTATTGAAGTATCACATAGAAATGATAGTTGTTCCACAATTCGTAAACACTGAGATAATGTTCACATGGTTCAAAGATTGCAAACAGCGGTTTTCAAAGATTGCAAACAGCGGTTTTCAAAGATTTTTTCATGAATTTTCTGAAGCGATTCATCACTGACTACAGATTGCTCTTCATTTCTCATCATGAATGTTTGTTCTCTCACTTTTAAACAAACACTGATGCACAACACATTGTGTGTTAAATAGGTATCTCTCAATCGTAGGTGTACTAAGCATGAGGATGCTTATTCAGCCTTGGTGCTATTTGAGTATTCGAGGGTTAGGGGTCTTTATTTTATGTTATTTTTTCCTTTGTAGGGTCCAAAGTTAAAATCAATGATAATTATTTTTCATGTGTGTCTCTAATTTGGCGGACAGTCTATACAACTGTCTGTAAGTCGCAACCAGTCAACACAGACAAGATAATAAATTCTAAATATTTCAAACTTTGTATTTAAATTATTTGTATTGTCCCACATATAGGAGAATAATAGTACTGTAGTAACCAAAAAAAATCGAGAAACTATAAAGATGAAATATTTTGAAATATGTGTGGGTTATCAAATAAAACTAGATTATATTCTGATTATGAATATGTATGCTTATTTGTTGAAAAATTAATATGTTGGCGCTAAACTAAATTTCAATTGTCAGATATCATGTTCATTCTCCCCCCCTCAACTAAAACACAGTTTTTGCTACAAAGTAAAAAAAGAAAATACTAATGAACATCTACAATTCTGAAAAAAAAATGTTGGTTTTGAAATTAAATTGCAGTTTGAAATCATCTATTATAGTTTTTTGTACGACAAATAGAACTTCATTTAACCACACAATGAGAAATTCATAGCTTATAAATTTTAAAAACAGTTTTTATGACATGTGAGACAAACACTTCAATAGCCATTAAAATATGGATTCCATTTTCATTTATTTCTCTTTATTATGATCCGTAGTTAAAACCAAGGACCTGTATAATTTTATTGCATATCTGTCTGTACAATTTAAACTGTCACTTAAGACATAAAATATTTTGGTTGTCTCTTCAAAATAAATAAAAAGAAGAAGAGATGAACATAAAATGAAGACCCTTATCCCTCGAATACTCTAATAGCGTTAGGGTCAGAAAAGAACAAGAGTTAGTCAAGAGAGACCTGATAGGAAAGATGAAAGAAAGGGATCTAAACTAAGACTACATGAAGGAAGGTGTACATTCATCTAGGTCCCTCAGGATTGCCAAGCCCATACTCAATAAATTGAGCCCATGAGAGTCCAAGTTGTTGGAAAGTTATACTTATTGTATTTCGCCTTTTACGACTAATTATGCCGCATTATAGTACAGAACATCTCGTAAAAAGAACAAAAACTTTAAATAATTGGATTTTAAACCTAAATAAATTAAATTAATCAAGTTTTCAAAACAAGAAAATATTCTGTATTTTATATGAAAATTGATGTACACTACGAAATATTAGTCAAAACATGCTGCAAAATTTGGAATTGATTTATGAATCTGTTTTTGACTTTTATCTTGTTTTTAAAAAAAGACAGATTGACGAATTTTTTTTTTGATATGCCCAACTGCGAAACATATGTCTCTCAATAAAGCTCTTTTGTGGAATTAAATAATTATTTCTATTAATATTGAATTCTATCAAACACAGACTGTTGTCACATTAAATTAACATTCACAAAGCCAGAAAGGACAATTATGTTTTATAATAAATTAGGATATTCTTTATAGTTATTTGAAAACAATAAAACAATAATTGTGTGGTGTGATGTGTGACATTGTAAAATGTTTATGAAAGATTCCAGTCTTTATTATAATTCAAATTTTGAAAATGTTGCCAAAATTAAACTGATCTCCAGTGACTGAGAGAACTAGATATATTTTCTGTTTGAAAATTCACTGATACCCTGATGAGAGGTATATCTTAAAAACTACATGAGACGACAATTAAAGTTTATATAAAACCAAATTGATCTTTTTATTCCACTAATTTTATTACATTACAGTTTAATTAAATCTATTCATTGAATAAAAACTATTTACAAATGTTATAAAATACTGTATTATATATGTCAGCTGATCTACACTGTATTGCAACCAGTAATTAAAGTTATGCATTTCCTGGAAATAATATTTATGGAAAACTGGGAAATATTTAATTCAAAGTCAATAATAGTTTATTTTAATCGCAATATAAATTATAACATTTAATTTTAATCATTATTATATCTCGGTTCACATCATATTTTATTGTCAAAATACGGCAGTTGCTCTGCGCTCACTCGATCAAGAAAGCTGACATGCGCAGAATGATTTGCGCATTTCATTTCATGTTCTTCTTCACCATTTTGGAATTGTATTAATTTAGGAGGTGGTTTTGTAATTAGTAAGGTAAGTTTTCTTTCCTATTATAGGATATATTTTCTTCAAAGAACTATGAAATTTTGGAATTATTTTCTTGTTACTCTGCCCAATATGTAAACATTAACTTCATTATCAAATTTGATTTTTTGAACGTGTAAACTAATGAAAAATCTTTGTGGATATTGGATGTAAGGGAAGCATAAATCCCGTTGGGGCTTGTACATTTAAAAATTATTAACAATTTGTTTATAGCAGTAAGTTAAACTATTTGAAGTGATTTTCCTAACCAACTGATGTTGTTGACAGTGTGTAGAATTTGTAATGTATGTTATTTATATCGTTGTAATTTGCCTAAGTCAGTTCCACCATTTTTTTTTTTTTTTTTTTTTAAAGGCACAATTAGCTAATCTTATTGTCAACAGTTTAAAAAAAAGGATTTATGATGGTAAGTATTATACAAGTTAAAGAGAGGAGAGAAATCATGTTATGAACTGAAATTTGAACATCTATAAAAAGTTGGGTAAATGTTTACTTTAAGGTGGCACTGTATTTTTTGGATTTTATTTTTTTTATCAGCTACTACATACCTTACTTCATAATGATCTAATTTAAAATAATTAACTTCAATAAACTTATGAAATGTTAGGCCAGGTGGTTATATATATAGCTACCTGGCCAAACCTGCCGGAGTAAAACAAATAAGCAAATTATTAACTTCAATAAACGTACGAAAGGTTTAGTCAAGTAATAGTGATCTAGCTTAGTCATTGTATAAGGTGCATGCATCAAACCATAGGATATTCTTATTCCTTTATGTCTTGCAATTAAGTGTAACCCCTGAATTTGATAGTTTTTAAATTGTGATTTTTCAGTGAAAAATAGTGATCGGCGCAAGGAAAACATTATTTATTCTTATGAAGGTATGTAGTAGACGATAAAAAACTTTAATCCGAAAAATATGGCGCCACCTTAAAGTAAACATTTACCAAAAGTTGGACTTTGTTTAATATCAGAGACTTTAACACAGGTATAGGTCAATAACTTATGAAATTATATTTAACTTTTTTATTAAAATTATTCTTTCAAATGATATTAGCTTAGATCTTTATTATTATTTGTTTTGTGTAGTTTCATTGTAAATAACTCATTAAAGTATTAATTTTTCTTTTATTGTATTTCTTGAGATCCCATAGCGATTTAATATTGAAATTTAATGAAATCGTGTTTTACCTATCTCATTATTAAACAATTGTATCATCCTTCAGCTGGGAAGACCCTTTTCAAGTATCAAAATCCATTATTTCTGTCTAAAATAGCAAATCTTAGACTTATGTGGTTAAGGCATCTGTCTACATTAATTCCAATGGCAACAGTGGTGAATATTTGAGTATCTCATCGCTCTATGTTAATGTTCATCCCTGTAAATAGGTCTGGTTAGGTAAATTATATATAGCCTATATTTTCCCTGACCTGTAGTTCTTTTACTAGATCTGGTTAGGTCAATATATATATATTGACTTGCCAAGACAGAGTTCACATGATTCTGAAATCATAGAGCCCATTAATATTTACCTGTTAGAAAACAATTAATGCGCATATCTAAAGACACACTATTCTATTACCTATAACTTACGAAACTTAGACGCATAGGCTCATTATATATTCTAAACATCGAATGCAAACTTGTAAATTGTTTATTTTTGACAGTAATATTGGATTTTGATACTTTAAAAAGGTCCTCCCAGCTAAAGGATGATCCAATTGTTTAACAATGAAGTATATTAAACACGATTTCATTAAATTTCAATATTAAATTGCTACATGATCTCAACTGGACATTTACCAATTTATTTAGCCTACCTTGTTTGTCATTAATGAGATATTTTTTGACAATGCTAGACGAATTTCAAGTCTTAAAATCCATTAATATTTTAATAAACTGATGCTTTTAGACGTAAGGATTCAAGGGTTATTTGGGTTATTATGAATTACATTATTATTATTATTATTTGGTTTACATCATTTTTTTCAAAGGGGGCTGAGAAAGAGAAAGTAGCTCATTTTTAGTACTTTGTTTATTTACTATGAGAATTTATTGATTTTGTGAATAATTACCTAAATTTATTTATTTTCATATGAAGTAAAAATTGTGAAAAAATATAAGAAACTAATTAAAAAAGTAATCAGTTAAGGCCTATAGTATTATTCATTTCAAGTTCATTAGACAATATACGTGAATGTGGTAATTGCTAATTTCAGAACTAGAAGCAATAATAAAAACTGAATCGATGTACAATCCTATGTTTACTTATAAAGAGAAAGGTTTCACTTTTATTATATATTCATAACCTTATTCAACACATAAATTAGGTGAGTTATTTTATTAATACAGTTTGTTCAATTAATACGAGAGTTCATTTATTAAGTTAGAACCGTTTGCGCATAGCAACCACACAGGCTGTCACGTGACGCCTGCTCTAGGTTAGCAACTCTTGCCCAGTCCCCATCTATTCAGTCAGTTGATTTCATGTCTGCGACTGTTGGTTCTATCGTAACACTGCTTTGTTTATCTCCATGTTAATCAATAAACCCGCCGATTGTGACTTTCAGCCAAGAGGAATGACCATAAATGCTTACAGATATTGTGAAAAACTAACCAAGCTTAGGTGCGCTATTCGAACAGCATTGCTCTATAGTATATTTTAATCCTAAAAAATAGAAAGTGTAATTTGTAATTATTTAAATTTTATATATTGTAAGTTGAATATGGAATATGCATGGAACATATATTGCAATTATTCATCTATCTAAAAAAATATATTTTAGGCTATTACAAGTTGTTAAATGTGAGGTGGCTACATTTATGACTGCTTTGTTCAATATTGCATGAAGTATTGATTTTGCTACACTATGGAATTTTCTAAGTATTTCTGGTAAAATCAGGGATATCTCAGGTAATTTTATCTTTTACTCCTGGTAGACACCGTGTTAAACTATCCACACATTTGAGCTGAAGAACACACCACAGATGATGGACAGTCAGCATTCCTAAAACCACTTTTTAAACTTGGATTTCAAAAAGGATATTTCTGTGAAAACTTGTCATTAGTTTTTTTAAAATCTTTAGATCAACTTGATTAACTTAAATATAATAGCTCACTTTACCAGGGTCCTGGTCATTAAAGAAATTAGCATCTTGTATAAGCAGTGTGTGGGGGGGGGGGGGAATAAAAATGTTTATTTATGTAAAAGTTTATTGGTATTGATAGTAGGCTTGTTGTAGATTCATCTTAAAAATGTGCGCTTTTTAGTTTCAGGATACACAACCTGTAATTTTGAAACAAACTGACAAAAGATAGAAGGCTATTTACTACAAGACACAAACTTACAATGACAGCAATACATTGGATCAACTAACATTTGGTAAGAGCACAGTTGAATTTTTTTTTTATTAGATCATATTTATTTTAGTTGATTTGTTTATCAGACGCAGGTAGATAACCATTTTAAAGTGCTAGAAGTTTAACGAAATCAATAAATCTTTTCATTACACATCACATTATACTTGTCAGGATATTTTGGATAAGTCCTGATCTGAAACTTTTACTTTTAGCTACTAAAATGTTATGAAAATTAAAAAGAATGGGTAAGTTTTAATAAATGATGCATAAACTTACCAAAGGTATAGAATGAGCACTGATCATAATCCATAAATCACGTTTTCAGAGTTTGATCAATTATATATATTTGTAAATGTGTGCTATTAAGTTACTGTAGAAGTCTTTAATTTTATTTCATTTTGTTCCAGTCTACTTTTCTACAATAACTACAGATTTTGAGGAATAATGTTGTAGGCTTTATATGTTCATAATATTACAGCTTTGAGGAAAGGGGGGGGGGAATCTATCTATTGGTACCAATCATATTTCTGGTAGCCTAATTTGAAGTCTGATATCAGTCATATTAACCATAGGAGTATTATAATCTTGTACAGTTTTGTTTAGTCAATGTTGGATGCTATGTTTAAATAAATATGATATCAATTGAAAGATTTCTTATATTTAACTACAGGTTTAAGATTTTATTAAAACAATCATGATTTTTGAAACTACAAATATATTTTTGATTTTGTTGAATTTATTCATTGTTATAACATTTCATTCTTTACATTAATGTTATCATTTTTTTCCTCTAGAAAAGAACTTCAGCATCAGTCTCAAGACATCTATAAACCATCTCTAATACATCATCAATCACCACCTACCATCTTGACATCCAACCCATCTCACCACCATCATCAGTGTCTTTGCCACCAAATCAGGTAGGCTATGGTTGATATTGTTCAGCTATTTTTCTATTTGAAGTATGAACAATATTTCTTATTGATTTTTATTAAAGCCTAAAAAGTAGTTAGACTTTTTTTTTTTAACACCTAGTGTCATCTATTTCGTCTTTTTAATGCAGTACTTTATTTTTATGTTCAAAGCTTCATACTATCATGAGAAAGATCATTTTTATAATAATAAAAATGTTGAGTTTTTATTAACCCTCGAACTACCCTATATATTACTCAAGTGGTAGGCCTTTTTAGTGCATTTTGCAAGTAATTTTTTTTTCTACTAAAAATAGTAATTTAATCCTAAACCTAACTTTGTAACATATCATTTTTTATAGAAAGGTCCATAGAATTTACCTATGTAATAAGAACGGTTAGATGTAAACACTTTGGAGTTAATATTGACTGGAATGAAAAACATTGCTCTTAACAGAAGGAAAAATTCCATATAAATATACAATACAAAAAATTTGGAGTTAGTTGATATGTCGGTAATATATTTAAAAAAAGGTAAAACTTCAGATAAACACCAAAATTTTCTAATTTTTAAAATAGTTTTCTGGTTTATATGTAAATATAAGTGTGTAAACAAATATAAACATTTTTATTTGACAAAAACAATTTTTACGAGAAAAAATTGCAAAATGGCAACAGGAAAATGGTTGGGCTTGTTTTTCAAAATTCACCAAAACCTATAAATAAAAAAGTAAATATAAAAATTTTGATGTTAATTGTGATGAAAATAAAAAAATAATATCGAATAACTCGAGATCAACTTACTTCTCGGTGTACGAAAAAATGGCGATGTATAAACGATTGGATATCCATATATTACTAATTCGTATTTGACAACTTCTAACGTCCTTAAAAAAATGCTAGTTTCCCTTCGATTTCAGTGACATTTGTTAGACCCATAGAAGAATGTCTATGACTTTGACTATATTTTTGAAAACATATATCAAAAGAGTAAAAAAATACTCTCTTTGAAATGGTGTGAATGCCAACTTAATTGAAAAGAATATCCTTTGAAAACAAATAGACAAAAATAACATATTTTGTCGTCTGCTTCGACTGAATTTGGTGTTTCAAACTGATCTGGCAAGACAATAATTTATCGATTTTAATCATGTGACATATTACTTTTTTTGGTACTTCAGTTATATGAAAATGAAAGTTCAGATCATTATCTTTACAATAGTGACAAATGTATTGCGATTGAGCTTTTTTTAGTAGCCGAAATGTTGGAATTATAAAATCTGTTTAGCGTAGTTCATTACAGTGGAATAACACATGTGAGACAGATACTGAATGAAGTTCTATATCTCAATAAGTATAAAAACCACGATAATTTGGAATACATTGGTCGAAAAGTGAAGAAAAATACTATAACAGAGTGTCATTTTAAAGTATTTAGCCTGAATTTCTGACTTGTTAAAAATAAACAAAAGTGACATCTGTTTCGGACAAAATGATTATAGAAAATGGTGCTAGTAAAGTGACGTGTCGAGAAATGCTAAATTTATCTAATTTAATAATTTTACATATTACTATATTTATATGAAAATGAAAGATCAGATCATTAGCTTTACATTGATGCCAAATTTATTACATTTGGATTACTTGAGTTTGAGCCGAGTCTCAGTAAATCGAGCTTGAGCTTTAATCGAGCTCAAACATTTTAATTAATACAAGCTTTTAATTTTCGGGCTTGAACTTTTATCAAGCCTTTTAAAGAGCTCTTATCTAGCTCAAGTTTTTTAAAGCTTCCTATAAATTTTACATTAAGTAATAATCAGTATAATGTCGATCTTTTATTTTAGTGGATTGTCAAACTGGGAACCAAATGTCATATCTACATTTTGCTTTAATGTCTTACACAATAAAAATCTGTGCGTATAGTTTACGGTAATGTAACTATGGCTAGTCTTATGTTTTTAGAAAGGCTATAATATTGCGAGTTAAAATAAAATCCACCAATAATTATGGGAAGGTCAGACACAAACTACCTGAGCTTTAGATTAAACTCTGCCTTATCTTACTAATAGTTTCCTTCTTTACAAGTTAAACAATGCACACCTTTGGAAGGAGAAAACTCAAAATCAATACAGTCGTGTATTTTGTCATTTAATTCATTTAAATTTTACGAGACATTTTATTATTACGATAAACGGAAAATAATTTGCCGCTGGTTACAATAATATGTCAAACCGATATTATTACTTGTCATTGTGGACTGCTGTGTGTGTGTGTTTGTGGGAATGAATCGAACTTAGGCCTAGAACTGATTGATGCACTTGCACAGTTTGAATTTTACAACTCAAGCAAGTTATCTAGACAAAAGACACAGTGTTTCTCTATTTTCCATGAACTCGAAATTAGTAGCAAATGATTGGTTGAATAGCCTTGCATTTTGTAAATGTAAATAATTATAATAGGAAACAATTGAACTAAGTTTAGTTTATTTAAAAATTATAACTTTGTGATTGTGTTTTCGTTGAGATTTTGCAAAACATTAAAACGATAAAGTTTTGGACTGGACTTTTATTTTTGAATGGTTGATCTGGGAAAACAATTGTTCGGGGAACTTTGAATCCTGTAGAAATATGCATTGTTTAAATGGGTTTCCAACCTCTACTGCAGAATCTGAACAATAAATGAAGGAAATGAATGAATTGAGTTTCATTATTTTCATAGTGGAGAGGGGTTCTTTCTCGTATTAAAAATTAGTAATTTCTTAATTATTTTATAAATTTATTATTTTCCCTTTTTTTGTACTAAATAATATGTGCGAGAAATTAAAATGTGAGAAAATTGCAAGTTTTTGTGGCAATAAGATGTATAATATGGGAAATACAGCAAATATGTTCCAGGCCAATTATTTTTCCCAACACCTTATTATATTCACACTTAGTTTAGTATATTATCAATGTTGGTATTAGGCTAGATGCATTGGACCATTGACAGTCTGTTTTAAACCTTGTCTGCGCTCTCTCTCTCTCTGTCACACACAAATACCCAACTTTGCACATCTTTCGAATCAAAGCTATATTAAAATAGGGAATAAGATTATAGTACAACAAAGTTAACTTCGAGCAAGGCTGTGCAGGTTGATGAAATGAGGGGCATGTAGTGGAGGTAAACAGGCTGCTAGTAGATACGCTAGTGTGTGAAGGAGAATTTATGTCTTCCTTAACCTTTCCTTTAAAATTTATTTTATAACCACTTTTTGAGTTGTCAGATTATGAAAGACATTTAATGTGAGTAGTGTGAAGAACGTAGATTTCGCCAGGAAAAATTATTGGTCACTCTTTAAGTTTACTTACTTTAAATTCGTAATTATACTCCCTCGCCTAGTCGAATAATTGATCTACGTTAAGGCATTTATAAACAAACCTAGAATGTAACAAAAGACCAAAACTATTTTGACTCTATAATGTAAAGATCAGATTGCAACTGTTGTGATATAGGAGTGAGTCATGTGTTGCTAAGTTATACCATTAGACTTGCCCAACTCCTTGTATACACAAACATAATAACTGCACATCTCGATATTGCTCAAAGTTAAAACTTTATTCTACTCTAAATAGAGCATATCCTTACTCCTTACAATATTTTTTCTTGTCAATTAGCTAACAATTTACTTTATTCTCCCTATTCTCAATCGATAATTTTACTCTAGTATGATATTTTGAATTATTTGTTATCTAATATGTCTTATAAAATATTATACCACAATTCACACTCAGTAGTTCAACATTTTCACAAAAAGTTTTTTTCTTCTTCATAGTAAAGTACGAGTTTAGTTTAGTTTTGTTTAAAATTTTTATTTTTTACCTTACTGATTTTCTTTTATTTACCCAAACAAATAAATCACTACTCCCAGACACCGAATAATTTGTTTGTAGTGAAATATAAAAATACTAAGAGTTAAAAGTATAACTTAAGAATTCAATTTTATTTTCTTAAGTAAAGCTTTGTACTAAGTGTTTACACTGGGAAAGGTATTGGGGTTTTGAGCTTTATATTTCAATTTCTGTAATTATAGTGTCATATAATGTGTTGAATCGAAAAGTAATTTTTCATTAAGTATGGTATCGGGATTAGTTTTGACCATCTTGTATATTTCAAATTGTTCCACAATTAAATTTCCTTTTTTTGCAAAGATGAATTTTTTTTAAGGAATCTTGAATTGCAGAGTTTTTGTAGTTGTTTACAGTCAGGTGTTCTGTGTATTTGGATTTGATTTTGTTGTTGACAAAGTGTTTGTTTGGCTGTCGGGATGTGCTCTTTGAATCATACCTTTTATAACTTTCCCATTAGCCAGGGATAGTGAAACACATGTCATAATATAAAATGATAAAGGTGTCGACAAAGTTTAAAATACAATTAAAATTTATTTTTTACAGGTTTTTAATAAATTTTTGTCCTATATAGTAAGTAGTGTAAATATCTTCTTTTTTTCCCCCCTGTCATAGCTGTCATGTTGGTGTTTGATAATATAGCATCCATAAAAGTTCTGCTATTTCGTAAACTATTTGTTTATTTGTCTGATTAACAAATTTAACCAAGGTAATGGTAAAATCAACCTATTTCCAAATTTGGTCTGTAATTACTAAAAATTCTTGCTAAAAATACAACAGTAAAAATGTATTTAGAACCTAATATTTGATTGTATTGTACATATCTTAACATTACATTTCTTTTGTCTTTCTACATCCAATAACCTCCTCGACCCATCTCATCCTTTATATTTATCCAACTGGACTCTTTCATTATCCGAAACTTCATTATTTCTATCCTGTATTCCTAATAATTCCTCTCGTGTCATTTCTATTTTCATCGGTATTATTTTGAAAATGATTCAATTTATTTTCCAGATTGCTACCATTGGTGTTATTGTGCAGTTTATCAACAATTATAACCGACGCTGAATTTTGTGTATAATTTAGGCCTAGTAGCAACTGCTTTGAAGTATTAAAAAAAATATATATTGATTTGTAATATAGCAAGGATTTAATGGTTCACACTGTTTTTATAAATAAATAACGAAGTTTTGGTTGTAAGAAGTTATGTCGTTGTCATTTCTAATACAACTCTTCCGTCCTTATACTTTATCCTTTGTTCCTAATCTATCTTGGCTTGACACTAGTATTAGTAAAATTCATCTGCTGTACAATACTCCACTTGGTTTATAAAATAATAGGTTAATATGTCCCTTAAAATAAAGTCTGTAAGCAATATTTTTGTTTGTTTTTATACTCGTATTGGCATTATGTTAACATCAGTTGAATTTAAAACACTCTCCAGTTGAGTTAGAGAAGAGTCTGAAACCTAAAAGATTGCTGAAAGATCATTATTTGGTATTTATAAATCAATTATTATTAAAATCATTTAATCAGGAAAGGTTTCATTTTCAGATAACTAAGACAAGTTTTTATTACATCTAGAATGAATGTGCCCAAACTTAGGGTGCTAAAAAAATAGTTTTGACCTTATGTGTATGAATGGGAAAAAAAATTATCATTCAAATTCAAGGAATAAAAGAAGATTTGTCATTGTTTGTTTACAGAGAGAACAGCTGTCAGATTATTAATTTTGAGTGAGTCTGTTATTAACCCTGCAACTGTGAATTGACCAATGATTATGATTTTGAACAATAGACTTCCACGGTCACAAACATCATTATGATCTTGTTCTTCGGGGTTCGAACGCATCAATATTGTCTGCACGTTGAGTACAGCCGACGTTTCGGTCCCTTTACAGATGTCCATTTTCTAGGCTTAACAAATGTCAAGTCACTTCAAGAATTATTGAAGAATCATTGAAGAATTATTTTTCCCTTTATCAAAACATAGCCATTAAATGAGAGTATGCTTTTATATATTAGGCTACATGTCCCATTTTGACAAACAAATGTGAGGTTTGCGAATGGGATATATTTGTATTTGTTACACTTTTTAAACAAAACTATAAAAGCATAGGTTCTAAACAATAAGTTTTTTTTTAATTCTATGGACTTTTCTGAACACAATAACGTATATTTATAGCTTTCCAAATATTTTATAATTAAGCCTACAAATGGGAAACTATAAATGGTGCAAAATACTACAGCTTAGAAGAAGAAAGGGAAAAGTTTTCTCAAGTATCAAGTTTAGATGTTTAAAGTTGTGTCTAGCATTGGAGGAAATGGAAGATTGAAACCAAATCTTTTTTATTGATAAATGATGTACGGGAATAAATGACACAAATTGGACAGCAATTTTTGTAATTATAAACATATTTGTTTGGGCAAAAATCAGTAGCGGCCGATGGTTAAGGGCAATGGGAGGGCTCTGTTTTATTTTATACATGTAAGGGAAGGCATGTTATCATTCACTTAACATTCACAATCACAAAGGGTTAAACTTAAAAACATAAACAAACAACTCGTGTGAGTGGCGAGACACTATTTAGAACAGTTGCGCCAACTTATTTTGCCCATCGAAAACAAGGTTTTTAGTAATGCGGAACATCTAATTTATGGTGGCTTCACTGACTGATGTCTGCGCGCGCAGCTTCGGACTCTGCCCTAGAAGCCCATTACACGCTGTGTAAATGACGTCACGGCACCCTCAGCTCTGTCTGCTGCTTGCCCCATATGACTAAATGCAATGAAACTGGGACGCTCTGGCCACCGTCCGAACTCCAGAATACATTCATCAAATATTTTATATTGTAAAACTTCCGCTACAAATGATGGTGAAATCCATAGCGGCAATTTATAATTCATTTATCTCAACAGAATTAAATACATATAGGTATTTACATTATTAAAATAATATTATCATTTGGGGGGGGGGGCGTCCGAGAGTCCTTATGAGTACACCGCCACCTCGTTTATCCGTACTAACTGGGACTGGAAGAGGTCCAGAAAATAGAAAATCCAGATAAACAGGAAACAGTAGGAAAATATAATAAAATAATTTGTAGTGATAAAACGTAATGTTTATTTCCTTGTACATAAACGCAACAACATATTTATACAAAACTTGTGATATCAATATCAACATCTGAGTATATATCTATTTGGAACAACTGTTTCACTTGTTGATGTGTGGGAGATCTCTTCAGGCGTTATTTCACAAAGAGCAGGGCTAATTTTTTCCATGGCTTCAAAGTGCCTTTTGTTACATGATCCTACCATCTAAATAATGTCTTTAATATTTATTGCTTTTAATAAATCAATGAGACTTTCTTCTCCTTCTTCCTTGATTATCTTGCTCAGAAGCTCTTTGTGATAAACAATCTTGATATTTCCAAACATCCTCTTGCTTGATCCATAGGTTGCGTGTCAACTATGTGTAGTGTTATACAACCAACAAATGCTTGGACAAATTCTAATCAAATTTGGTTTGTGGACATATTTTGGTCATGACTCAGGGCGTTTAAAAATGTTTTTGAATACCGTACCTTAAAATGTGTATGTAGCTGCTATAAGAAGAAATGAAAAATTAAGGTTTTTCTCAAAATCAGTTTTAACAATTTTGCTCATGTGTAGCCTCTAAGAATACTAACAAAACTTATTGGTAAAAATGTGTTGCGTAGCTGTTATCAAATTTGTAATTCTTTAAAATCGACTATCCCGATTTCCTTCAATTGTGAAATGTGAAGGTTAATGACCCAAACCCTTGTGCAAAATAAAAATTATGGTTTAATAAGAATTGACAAAAAAACCTTGGACTGCCGCCATTGAAAACTCTACTGTAATTAAATATGATTTACAGTATGGACATGTTTATAGCACAAGGCCCTTATTTAAATAGCTAAGTATTTTTAAAAGATGCTGTCTGGTTCATTTCCACTATTTTCTTCAACGTAAATTGAGCTTTTAATGATGGCAGTAATTTTTTGTTTTTTTTGACAATTATTTCTGAAGTGTTAACACCTAACTGAAATTTTGGTTAGTTTTTATTTGGTTTGGGGGATAGACGAGTGAGAAAGTATAGTCTGAACTTATGGAATTCAGCTGTGGGACCGCTCCAAACATACTAAAATACAAACAATTTATAGATTTCAAAATAAATTCTTGAGAACCATATCAAATGCTGTATGATACATCAGAAATAGTGACCTCCATAATTTACAAACACCTACAGTTGAAGAAGAAATCAATCTATTTGCTCAAAACCACCAACAACGGCTTCAAAGCCATGTTAACGAGGAAGCATCATACCTACTCGATAATGTTGAATTACTGAGGAGACTCAAACGGACAAAGCCTTTTGATCTTCTCTAGAAATAACTAGGACCACCTGGACTGTAAACACCATTTTGTTAGATTTAAATTTATTGTTAGTTTATGTAACTAGTTTCAGTATTATTTATGTACCGTTTATCTAATAAAATTAAAGAAATCACTACCACATTTGACGAGAACTTGTGATATTTATTGCCAATGTCAACCAGGAATTATCAGTTTCACAATTAAGTTTTCTACAAATGAGTGCTGCCTTTCCACCACTCGTAACTTATTATTTTTTATGGAGTATTTATTTCCTATCTTTATTTGGTAATCTTACAGCTTTCCTTATGTCTCTTAATACTTTATCATGTTCCATCTTGGAATGCTCGAGAACAGTCTTTTTAGAATATTATTAGAGAAAAATAATAATTTCCAACAACAATTACAGTTTTCACTAAGTAAAACAGAAAAAGATCTTGACTACATGCGGATGACAGTTTTTGAAGAAACTTCTTTGTTCATGGTAGAATGAAATGGATTCATAACATTTAATTATACTCAGAATATCGGTCTTTATGTCTATCGCTGTATATATTATTCAAATTTGTTGTACGGCTACCTTCAATCTAGAATAAGTGTCTGGGATTTCCAGAGTTTTAAACACCAGAAGAAGGTAATTTAAATGTACAATCGCGGGCTTCATATAGAGAGATCGTGAAAAAATTAAACAATTTTTCATCATTATGATTAACGGAAACCATTTTATTATTGTTTTCGGATAAATTTATTTCAGTTTTTAACAAAGAAATTAAAACCTTTCAACAAAAAGAGATGACTTTCTTGTGTGTAAGCATGAGACATCTCCAACCAATAATAAATCTGTAGTTGGTAATTGTAATAATTAAATAGTTAAATTAGGAAATAGAGAGACAATTAATTGTTAAAAAATAATAACTTAAAATAGAATTTTTAAATAATGGTAAAAGGAGAAAACTCTTTTTATAATTACGAATAAAAATGTGAAATTAAATTAATGTAAGCAGGAAAGATGGCTTTCATGTGAAACAAAGACTTAACATCATATCATTAATGCCATGGTGTGTGAGAAAGTTAGTGCAATATATGGATTTGGTTTTAGATAGGTTTGAATTATAAGGTTTAAAGTACACCCATTTAGGTATATTTTCATTAAAGTCAGAAGCCTATAAACAAAAGTGTTAATTAATTGCCTTCTTTTGAGTCTACAAATAGCCCATCATTGGTGTTGCTTGCAGCTTTCTCCTTTGTGTTCTACAAATCCTTATTATTTATAAAGACTCCAGGAATAGAACTTGTCTTTACTGAAGCGGCTATTTTTTCTAACGAATCTGAGGACAAACTTTTTCACTCTTTTACTCCGATCAGGTTTCTTTTTTGATATTTTTCAAATTACTCACGAAAAGTAAATTTGTTTTATTTGACGTTGGGTTAGATTTATATTGCGAGGTAAGGGCTCCAAAGAGGTGTAGTCAATAATACTGTAAGGGACCCGTCGGTGGTGCCTACCCAGAGTCGTGGATCACTTTGTCAGATTGATAATTCACAGTAATACTCTTGATCTAAGGTTAGTCTACTACACTGGCCATCTTAGATACACACTATTTAAATATAAAGGACACTTTAAATTTACGAGATTAGCGAAATCAGTTTAGTTGAACTTAATGCAAGACATAATACGCTATTTATAGATCTAGTGCATGTGTTTGCTACCACATTGTGATTCTACTGCCCTGAGCGTTTGCGCCCTTTTCCATTTCAAGATATTTCTCAGCTGTGAGATACAGGGCAAGGTATACAACTCACAACACACCTATGTAGGAATAGAAGTCTACGAAATAGGGGTTTGATATATCACCACAATATCGATTATTAGTAAAAATTCCTGCCTTTAGTTTTGAGATATTACGATTTAATTTTTAACAGATATCAAATACAAATTTTGAGAAATTTACAATATGTTTTAAATTTGAACTTTAGGAAAATTGTTTTGAGGAAATCGAATGTTTGCTATTTCCCCTCTCCCTCCCTTGTTGTCTCAGTCATCATCTTCTTACAAAAGAAAACAAGGTAGAAAACCTCTAACCTCCGAATACTCTAATAGTGTGGGAGTCGGAAAAGACGAGAGAGCCCTGATAGGAATGTTGAAAGAAAGGGATCTAATCCAATATTACATGAACAAAGTTATAGATCCAGCTAGGGTTTACCAAATTGACATGCACGTACTCACTAAAGTGGCCTCTTATGGCAGCAATTTGCACAATTTTGATTTTAAACATGACATTTGGTATAGGAAACTATTACGCATTCATTAAAAACTGTATTCAAATTCAGTATCGTCGAATTGAAAATGTAAAAGTGGTGGTCATTTTAAACAGTTTTTTGTTCATATCTTGTGTGTATTCTACTTATAACACAATAAATTAAATTTAAATGTTCAGATTTCAATTCTGCATGTAATGGTACCAACCCTACATCCCTACGATAAAATATAGCGAAGTTATTGTCAAAAATGTTATTTGGAAGCCTGACCTCCCCCAAAATGTGATATTTGTATAGTTATGAAATCCAGGACTGAGTCACTGGACTCGAGCGTAGCGAGTGGAGGCACCATCACATGTGTACAGCTACGTTGCTGAGACACTGACACTAGGGAAACGTCCCTCGATCTACCAATAAAATTTAACATTTCCTACAAGGCCCAATCAACCAACTTTTAGAATTGTCCTTAAATTTAAAAAAAATCTTTTCTAGGCCATCTTGGTCTTTATCACTTTTTTTATGGGAATGATTTTTACTCTTGTAATGTTGTGTATTTGTTTTTATATAACCAAATATTTGATTAAACCATATAAATAATTGATTTTATTATAGCCGGTGCTTAACAAATCGTATAGTCCACAGAAACTGGGTCTTGCACAAATTAAAGATATGCATACAAAACTTGATGCCCTGGCTCCATGATCACAGCTAATATAACAATAAACTAGTATTTATTTAAATTATTTGTGTCCGTTTCAATATAGCTACCTATATTTATAGTTGCAAAACTTTGAGAATGTTTCTGCTATATTTAATTATAATGTAGTTATTGTAGATACTGTCTAGAAAGCCTACAAGTGTTCTTAAATTTTAAAAATACCCTTCTTTCATTGCCATACTTTGTTGAAACCAGTTTTTCTTCACCTATCTTCATTCATTTTCTACCAAAGTAGTTGCTTCTTCGTTCCATTCCTAACCTCCAGTAGTCCTTTCCTTCAATCATCAGTTTATCTTCACGTTTCTTATACTATATCTTATTTACAGAAGCAAAAAGCTGAAAAACTTGGACAAAAATTGGAAGCATCAAAAGTAGTTAAACCTGAGATTACCGTCTCTCAATGTAAGTTTAGTAACGGAATTGAAGTGCTTGTGAGCAGTAAGCACGAGTTACCAGTCTTGCCTCAAAAACCTCGCTTTACTGGCGGTGGTTTCAATATGGGAGTAGCTGCCTCGTGATGAGCTTTATACTCTTCAATACTGACTTTGATATTTTGTTACATTTATACTAAAAATCTTTGATAATAAATTTATTATATTGTTTTAAATATTTTATCTTTTCTAGTCCTAAACAATTTATTTACCACCATATGGAAAAAAATTCCACAACACTTTATTTGAAATAAGCATGTGATTCAGTAATCAAGCCATCATTGACAGTTGTTACAAGTACACAAATCTTTGATGATAATGCTAATTATGATATATTATATTTGAAGTAGAAATTAAAGATTGAATGGGTTATATCGGCAGTGAAAAAATGTGTTAACACTTACAGCTTTGTTTACAAACATTTGTAAAACTAGGTTTAAGTCGAGTTCAGTAACAAACTCTTAATCATTTTGTATTACTCTTAGTATTTAGCTTTAGTAATAAGTGAAGGATTAACTTTCATATTCACAATTAAGATTAGTATGATTTAATACAGGTTTTAATTAAGTCAAACGACTAAGGAAATATATAAGAACACTGTAAAAATATGGTTACATAAGCGTTTAGCGCTTTAAATTACAGATGTTACTTTTGAAGAGGAAAGGTTTATAACCTAGTCCAGTGTTTCTCAACCTGTGGCTACTTGTTGGTACGCGGGGTAATTTTTGTTCTAGATAGAGCCCAGTGCATGCATTGTGTGCTAGACTGGCGAAGCAGGGCACAAGCTCACCAGGTTAGTCTAGTCATCTACTGTCACTTTATCTATTACTCTTTCATTGTGGTTTTATTGTGTTGTTTTGGTTGTCAAACTCAATTATGGATTAGTGGTTAAAACGTTCTTTGCCAGGTCCTAGTACAAGTGCTTCAAAATAGCCAAAAACTGTAAACAAAGATTCATAACAACATTCTGTCCCTCTACCATCGAGTACCAACTAAAACAAGAATACATAAAACTCAAATATGATTCTATCTTCTAGCTTTTTGGTTTTAGTTTTACAGGAGGTGAAAATGAACCTACCCCACAATGTATGATTTGTTTTGAAACTTTCTTTGGACAAAGTATGAGATCATCTCTTTTAATGAGTTATTTTAATACGAAGCACACCAGTTCTAAAATAAGCCATTGATTCTTTTTTAAATAAGGAAACTGAACTTAAGGGAAGTAAACAAACAAAAGTTGGTCATTTACAACACTAAATACAAGAAGAATGAAATGAGTTAGTTTAAGAATTGTCCAGGAAGCTATTAGGAATAGGTTTCTTGATACTAATTTCTACTGGTTCATTGGATAATCAAAAACATAGCTGATTTATTATTAATTTCCCTATTGGTTTTCGTTTTCTTTAGGCTATCAAACAATTCTGAGTTTATTATTCTACAACAGTTTGGGATATTATAACCCTTTCTAATACTTAATTATTCAAATACAACATAAAACACAATCTCTCCTATTCAGATCTTTATACCTTCAATCCAGAGCAAAGACAAATTATTGAATTTAATAACTCTTGTTTTCCAAACGCATGTATCTGCTCACCTTCTCAACATAGACGGGAATATCTATAAACTGCCAGTGAGTCCCTTTTTTGTGTATATGTCTCTCTGGTAACCAGCAGTGTTTTCTCATCCTTACCAATGTCTCTGATCCAACTGACCCTCTTTCTAGGTCACTAGCAGTTTATATAGAGCTTCACTATCCATGTCATGTTAATGATCTGAAAGCTAGGCAGTTGTTGGTACACCAAGTTTTTGCTAAACTTAATAAAAGTTTTAGGTTTACGGTTTCACTCTGCTCTCGCAGTTATTTTATGTGAAGTTCTTAAGTGTGTGAAAATTCCTTGTTGTGAAGACAGACTTGGTTCTGGGATTCTGAACTCCAGCTAAGTACAGTGGAAATTTATGTGTCAATGTCATACCTGAACATATATGAAATATTGTTGGGATTTCTAATTTTTGTTTTTGAAGAAGATTAAAGATTAATTCCAGTATAAACTTTAGAAAAATTATTTATGAAATTACCAGTTATCTTTGTCGATCATTCTAAAAGAAAATATACAAAAACGAATATTACACAGTCTTTTACGACACTAATAATGTTTTGTTGGCTTGAACATTTGAGTGATACCTCCTGACTCAAGAGTTTTGTGGAAATAGTAAGGTTTTTGTTAGTTTAGGTTTTGGTAAGGTTATGATAGTGTAAGAAAGTTAGTGCTTTGGTATCTTGTGAGAGTCACTTCTGTGGTGGTACACTAAGTTTTTGCTTCCAGTTCTTTGATGCATTCTTGCAATTCACTGCAACTTTTTTCAAGTCAAATACTCTAATAACATTGGGGTTGGAAAAAATTTTGCCAAGAGAAACTAGATAGGAAAGTATAAAAATAGAAGGGATCCGGCTCAAGACTAGATGAAGAAAAGCTAAGATCCAGCATAGATAACCTCAGGGATGCCATCCAAAACCTACAAGATGTGAGATCATCAAGGTTATTTTATATCAGGGTTTACTCCTTTAAACGGTTCTGTCTAGACCAGATCTGTTAGGATCAGCAGTCTAGTGCAGGGCCACCACAAGCAGGATGCAGCTCTTCACTACACTTCATTCATGAGTACCATTACAATTGGTCTTGAGTACAGGTGTGTTCCTGAGACCAGAGCAGCGTCCAGACATTTAACTACATAGACGCCCCAAAGTTAAGATGTTTTTTAAATGACTTCGACTTTATAAAAATAATTTTCCCTATATTCCTACTGAGCCTAAGATGTGTGGTTTTAGAACACGTTTGACTTTTTTATTTTTAAGATGATGGTGACCTAAAGGTTATTTACCTTTTAAAACAATAAATAATTTTAAAAAAAAGTGTGATATTTATTCAGGTGTTGCTGTGACCATTTATACATGTTTATTTGTTCAGGCATTGCGACCGAGTAAAGGAAACACATTTTGCCATGCACAAACAATGTATGAGCAAGGATTACAGCCATATTACAGTCCACCAATGAAATCAAAATACTGTACTCGAACAATAAGTTATATAGGTATGTATAGCTTTAGTAGTGTATTGTTGGATTAACAATTTGTTTTTATTTTGTGTGTGATATATGTATATGTGACTGAGATTAAATAGCATTAGTAACTTTTCAACACTACTGTATACAAGTGCTAATTAAAGCACTGCAGCGATAGAACAGTGTAACTTTTCACTGAAGTAATTGTTCCAATGATACTTTACTATTGCAATATTTTTACATGCTCAGAGTATATGTAGATGGAGTAAGTGTGACAATCGTAATAGCATTGAACTTGTGTTACTGTCTTTGGATTTCATTGTCTCTTGTTATGTGACCTTCAGGGGCTCACTATAGCGAGTAGCAAACTCGAGGAATCCTAGCTGAATCTTCGCATTTTTTTTCCATGTAATCTTGGGATAGATCCTTCTCTTGACCCAATTCTTGTTCTTTTGCAATGCAAACACTATTAAATTATTCTAGGACAAGGAATATTTATTTGATCTTCTTTTAGTTATAAGGTGACGATGACAGAGGTTTTCATCATACGTCATCATAAAAACTGGATTTTATCTCTTACAGATGTCGAAACTTTCTCAAAATTATTAAAACATTTCATTAAACTTTTTAGTATCTTAGTTTCAATGTAAAATACAAAAATTACTTACTTTTTTAAGTGAATTTTGTATGTGGAAATTTTAAATAAGGAAGTAGGACTCCAATAAACTATTCAAATGTCGAATTAAAATTTAATATTTCCTACAAGGATCTAAGAAACCAACTTTTGGATAGTAATTTATAGGATCCATTTGTATTACATTGTATGATGTGGCTGAATAAGTTATCTTGTGGCTCATTAATTTGTTTTTAAATTCCGTTTTTAAATCTGTTGGTTAATAACCATGAAACATGAAGATTGGTTAAAAAATTGAGGTTGGAATGTTAACTTATCATATACTTTGTAAATAAAAAAACAAAATCATATTATAATCCGGATTTAATCCTTTTCATATAGGGACATTTTAAGGACATACTTAAAGAAAATTCAACAACCTCTTCGATATCAAAAGGTTACAATTTTATATAGGCATATTATTAAAATTGTACCAATGAATTTTGTGACACCTAATTGTAGTTATGTTCTGAATATTTTTTAATGGTTTATTTAATCAATGTTTCTTGAAATCTCTGAATTCTATTTTCATTCCTTTTTAAATGATTATATATTTTATAACTGAATATATTATGAAATTGTTTGTATTAGAATTACAGTGATCTTCATTCGTCATCAACAACAAACAGATCATCCATCATTTTCAACAGCATCCAGAAAATTCACCATCAAGCTACTTATAGAACATCAGTCATCACAGCAGCATCTAGTACATCCCATCAATATCAACATAATTACAGATTTTGATCTACAACTGGTAAGGTAAGGTAAGTTATAATAGTTAGTGAATTTGGAGTCCGAGGGTATACAATCTCTTGTCACTGCGAACCAAATGGATCTTTTGTGACTACCCTACTAATTATGTTTTATACCCAGCCAAGATTTGAGCTTCTTAAGAATTTTTAAATGATTTTGGGTGATATTGTAGTTATCTCTGCAGCCATGGGGAAAGGAAGTGCTGAAATAAAGTAGTCTTTTGTAGGATAGAGATTCACACTCACTCAACCAGTGTTCGGCTGTCTCTTTAAGTGTCAGGCAGAAGCGGCACGAATCCACTTCTCCCTTCCCTTTACATTTTTGGGTTGGGAGTCCTCTGATGATTACTCCATTGACCCATGGCTCTTGGATTAGAGCTATATCTTCAGTAAATCACATGACGAGGACAGCCAAAACCGTCCCCTCATTGTTGAGATTTATTGAAAGCATTTTACTTCTTCACATTAGAAACTTGGTTTGTCCCTGATGTGGTAGGGTTCTGTATTAGTCCATTCCTTCTGGCGAGTCCTTTTTCCCTAGATCTTTCCTTTGCGGCTGTTGATGACCTTTTAGGTTTTTGTTTCTTTTGAAGGAAAGAACTGCTAGATGCCAACACCCACTCTTAAGACATACTATCCAAGGCTGTAATAGCCTCCTGCCAGCATGACTTTGGACGGAGCTTTAGCCTCTGACACAGCAACAGCTGTCTTATCCTTTCTTTGTGGTATAGAACTAGGCTGACTAGAAGTTTCAGCTCGCTTATTATAATGTTTGCTGATGTTTAGATCTAAGTAATTCAGATTTCCGTCCTCTTTTGTGCAATTGTTTATTGTCTGTGCTAGCTTGAAGCGCTTACGTTCACATTGTAGGTGGATTAAGTGTTACTTTTATTTCTCATTTTCTTATACTTTTTTTAATGTATACGTAGTTTAGAGAATGTTACATTGTGATTCATGGAAATATCCTTTTTGAGTTGCTCAGAGCCCATAACTTTTTTTTGGTATAAATTATGTCTGATAAATGTTTCCACTGTCTGTTTTAATGAAACTTGGTATAAAATTTTGTTTGATTTATAGATGATATAATACACAATTTTACAAACTGAGTAATAATGAGGGGGGGATGAATGAATGAAATGGGGTCAATCCATTAAAAATCACCCAGAAAACAAAAAAATTGTTGCTTGATATTTTTATTTTTCTTCATTTTTTTACCAGTTACTTACCAATATTAGGTGAACTCAAAACTGTGTTTAAAAAATTTTTTTGGCTTATACTTTTTTTTTGGCGGCCATTTTAAGTTAGCTTCCGAACCCATTTTTAGTTGAAAACGAGTTTTGCGTAAATGCCTGTAACTCTGTTAATTTTAAAGATATTAAAACGAAACCAAAACCAAATTTTTCAGAATAAAATGTTCTAAATATTTTGTTAGTACATATTTTCTATAAACAGTAAGGAAAGTGAAGAAAAAAAAATATAATTACAAAGTTTAAATTAACGGAAATCAAGAACTTTAGTACTGCAAAATCACTAAAAGGAAGAAAGACTCACCTTCAATTTTTTTTCCTTGTGTAGATTTATAATAGGTTGACTTGCTGTAAAAATATCAAGTTTGAGAACTTCATCCTTTTTTTTATATAATTTTCCAAAATTTGCAAAACCGCAAATTTCACTCATATTTGAAAAAGAGTATCTCAAAAGGGACTGAGTCAAAAATTATGAAATTATTTAAATTAGCACATCTTCATGATATAAACATGTGGCAAAAATTTGATGACTGAGACTCAACTGGTTTTAAAATTATGGAATATCAAAGTTACCTAAAAATGGTGTCGTTCTCGCAGTGCGTTATATGGTAACAAAGGTTAAAAATTGACCTATTTACTGAGAAACATATTTTTAGATCTTAAAGGGTTATAATTTCATGGTAAGATATACACATTATTATTATTGCTCTTCCCATACTAAATGCAAAAATTTAATAATATTTCAAGTTTGCCAATATAAAAAAAGTTTTGCAGCTCATTAAACCAGTTAGGCTATATCATGAAAGTTTATAATTTGCTTAAAGTATTAAAAAGTGTAGAAATTTCATTGCATAGTTTTTCAGTAATATTATGTGTTCTCCCTGAAACTTGTTAGTTCTGTAGGAGTAATCTTCCTCACAACTTTACTCACTGGAACCCATACCATGTCCTTTTTAGATAACTGGAAGGCAGTTTTTGGGCCAGCTGGATGGAAAAATTGCACTAGCAGATCATTGTCTTGATCGGTCTTGTCTTTGACGATGCCTAACCACCACTGATCTTCATAAATGCATGCAACAAAGTCATTGCTTGTAAATGAAACCGTATTTGTGAAAACAATTGAAGTTTTATGCTCATCAAATTCTGTACTTGTTGATGTGATGAAACATCTGATTTCATAATCACTCACAGGAACATATCGATGGTACCCTCTTGTACCTTTCACAGGCAAGCAAAGCTCAAATCTTTTTGTTAATTTGGCTTCTGTTTGTCTAATTTGTTCAGCTGAGACAAAGATGTATGTTATTCCAGTTATTTTTTCAGTGCAGTACTTGAACATGTCCTCTGGAGTCAGAATTTGATCATTGTAAGGTCTTTGCATGCTGGCTCTTGTAACTTCCCTTTTTGGTGGTACCACCTATACCATCACACGAGTTTTTACCGTGAGACGGAGCGAAAAAATTCCATTCAGCTTTCAAACCAAAGTCATTCTCATGTTGGCACATGTTAATAAAGTTTTTCTTATTTTTATACTGGCTGCTGGCACCGTCGCTGAAGTAAATCATCTTGTTTACATTGGGTAAAGCTTTTTTTACTTCTTTAATGAGATGTTTTTGAAACTCATAAACCGTAGAAGTTTCATGAGTAAGATGGTCACTTATGATACAAATGCTTTTGCAACAAATTTCTCCTTTTTTAAAATAAAAAACAAAGGGGTGTAGCGTTGCTTGCCTATTGGTACAGTGAAAGCTTTGGATTTCATCCTGAACGCAAAATGTGAAGTTTTCTGCAAAATCACCAATGACTAAACATTCACTGTCTTTAAGGTTACCTTTAAGTTCTTTGAAGTGGTTAGATTGAATTTTTGAAATGAAATGGTGAGATTTTAGTTTTTCCATTTCTTCTACAAGATGATTTAAAAACTCATCTTTTGGTAACAATATTGTGATGAGGTCAGCTCTGTCGGTTTGAACCCATTGTTTGAATACTACATCTTCTGGCAAATTGTCAATTTCATTTGTTAAAACTTCTAAAAGTCCTTCCGGACCAGGGCAATCAGAACAATTACCCAGCATACAACTGCCATTCTCTACATCACATACGAGATATTCCATTAAATCTCTGTAACTTACATTGAGCTTGGATCCTTCAATGATGAGCTTGACATTTTGGTGATATTTACATACGCAAACGCAATGGGTGCCAGATGATCCTGGGAGGACACACCAATTTGGTCTCAATGAAAACCTTTTTGATTAAAAGCTTCAACCAACAACTTATAAATCGAACATTGCTTACAGATATCTAAATGAAACTTAAACATTTGTTATCCAGGACATTTTAGTAAAAAGACCTGTAAATATTTTATAATACATAATTATTTTTTTTACTTATTTATATGGACCTATGTTTATTACCATTGTTATGCTATTTCATTGTCACATATTCATTGTGAACTGATTTTATATATTTTTCATATGTAAGCATTTTTACCCTTCTTTACAATTAAATTTAAAACGTCGTATTTTCGGAAAACTTTGACACTTCATAACTTAAAAACTACATGAGTCTCAGTCCTCAAACTTTTACCACATGCTTATGTCATGAAGATGTGCTGCCTGGATTAATTTCATAATTTTTGACTCAGTCCCTTTTGAGATAAACTTTTTCAAATATGAGTAAAATTTGCGATTTTGCCAAATTTGGAAGTTTATATTAAAAAAAGGACAAAGTTCTCAAACTTGATATTTTTACAGCAAGTCAACCTATTATAAATCTACTCAAGAAAAAAATTTGAATCTGAGTCTTACTTCCTTTTGGTGATTTTGCAGTACCAAAGTTCTTGATTTTAGTTAATTTAAACTTCGTAGATACACATTTTTTCCTCCATTTTCCTTACTATTTAGGTAAAATTATGTAATGACAAAAAATCTAGAAAATTTTATTCTACAAATTTTGGTTTTTATTTGGTTATGATATCTTTAAAATTAACAGAGTTATTAACATTTACACAAATCTCGTTTTCAACTGAAAATGGGTTCGAAAGCAAACTTAAAATAGCCGCCAAAAAAAAACTACAGGTCAAAAAAATTTTTTAAACACAGTTTTTAGCTCACCTAATAACAGTAGATAACTGGTAAAAAAATTAAGAAAAACAAAAATGGTGAGCAACATGGTCTGGGTGATTTTTAATGGATTGACCCAATGTCTAAAATAGCTCTTTAAGACTTTAAGACTTTTAGTTTCATTATAATTATTTAGTAGACTCCGATTTTCTCTTCCTATTGGTTTTTAAAATTTTTTTGTTCCAGGTTTAATAATTTTGAAAAATTGAAGTAGATGACATGTCATAGACATGAGTGAGTACAAGTTGTGTAAAATAGTTGTAAATATATGTCAGCTAAACTAGTATCCATCATGACTTTGAAAACTTATGTTTTTAGTTTGGAGAAGCCCACTAGGTTAGATTAGTTTTAAGCTGTAGGAAATAGTATTAGATAAGTTATTATATATTTTATGGTATGTGTTTGTGTTAAAAATATTTTCAAAGGCATGATGGAATATAAATTATTGTATTTTTTTTTTTTGAGAAACACGAGCATTGTTTGTGCACATTTAATAATTAAACAATGCAAGTCATTACATATTATATGCTAACTAGTTTAGCTGACATATTTATTTGATAAGTTGTTGAATCCATTACAGCCTCAAGAATGAAGATTAGATCTGCATCATTGATGAACTTCATAAGGATCATGATCCCTCCCTTATAAATCAAACAGAAATCAATTCAGTTTTTTTAGATGTAAAAATTAAAATTAAAAATTTTAAAATATTAAAGAAATATGTATATAATTAATGTTTTTCGTTTTATATTTAATAAATAATCAGATTAAATTTTTTTTTTTTTTTTTTTTTTTTTTTACTTTTTCAGCTTTGAATCTTTTTGAATAATATCAGTCATCATACTTAGGTCCTTTTTGAAATATTTAATTTTGTTAGATTATTTTTCTTGTTTTCTTTCAGTTTTGAATCTTTTTAAAAAATAATATTTTAACTTTAGGATTTAAAAAACAATAATATATCTTAATAAAATTTTGGTCCTTTATATTAGTTCAGCTTCTTAGACTATTTTTTATTTTATTTTTTTCATTTTCGGTTTCAGGTCCCTATCATTCTACATAATATAATTAATCCATGTGTATTTATTTCAGGCCAATTACACACCCGACCAACAAAAGGGTGAGTATAATCTTTTGTTGAGTCCATCGCACTTACAACACCTAGACTTAACAAAATGTTAATGTCTAGTTACAACAAAGATCACACACTTGTACAAATTGTCCAAGTGTACACCACTATTGTTACACTTCTTCAGGCATAAGTCCTCGACACATTAGAGGCAGCATTATATTTGGTAGGAAATTGAGATAGTTTGTAAGAATATTTTCGGTATTCCGCGGTCCCTGTTAGGTTTTTAGTTTTACGGGAGTTTTATTTTTCAGGTTTTATTATGTGTTGTTGTGTATATATGTTATTGTTTTTCATATTTTTTATGTACTTTTTTAGGTTGTATTTTATGTGTTTTTCAGGGTTTTTTTTATTGTATTGTTTCTATATAAATAATATTTTTGTATGTATTTCAAAGTAGTATTTTATTTCCATGTATTTTCAGGTGTGGGCTCTTTTAGTTTAGTATGAATGTTTTGTTTCATGATTTAATTTACAGCAAAGAAACTCTACATTTTAAAATTTTGTTGTTATCTAAAGTTCTACCTTCGAATTGCTGATCACCATCTTAAAAAGGTAAGCTACTTCAATTCAAATTTTTTTTTTTTTTTTTTTTTTTTTTTTTTAATGTAGAATATCAATCTAATTTTACTTGGAAACTTGTTAGTAGGCATTCGTTTGAGTTTTCTTCAGAATCATAACTGTGTTCTTCTAAAGCATGTCGATCTACTAGAACATACAAAGAGAACTTTTAGATTTTGGGCACCAAGAACTTCTCACAAATCATCCTGGATCAAGAGATTTACTTAAATAAATTGATACTGAACATAGAGAAATGAGGTAGATATGTAGATTCTTATAGGCAAACCATTTGAAATGTGTTTGTGAATTTGTAGTAACTGAAAACATAGAACTGTGAACATTTTCATAACTGTGACTTAGAACTGTTACATATTATGAAATGGGGGTTTATTTTAAACTTTTTTAAACATATCTGTTAATGCAGCATAAACTAGAGTAGAACTGTGTTCTAACCAAGAGAGCTCTTTGGAAAGTAAGTTCCTTTTCATTATAAAAACCAATACAATTTGAGGTTTTTTATTATACACAAATTAGTTACAACTCTTACCTATTTTCCCACATTACCACCTACATTAAGGCACTTGTTATATCAGTAAACTAGTTCTTTATTACCCTCATCATAGGCACCTGTTAGTTATAAGACATGAATTTACACTGTCCTTCAAATCCTCATTGTTTTCAAACTACTGTGACCCTAGATATTTTTAAATGATAGGAAGTGATAATCACTAGGAGCCAAATCAGTGCTGTATGTCATTTGAAACTGTCCAGTATGTTATGTATGTGTCCAACAATTGTCACTAAATATGCCATACCATTTTTTCTGAATGGTTTTTACCATCCTTAAAATGTCTCGGTAGTGATTCATTCTACAAATCTTACCAGGAGTATTTCTCAAAAGACATTTGCCATGAGTTTTCTTGTATAGAATGTTTCCAAGTACTTATGAACTTTAAGGGGTTTTCACAGTGAGCTGTAGCCCTACTCCATCGACTGACTTTGTCTCCACATTGACATACAACAGCAAAGTCTCACCATCTATAACTGAGATAAAGGTACAATAATTCAGTAATTTTGAAATTTCATTTTTTTCAGATTTTATCATTCGCTTTTCAAAAGTTCAACTGTCACAACAGATGGTCGTCTATTTCTTTATTTATCATGAGAAATTCCCCAACAAACTTACACTTTAAACACAAAATGGAAATTTTGTGTTTAAAGTGTAAGTTTGTTGGGGAATTTCTATAATTTGTTTTTACTTAACACATCTACAAACATTTGCTATGTACTAGATACGCTAAATGATCATAAAAACCTCTGAAATAAAACACACCTCTGAAATTAACAAGTTCTATTCATATTAGATACATACAAAATCTAGTCAAGCCGTTTTGCTTAACTATCTTTGAAATCGTACAGTAAATAAATAACATGACAAATTATTAGACACTAATTTCATAAATATTAAACATAAGTTCATGTTACAAGTATTCTTAATGATCAAATTCAAAATCAAAGTTCATGCAATTCAGTTAGCTATTAATTAGCCAATGTTTTTCATTATGTTACAACAGAATTATTTAAACTAATTGCCTATACTTTTTTAAGACATAAATTACCAATTATATTGTTCTTTTTTACGCTATACCAAGGCGTAACTTTGCACTGAATTTAGTTTTAACAAACAACTCTATGCTAATCAATAAATAATTGAGAAAAAACGTACCAGGGGTTAAGAATATTAAAATGCATGCTTAAGTTCCAATAAAAACCTTATTGTGTTCGTGTGAACAAGTAACATGTTCCTCAGGAGCTCAATATAAGTGAGTATTGGCTTTGGCTGTCCCAAGGGGCCTAGCTGGATCTAGACATTTTTTCATGTAGTCCTGGGCTAGACCCATTATTTCATCTTTCCTATCACGTCTCTCTTTATCAACTTTTGATATTTTCCGACTATTGGAGTAAGGAAGCTTTTATGGAGGTCTTTATTTTATGTTCTTTTCTTAATTTTTTTATAAGGCGTTGAAAACTCAAGAGGTTTTTCTGTTTAAACAATAAGACAAAATATGTAATAGATACATAAGTGGTGGATGGGAGGTGTATATCCAAAAACACTGCATAAACTTTCTTATTAACAAATCCCCCAAAACCAAGTAAAAACCAACCAAAATTATTCAATACCGAAAATGTCACATCGATAGTTGGCAGTCATAAATTGAAAATAAACCATTCCGTCTTTGAAAAAAATATTTATAAATATAAATAAGGGTTAAAGTTGATTCTTTTGTGCCCATAATGTAAATATTATTGATTGAAATGCTGGCAATCTAGGTTCATTTATTTTTGTTTATTGGAAATTATTTCTGAACCATAATAATATTTTCAAAATGTATTACAATTTTGCATACAGGTTTAGGTAATCTTACACATTTTACTACCTGAGTCAGGTAGAGCTGATTTTCAGAAAATTTTAATTTTGTGTTTTTTTCTTATGAAAGTTGTTCAAGTTTTTGGTTAAAGATAAAATGTTATAAAAATGTCCTAAGATATGACAAATTTGATTAAAATCAATCCACTTTTTTTTCTGGCCCATTGCCTAGAAAACACAAATTAAACAGATGAACATCATTCCATTCATTTTTTTGATCCTCTACATTAATTTTGATTACTATGTAATGAGAAAATGAAACTATTAACTACAACGTTTTGAAGACTAATATAACTTAAATTTTTTACAGCTTCTGAGTTCAGTTCCACAGTCCTACAATTTTAAAGAACATGACAGGATGAAATGCTTGAAATTTGAAATACCGGTATGTAAGTTCATTGTTCTTTTATAGTTTATTTAATTTGGTTTTAATTTAAGTTCACTCTTCTAATGTTTGATAATGGAAAGTGAGTGTTAAACTTGTTAAGTATTAAGAATCTGGTTTGACTTTGGTTTTGTGATTTTAGAGATTGTTAAATTTTTTTCAACTTGAGCCAATGAAACGGGTAATATTAAAAATTGAATTTTTAATATTAATTTTTAATACTACAATTCTCCCCCCTCCCAAAATGTACATTAATGTATAAATTGGTTATACATACTGTCAAACATTAAAATTTTTATTTTACACATGTATAGCAGTAAATAGCATATCTACCAGTTTTTAATTACTTAATAAAACTTTTGTAACTCTAACCATAATAATCTCATTTGGTTTTAGAGTTTGTTTTTGAGTTTACTCGAATTTAAGTGCAAGACACCTTCATCGTTCTTCCCGCACACTCCTCATTTGGTTTTAATTTAAGTTCACTCTTCTAATGTTTGATAATGGAAAGTGAGTGTTAAACTTGTTAAGTGTTAAGAATCTGGTTTGACTTTGGTTTTGTGATTTTAGAGATTGTTAAATTTTTTTCAACTTGAGCCAATGAAACGGGTAATATTAAAAATTAAATAATTTTGTATTGATATGTTTAAATGGGAACTGGTATTACAAATTGACAGGATATTTAATAAGCATATAATTGTATCCAAAAACATTTTAGGTTTTTAACATTAATGTTAAATTTCCAGACTATGTTTATCCGAATATTTGTAGATGGTATTGGATATGTTGTTAGCATGCAATGAGTTTATCGAGATACAATATGGCAAAAATATTCAAGCTTTGAAAAAACATCCAACAAACTCACTGTATGCTGACCACATATCCAATACCGCTCACAAATGTTCGGATGTACATAGTTTAGAAATTTCGTACAAGTGTAGGGAAGGTAGAAAAAAGGATAATTGGAAAAAGTTGAGATTTACAATAGTTTAAGAAATGAGCCTTCAAACATAGCTAACCCCATCTATGAAGAAATAATTAAAACTATTATATTGAGTATTCTAGCAGAGAGGGAATTTCATCCTAACAGTTGTGGCAACACTACTAATTATTCACAAAACAACTGTCAACGATAGAAAAAAAAAGGAAAAAAAATTAGGATACATAAATGTGCCAGTAAAACACATATATAAAAATAATTGTATATCTTATCCTGAATCTATAATATATAAATTTTTAACATTACTTTCTGATGATGGCCAGATACTCTTGAAAACCAAATACTGTTTTCTATTAAATGATATGCCCACGAATTGCAGCAACTTAATAACTAATTCTGTCTGCTTCGAGATGTTCAATACTTTTCATGGGTGGGTCTTTGAATACTTTACTCTTCAAATATCCTCACAAGAAAAAAATGACATACTGCCACTTCTGGTGATCTCGCAAATTAAAGAATATCGCCATATTTAGACAGAGCGTGACCTTGAAAATAAATACTAAACTGTACTCATTGATTGCAGTTGAGAGTCTGATCTTGAAAACAAACGCCTAACTGTATTAATTAATTTTAGTTTTCTCCGCTATGTGAGGAAACTAAATTCTTCAATCATTCGGAGGTATCGCTGGGACATGACTGTAACAGCATTCCTACTATCGTATTTAAAGAGATATTGACACATTATTCCTGAAGATGATATTGCACATCATACAGTGACTTTAACACTGTTGCAGAGTTTCTTAATGCATTTTATTAGGATTTACTGTTGACAATACCGGAAATATTTTTTATACACATATTATACTCACTCAAGTGGAAACATATTTTGTCTACAGTTGTTGACAAAGTGGCATTTTGTTCATTTGCATTGACTGTTAAATAGTAAAGATCTTTGTAAAAATAAAATATTCAATTTGTTAAAGTCACCTGTTTCATTGGCTCACACTATATTAAAACAATAAAATAGACTTTGACTATTTAATATTGTATGGGTATGCAAGTTTTTAGAGGATGGATGAATTTTTTACTAGACTTACATATTTGTCATTTGCCGTTCTTGAAACATACAACTTAGTTCATTTGCTTATTGTGTTTCCCTGTTTAGATTGAGAATATAAACTATGTCATTTTACAAAACCAACAATTTTTATATACAAACCATCATGTACATCTAGCCCCATCATACAATGTAATATAACAGATGTATATAATGCCCATAAGTTGGTTTCTTAAGCTATGTAGAAATTGTTAATGTATTTTTAGATCAGGAGGCCTACATAAAAAGGTAAATTTGTTTAAAACAGTGTTGTTACACAGGTTTTCTGAACCTCAATTGTGTATATTATTACTTTCTTGATATACAGCTAACAGGTTTCGTAGATATGAATATATTAGAAAGTCTCCACTTGCTTTGCTCGCATCTGTGACCTCTCCCTTGCTGCTTCTTATAACTATATGAATATCAAATTTTCTTCGTAGTTCACTGTTCAAAATTATATTTTTGGCCATAAGTTTGGCATTTGTCATTGTAGAGAGTTCAATTACATACTGAATTGAAATTTTAGTATTTTGATCTAATTTAATGTGTTACAAGTTGTATACCACACAAGATATAAACAAAAACACTATTTATAACAGCCGTCATTTTGCTTTTTCAATTTGATTTTTCTGAATTTTAATAGGGTTCTATAGCATACTGTAGTCCGCTGTACCAAATTATATTTCATGTTTCTACCTTAGTTTTTATGACTACTATCATGTTTACATACAGACAACAACAACAACAACAACATTAGGCGGAAGGCATGTCAAAATCACTTTCTGTTTCCAGAGGCTGTGATACATGAAGATAGAGGTCATATTTTTTTACAATTACAAATCGTACCTTATGAACTTTGTAAGTAAAATGAAGTTGTGAAAGGAAAATTACGTTCGGCTTATTGTATAAAATAACAGCACATAAGCATTATCATCTGTCAGAGTTTTCAAATATAATTGTTAGTTATATATATTTAATTCTTAGTTATGGGATAAATTGGTCATTAGTTTTGTGAAAATGATGCAGTTTATCCAAATACAAAAGCCATTTTGTACATAAATGTCCAGTATAGATTATTAATCATTTTGTTAGTAAAAACAAAAAGACAAGACACATTCGTTCACCCGTCACTAAACATCTGGCCCTTAAAGGAGAACAATTTCTCTATGAACCTCAGCAATAGTTTTTGATACACAAAAAATGTATCACGACATGAGTCTAACAGTGACAGGAATATTGCTTGTAGTATCCATTTTACATCACTGATATATCACAATAATTATTTGAACTTCATATTCCGACAAAATGGTTAACAATTGGTTATTATATTAAATTAAAATACAGTGTGTGTAAGATGACTCATTGCCATAGTCATTTCAAATTGACTTTACTTTAAAGTTGGGCCTCTTATTTCACATTGTAGGATCAACAAAAAGTTATACACAGAAAAACAATTTTTGAAATTTGGATTAGTGGTTTACCATTGATATTTACTAACAATTATTCTCGTTAACAAATTTTCTCAACCTTTAAATAAAATTCATTTGAGTAAAACTGAACCCAGTGAAAGCATTTACACTCATATATATATATATATATATATATATATATATATATATATACAAGGCCCGTTCAGAAAGTAACCTCTGTTTGAGTATAAATAATCGGAGACTAGATACAGAAATATTTATGTCTTAAAACTACAACTCTTCCACTATTTTTCGATATAATTTCCATATAAATTTAGGCAATTATCATTGCGATTGACCAGTTTGGAAATCCCTTCTTCATGAAATTTTGCCGCTTGTAATTTTAGTCAACCTGGTCAGGATCTTGAAGTTTTTTATCATCATCCAAGCACTGGTACTCATATCATTGGTCCATCATAGGTAAAAATCACTGGGAGTCATAACCGGACTATATGCATTTGAATTGATGGATCATAATATGTTTTGTTTGCCAAGTGGTATGACGGTTGACAGACATAAATAGGAAACCAGAAGTCTGCAAACCAAGGCGTTTGTTCTAAATGGGCTTTTTTAGTTATTGAAGTCTCACATAGAAATGATAGTTGTTCCACAATTCGTAAACACTGAGATAATGTTCACATGGTTCAAAGATTGCAAACAGCGGTTTTCAAAGATTTTTTCATGAATTTTCTGAAGCGATTCATCACTGACTACAGATTGCTCTTCATTTCTCATCATGAATGTTTGTTCTCTCACTTTTAAACAAACACTGATGCACAACACATTGTGAGTTAAATAGGTATCTCTCAATCGTAGGTGTACTAAGCATGAGGATGCTTATTCAGCCTTGGTGCTATTTGAGTATTCGAGGGTTAGGGGTCTTTATTTTATGTTATTTTTTCCTTTGTAGGGTCCAAAGTTAAAATCAATGATAATTATTTTTCATGTGTGTCTCTAATTTGGCGGACAGTCTATACAACTGTCTGTAAGTCGCAACCAGTCAACACAGACAAGATAATAAATTCTAAATATTTCAAACTTTGTATTTAAATTATTTGTATTGTCCCACATATAGGAAAATAATAGTACTGTAGTAACCAAAAAAAATCGAGAAACTATAAAGATGAAATATTTTGAAATATGTGTGGGTTATCAAATAAAACTAGATTATATTCTGATTATGAATATGTATGCTTATTTGTTGAAAAATTAATATGTTGGCGCTAAACTAAATTTCAATTGTCAGATATCATGTTCATTCTCCCCCCCTCAACTAAAACACAGTTTTTGCTACAAAGTAAAAAAAGAAAATACTAATGAACATCTACAATTCTGAAAAAAAAATGTTGGTTTTGAAATTAAATTGCAGTTTGAAATCATCTATTATAGTTTTTTGTACGACAAATAGAACTTCATTTAACCACACAATGAGAAATTCATAGCTTATAAATTTTAAAAACAGTTTTTATGACATGTGAGACAAACACTTCAATAGCCATTAAAATATGGATTCCATTTTCATTTATTTCTCTTTATTATGATCCGTAGTTAAAACCAAGGACCTGTATAATTTTATTGCATATCTGTCTGTACAATTTAAACTGTCACTTAAGACATAAAATATTTTGGTTGTCTCTTCAAAATAAATAAAAAGAAGAAGAGATGAACATAAAATGAAGACCCTTATCCCTCGAATACTCTAATAGCGTTAGGGTCAGAAAAGAACAAGAGTTAGTCAAGAGAGACCTGATAGGAAAGATGAAAGAAAGGGATCTAAACTAAGACTACATGAAGGAAGGTGTACATTCATCTAGGTCCCTCAGGATTGCCAAGCCCATACTCAATAAATTGAGCCCATGAGAGTCCAAGTTGTTGGAAAGTTATACTTATTGTATTTCGCCTTTTACGACTAATTATGCCGCATTATAGTACAGAACATCTCGTAAAAAGAACAAAAACTTTAAATAATTGGATTTTAAACCTAAATAAATTAAATTAATCAAGTTTTCAAAACAAGAAAATATTCTGTATTTTATATGAAAATTGATGTACACTACGAAATATTAGTCAAAACATGCTGCAAAATTTGGAATTGATTTATGAATCTGTTTTTGACTTTTATCTTGTTTTTAAAAAAAGACAGATTGACGAATTTTTTTTTTTGATATGCCCAACTGCGAAACATATGTCTCTCAATAAAGCTCTTTTGTGGAATTAAATAATTATTTCTATTAATATTGAATTCTATCAAACACAGACTGTTGTCACATTAAATTAACATTCACAAAGCCAGAAAGGACAATTATGTTTTATAATAAATTAGGATATTCTTTATAGTTATTTGAAAACAATAAAACAATAATTGTGTGGTGTGATGTGTGACATTGTAAAATGTTTATGAAAGATTCCAGTCTTTATTATAATTCAAATTTTGAAAATGTTGCCAAAATTAAACTGATCTCTAGTGAGGGAGAGAACTAGATATATTTTCTGTTTGAAAATTCACTGATACCCTGATGAGAGGTATATCTTAAAAACTACATGAGACGACAATTAAAGTTTATATAAAACCAAATTGATCTTTTTATTCCACTAATTTTATTACATTACAGTTTAATTAAATCTATTCATTGAATAAAAACTATTTATAAATGTTATAAAATACTGTATTATATATGTCAGCTGATCTACACTGTATTGCAACCAGTAATTAAAGTTATGCATTTCCTGGAAATAATATTTATGGAAAACTGGGAAATATTTAATTCAAAGTCAATAATAGTTTATTTTAATCGCAATATAAATTATAACATTTAATTTTAATCATTATTATATCTCGGTTCACATCATATTTTATTGTCAAATTGTCACTCGATCAAGAAAGCTGACATGCGCAGAATGATTTGCGCATTTCATTTCATGTTCTTCTTCACCATTTTGAAATTGTATTAATTTAGGAGGTGGTTTTGTAATTAGTAAGGTAAGTTTTCTTTCCTATTATAGGAAATATTTTCTTCAAAGAACTATGAAATTTTGGAATTATTTTCTTGTTACTCTGCCCAATATGTAAACATTAACTTCATTATCAAATTTGATTTTTTGAACGTGTAAACTAATGAAAAATCTTTGTGGATATTGGAAGTAAGGGAAGCATAAATCCAGTTGGGGCTTATACATTTAAAAATTATTAACAATTTGTTTATAGCAGTAAGTTAAACTATTTGAAGTGATTTTCCTAACCAACTGATGTTGTTGACAGTGTGTAGAATTTGTAATGTATGTTATTTATATCGTTGTAATTTGCCTTTGTCAGTTCCACCATTTTTTTTTTTTTTTTTTTTTTTAAAAGGCACAATTAGCTAATCTTATTGTCAACAGTTTAAAAAAAAGGATTTATGATGGTAAGTATTATACAAGTTAAAGAGAGGAGAGAAATCATGTTATGAACTGAAATTTGAACATCTATAAAAAGTTGGGTAAATGTTTACTTTAAGGTGGCACTGTATTTTTTGGATTTTATTTTTTTTATCAGCTACTACATACCTTACTTCATAATGATCTAATTTAAAATAATTAACTTCAATAAACTTATGAAATGTTAGGCCAGGTGGTTATATATATAGCTACCTGGCCAAACCTGCCGGAGTAAAACAAATAAGCAAATTATTAACTTCAATAAACGTACGAAAGGTTTAGTCAAGTAATAGTGATCTAGCTTAGTCATTGTATAAGGTGCATGCATCAAACCATAGGATATTCTTATTCCTTTATGTCTTGCAATTAAGTGTAACCCCTCAATTTGATAGTTTTTAAATTGTGATTTTTCAGTGAAAAATAGTGATCGGCGCAAGGAAAACATTATTTATTCTTATGAAGGTATGTAGTAGACGATAAAAAACTTTAATCCGAAAAATATGGCGCCACCTTAAAGTAAACATTTACCAAAAGTTGGACTTTGTTTAATATCAGAGACTTTAACACAGGTATAGGTCAATAACTTATGAAATTATATTTAACTTTTTTATTAAAATTATTCTTTCAAATGATATTAGCTTAGATCTTTATTATTATTTGTTTTGTGTAGTTTCATTGTAAATAACTCATTAAAGTATTAATTTTTCTTTTATTGTATTTCTTGAGATCCCATAGCGATTTAATATTGAAATTTAATGAAATCGTGTTTTACCTATCTCATTATTAAACAATTGGATCATCCTTCAGCTGGGAAGACCCTTTTCAAGTATCAAAATCCATTATTTCTGTCTAAAATAGCAAATCTTAGACTTATGTGGTTAAGGCATCTGTCTACATTAATTCCAATGGCAACAGTGGTGAATATTTGAGTATCTCATCGCTCTATGTTAATGTTCATCCCTGTAAATAGGTCTGGTTAGGTAAATTATATATAGCCTATATTTTCCCTGACCTGTAGTTCTTTTACTAGATCTGGTTAGGTCAATATATATATATATATATATATATATATATATATATATATATTGACTTGCCAAGACAGAGTTCACATGATTCTGAAATCATAGAGCCCATTAATATTTACCTGTTAGAAAACAATTAATGCGCATATCTAAAGACACACTATTCTATTACCTATAACTTACGAAACTTAGACGCATAGGCTCATTATATATTCTAAACATCGAATGCAAACTTGTAAATTGTTTATTTTATTTTTGACAGTAATATTGGATTTTGATACTTTAAAAAGGTCCTCCCAGCTAAAGGATGATCCAATTGTTTAACAATGAAGTATATTAAACACGATTTCATTAAATTTCAATATTAAATTGCTACATGATCTCAACTGGACATTTACCAATTTATTTAGCCTACCTTGTTTGTCATTAATGAGATATTTTTTGACAATGCTAGACGAATTTCAAGTCTTAAAATCCATTAATATTTTAATAAACTGATGCTTTTAGACGTAAGGATTCAAGGGTTATTTGGGTTATTATGAATTACATTATTATTATTATTATTTGGTTTACATCATTTTTTTCAAAGGGGGCTGAGAAAGAGAAAGTAGCTCATTTTTAGTACTTTGTTTATTTACTATGAGAATTTATTGATTTTGTGAATAATTACCTAAATTTATTTATTTTCATATGAAGTAAAAATTGTGAAAAAATATAAGAAACTAATTAAAAAAGTAATCAGTTAAGGCCTATAGTATTATTCATTTCAAGTTCATTAGACAATATACGTGAATGTGGTAATTGCTAATTTCAGAACTAGAAGCAATAATAAAAACTGAATCGATGTACAATCCTATGTTTACTTATAAAGAGAAAGGTTTCACTTTTATTATATATTCATAACCTTATTCAACACATAAATTAGGTGAGTTATTTTATTAATACAGTTTGTTCAATTAATACGAGAGTTCATTTATTAAGTTAGAACCGTTTGCGCATAGCAACCACACAGGCTGTCACGTGACGCCTGCTCTAGGTTAGCAACTCTTGCCCAGTTCCCATCTATTCAGTCAGTTGATTTCATGTCTGCGACTGTTGGTTCTATCGTAACACTGCTTTGTTTATCTCCATGTTAATCAATAAACCCGCCGATTGTGACTTTCAGCCAAGAGGAATGACCATAAATGCTTACAGATATTGTGAAAAACTAACCAAGCTTAGGTGCGCTATTCGAACAGCATTGCTCTATAGTATATTTTAATCCTAAAAAATAGAAAGTGTAATTTGTAATTATTTAAATTTTATATATTGTAAGTTGAATATGGAATATGCGTGGAACATATATTGCAATTATTCATCTATCTAAAAAAATATATTTTAGGCTATTACAAGTTGTTAAATGTGAGGTGGCTACATTTATGACTGCTTTGTTCAATATTGCATGAAGTATTGATTTTGCTACACTATGGAATTTTCTAAGTATTTCTGGTAAAATCAGGGATATCTCAGGTAATTTTATCTTTTACTCCTGGTAGACACCGTGTTAAACTATCCACACATTTGAGCTGAAGAACACACCACAGATGATGGACAGTCAGCATTCCTAAAACCACTTTTTAAACTTGGATTTCAAAAAGGATATTTCTGTGAGAACTTGTCATTAGTTTTTTTTAAATCTTTAGATCAACTTGATTAACTTAAATATAATAGCTCACTTTACCAGGGTCCTGGTCATTAAAGAAATTAGCATCTTGTATAAGCAGTGTGTGGGGGGGGGGAATAAAAATGTTTATTTATGTAAAAGTTTATTGGTATTGATAGTAGGCTTGTTGTAGATTCATCTTAAAAATGTGCGCTTTTTAGTTTCAGGATACACAACCTGTAATTTTGAAACAAACTGACAAAAGATAGAAGGCTATTTACTACAAGACACAAACTTACAATGACAGCAATACATTGGATCAACTAACATTTGGTAAGAGCACAGTTGAATTTTTTTTTTATTAGATCATATTTATTTTAGTTGATTTGTTTATCAGACGCAGGTAGATAACCATTTTAAAGTGCTAGAAGTTTAACGAAATCAATAAATCTTTTCATTACTCATCACATTATACTTGTCAGGATATTTTGGATAAGTCCTGATCTGAAACTTTTACTTTTAGCTACTAAAATGTTATGAAAATTAAAAAGAATGGGTAAGTTTTAATAAATGATGCATAAACTTACCAAAGGTATAGAATGAGCACTGATCATAATCCATAAATCACGTTTTCAGAGTTTGATCAATTATATATATTTGTAAATGTGTGCTATTAAGTTACTGTAGAAGTCTTTAATTTTATTTCATTTTGTTCCAGTCTACTTTTCTACAATAACTACAGATTTTGAGGAATAATGTTGTAGGCTTTATATGTTCATAATATTACAGCTTTGAGGAAAGGGGGGGGGGGATCTATCTATTGGTACCAATCATATTTCTGGTAGCCTAATTTGAAGTCTGATATCAGTCATATTAACCATAGGAGTATTATAATCTTGTACAGTTTTGTTTAGTCAATGTTGGATGCTATGTTTAAATAAATATGATATCAATTGAAAGATTTCTTATATTTAACTACAGGTTTAAGATTTTATTAAAACAATCATGATTTTTGAAACTACAAATATATTTTTGATTTTGTTGAATTTATTCATTGTTATAACATTTCATTCTTTACATTAATGTTATCATTTTTTTCCTCTAGAAAAGAACTTCAGCATCAGTCTCAAGACATCTATAAACCATCTCTAATACATCATCAATCACCACCTACCATCTTGACATCCAACCCATCTCACCACCATCATCAGTGTCTTTGCCACCAAATCAGGTAGGCTATGGTTGATATTGTTCAGCTATTTTTCTATTTGAAGTATGAACAATATTTCTTATTGATTTTTATTAAAGCCTAAAAAGTAGTTAGACTTTTTTTTTTAACACCTAGTGTCATCTATGTCGTCTTTTTAATGCAGTACTTTATTTTTATGTTCAAAGCTTCATACTATCATGAGAAAGATCATTTTTATAATAATAAAAATGTTGAGTTTTTATTAACCCTCGAACTACCCTATATATTACTCAAGTGGTAGGCCTTTTTAGTGCATTTTGCAAGTAATTTTTTTTTCTACTAAAAATAGTAATTTAATCCTAAACCTAACTTTGTAACATATCATTTTTTATAGAAAGGTCCATAGAATTTACCTATGTAATAAGAACGGTTAGATGTAAACACTTTGGAGTTAATATTGACTGGAATGAAAAACATTGCTCTTAACAGAAGGAAAAATTCCATATAAATATACAATACAAAAAATTTGGAGTTAGTTGATATGTCGGTAATATATTTAAAAACAGGTAAAACTTCAGATAAACACCAAAATTTTCTAATTTTTAAAATAGTTTTCTGGTTTATATGTAAATATAAGTGTGTAAACAAATATAAACATTTTTATTTGACAAAAACGATTTTTACGAGAAAAAATTGCAAAATGGCAACAGGAAAATGGTTGGGCTTGTTTTTCAAAATTCACCAAAACCTATAAATAAAAAAGTAAATATAAAAATTTTGATGTTAATTGTGATGAAAATAAAAAAATAATATCGAATAACTCGAGATCAACTTACTTCTCGGTGTACGAAAAAATGGCGATGTATAAACGATTGGATATCCATATATTACTAATTCGTATTTGACAACTTCTAACGTCCTTAAAAAAATGCTAGTTTCCCTTCGATTTCAGTGACATTTGTTAGACCCATAGAAGAATGTCTATGACTTTGACTATATTTTTGAAAACATATATCAAAAGAGTAAAAAAATACTCTCTTTGAAATGGTGTGAATGCCAACTTAATTGAAAAGAATATCCTTTGAAAACAAATAGACAAAAATAACATATTTTGTCGTCTGCTTCGACTGAATTTGGTGTTTCAAACTGATCTGGCAAGACAATAATTTATCGATTTTAATCATGTGACATATTACTTTTTTTGGTACTTCAGTTATATGAAAATGAAAGTTCAGATCATTATCTTTACAATAGTGACAAATGTATTGCGATTGAGCTTTTTTTAGTAGCCGAAATGTTGGAATTATAAAATCTGTTTAGCGTAGTTCATTACAGTGGAATAACACATGTGAGACAGATACTGAATGAAGTTCTATATCTCAATAAGTATAAAAACCACGATAATTTGGAATACATTGGTCGAAAAGTGAAGAAAAATACTATAACAGAGTGTCATTTTAAAGTATTTAGCCTGAATTTCTGACTTGTTAAAAATAAACAAAAGTGACATCTGTTTCGGACAAAATGATTATAGAAAATGGTGCTAGTAAAGTGACGTGTCGAGAAATGCTAAATTTATCTAATTTAATAATTTTACATATTACTATGTTTATATGAAAATGAAAGATCAGATCATTAGCTTTACATTGATGCCAAATTTATTACATTTGGATTACTTGAGTTTGAGCCGAGTCTCAGTAAATCGAGCTTGAGCTTTAATCGAGCTCAAACATTTTAATTAATACAAGCTTTTAATTTTCGGGCTTGAACTTTTATCAAGCCTTTTATAGAGCTCTTATCTAGCTCAAGTTTTTTAAAGCTTCCTATAAATTTTACATTAAGTAATAATCAGTATAATGTCGATCTTTTATTTTAGTGGATTGTCAAACTGGGAACCAAATGTCATATCTACATTTTGCTTTAATGTCTTACACAATAAAAATCTGTGCGTATAGTTTACGGTAATGTAACTATGGCTAGTCTTATGTTTTTAGAAAGGCCATAATATTGCGAGTTAAAATAAAATCCACCAATAAATTATGGGAAGGTCAGACACAAACTACCTGAGCTTTAGATTAAACTCTGCCTTATCTTACTAATAGTTTCCTTCTTTACAAGTTAAACAATGCACACCTTTGGAAGGAGAAAACTCAAAATCAATACAGTCGTGTATTTTGTCATTTAATTCATTTAAATTTTACGAGACATTTTATTATTACGATAAACGGAAAATAATTTGCCGCTGGTTACAATAATATGTCAAACGATATTATTACTTGTCATTGTGGACTGCTGTGTGTGTGTGTTTGTGGGAATGAATCGAACTTAGGCCTAGAACTGATTGATGCACTTGCACAGTTTGAATTTTACAACTCAAGCAAGTTATCTAGACAAAAGACACAGTGTTTCTCTAGTTTCCATGAACTCGAAATTAGTAGCAAATGATTGGTTGAATAGCCTTGCATTTTGTAAATGTAAATAATTATAATAGGAAACAATTGAACTAAGTTTAGTTTATTTAAAAATTATAACTTTGTGATTGTGTTTTCGTTGAGATTTTGCAAAACATTAAAACGATAAAGTTTTGGACTGGACTTTTATTTTTGAATGGTTGATCTGGGAAAACAATTGTTCGGGGAACTTTGAATCCTGTAGAAATATGCATTGTTTAAATGGGTTTCCAACCTCTACTGCAGAATCTGAACAATAAATGAAGGAAATGAATGAATTGAGTTTCATTATTTTCATAGTGGAGAGGGGTTCTTTCTCGTATTAAAAATTAGTAATTTCTTAATTATTTTATAAATTTATTATTTTCCCTTTTTTGTACTAAATAATATGTGCGAGAAATTAAAATGTGAGAAAATTGCAAGTTTTTGTGGCAATAAGATGTATAATATGGGAAATACAGCAAATATGTTCCAGGCCAATTATTTTTCCCAACACCTTATTATATTCACACTTAGTTTAGTATATTATCAATGTTGGTATTAGGCTAGATGCATTGGACCATTGACAGTCTGTTTTAAACCTTGTCTGCGCTCTCTCTCTCTCTGTCACACACAAATACCCAACTTTGCACATCTTTCGAATCAAAGCTAAATTAAAATAGGGAATAAGATTATAGTACAACAAAGTTAACTTCGAGCAAGGCTGTGCAGGTTGATGAAATGAGGGGCATGTAGTGGAGGTAAACAGGCTGCTAGTAGATACGCTAGTGTGTGAAGGAGAATTTATGTCTTCCTTAACCTTTCCTTTAAAATTTATTTTATAACCACTTTTTGAGTTGTCAGATTATGAAAGACATTTAATGTGAGTAGTGTGAAGAACTTAGATTTCGCCAGGAAAAATTATTGGTCACTCTTTAAGTTTACTTACTTTAAATTCGTAATTATACTCCCTCGCCTAGTCGAATAATTGATCTACGTTAAGGCATTTATAAACAAACCTAGAATGTAACAAAAGACCAAAACTATTTTGACTCTATAATGTAAAGATCAGATTGCAACTGTTGTGATATAGGAGTGAGTCATGTGTTGCTAAGTTATACCATTAGACTTGCCCAACTCCTTGTATACACAAACATAATAACTGCACATCTCGATATTGCTCAAAGTTAAAACTTTATTCTACTCTAAATAGAGCATATCCTTACTCCTTACAATATTTTTTCTTGTCAATTAGCTAACAATTTACTTTATTCTCCCTATTCTCAATCGATAATTTTACTCTAGTATGATATTTTGAATTATTTGTTATCTAATATGTCTTATAAAATATTATACCACAATTCACACTCAGTAGTTCAACATTTTCACAAAAAGTTTTTTTCTTCTTCATAGTAAAGTACGAGTTTAGTTTAGTTTTGTTTAAAATTTTTATTTTTTACCTTACTGATTTTCTTTTATTTACCCAAACAAATAAATCACTACTCCCAGACACCGAATAATTTGTTTGTAGTGAAATATAAAAATACTAAGAGTTAAAAGTATAACTTAAGAATTCAATTTTATTTTCTTAAGTAAAGCTTTGTACTAAGTGTTTACACTGGGAAAGGTATTGGGGTTTTGAGCTTTATATTTCAATTTCTGTAATTATAGTGTCATATAATGTGTTGAATCGAAAAGTAATTTTTCATTAAGTATGGTATCGGGATTAGTTTTGACCATCTTGTATATTTCAAATTGTTCCACAATTAAATTTCCTTTTTTTGCAATGATGAATTTTTTTTAAGGAATCTTGAATTGCAGAGTTTTTGTAGTTGTTTACAGTCAGGTGTTCTGTGTATTTGGATTTGATTTTGTTGTTGACAAAGTGTTTGTTTGGCTGTCGGGATGTGCTCTTTGAATCATACCTTTTATAACTTTCCCATTAGCCAGGGATAGTGAAACACATGTCATAATATAAAATGATAAAGGTGTCGACAAAGTTTAAAATACAATTAAAATTTATTTTTTACAGGTTTTTATTAAATTTTTGTCCTATATAGTAAGTAGTGTAAATATCTTCTTTTTTCCCCCCTGTCATAGCTGTCATGTTGGTGTTTGATAATATAGCATCCATAAAAGTTCTGCTATTTCGTAAACTATTTGTTTATTTGTCTGATTAACAAATTTAACCAAGGTAATGGTAAAATCAACCTATTTCCAAATTTGGTCTGTAATTACTAAAAATTCTTGCTAAAAATACAACAGTAAAAATGTATTTAGAACCTAATATTTGATTGTATTGTACATATCTTAACATTACATTTCTTTTGTCTTTCTACATCCAATAACCTCCTCGACCCATCTCATCCTTTATATTTATCCAACTGGACTCTTTCATTATCCGAAACTTCATTATTTCTATCCTGTATTCCTAATAATTCCTCTCGTGTCATTTCTATTTTCATCGGTATTATTTTGAAAATGATTCAATTTATTTTCCAGATTGCTACCATTGGTGTTATTGTGCAGTTTATCAACAATTATAACCGACACTGAATTTTGTGTATAATTTAGGCCTAGTAGCAACTGCTTTGAATTATTAAAAAATATATATATTGATTTGTAATATAGCAAGGATTTAATGGTTCACACTGTTTTTATAAATAAATAACGAAGTTTTGGTTGTAAGAAGTTATGTCGTTGTTATTTCTAATACAACTCTTCCGTCCTTATACTTTATCCTTTGTTCCTAATCTATCTTGGCTTGACACTAGTATTAATAAAATTCATCTGCTGTACCATACTCCACTTGGTTTATAAAATAATAGGTTAATATGTCCCTTATAATAAAGTCTGTAAGCAATATTTTTGTTTGTTTTTATACTCGTATTGGCATTATGTTAACATCAGTTGGATTTAAAACACTCTCCAGTTGAGTTAGAGAAGAGTCTGAAACCTAAAAGATTGCTGAAAGATCATTATTTGGTATTTATAAATCAATTATTATTAAAATCATTTAATCAGGAAAGGTTTCATTTTCAGATAACTAAGACAAGTTTTTATTACATCTAGAATGAATGTGCCCAAACTTAGGGTGCTAAAAAAATAGTTTTGACCTTATGTGTATGAATGGGAAAAAAAATTATCATTCAAATTCAAGGAATAAAAGAAGATTTGTCATTGTTTGTTTACAGAGAGAACAGCTGTCAGATTATTAATTTTGAGTGAGTCTGTTATTAACCCTGCAACTGTGAATTGACCAATGATTATGATTTTGAACAATAGACTTCCACGGTCACAAACATCATTATGATCTTGTTCTTCGGGGTTCGAACGCATCAATATTGTCTGCACGTTGAGTACAGCCGACGTTTCGGTCCCTTTACAGATGTCCATTTTCTAGGCTTAACAAATGTCAAGTCACTTCAAGAATTATTGAAGAATCATTGAAGAATTATTTTTCCCTTTATCAAAACATAGCCATTAAATGAGAGTATGCTTTTATATATTAGGCTACATGTCCCATTTTGACAAACAAATGTGAGGTTTGCGAATGGGATATATTTGTATTTGTTACACTTTTTAAACAAAACTATAAAAGCATAGGTTCTAAACAATAAGTTTTTTTTTAATTCTATGGACTTTTCTGAACACAATAACGTATATTTATAGCTTTCCAAATATTTTATAATTAAGCCTACAAATGGGAAACTATAAATGGTGCAAAATACTACAGCTTAGAAGAAGAAAGGGAAAAGTTTTCTCAAGTATCAAGTTTAGATGTTTAAAGTTGTGTCTAGCATTGGAGGAAATGGAAGATTGAAACCAAATCTTTTTTATTGATAAATGATGTACGGGAATAAATGACACAAATTGGACAGCAATTTTTGTAATTATAAACATATTTGTTTGGGCAAAAATCAGTAGCGGCCGATGGTTAAGGGCAATGGGAGGGCTCTGTTTTATTTTATACATGTAAGGGAAGGCATGTTATCATTCACTTAACATTCACAATCACAAAGGGTTAAACTTAAAAACATAAACAAACAACTCGTGTGAGTGGCGAGACACTATTTAGAACAGTTGCGCCAACTTATTTTGCCCATCGAAAACAAGGTTTTTAGTAATGCGGAACATCTAATTTATGGTGGCTTCACTGACTGATGTCTGCGCGCGCAGCTTCGGACTCTGCCCTAGAAGCCCATTACACGCTGTGTAAATGACGTCACGGCACCCTCAGCTCTGTCTGCTGCTTGCCCCATATGACTAAATGCAATAAAACTGGGACGCTCTGGCCACCGTCCGAACTCCAGAATACATTCATCAAATATTTTATATGTAAAACTTCCGCTACAAATGATGGTGAAATCCATAGCGGCAATTTATAATTCATTTATCTCAACAGAATTAAATACATATAGGTATTTACATTATTAAAATAATATTATCATTTGGGGGGGGCGTCCGAGAGTCCTTATGAGTACACCGCCACCTCGTTTATCCGTACTAACTGGGACTGGAAGAGGTCCAGAAAATAGAAAATCCAGATAAACAGGAAACAGTAGGAAAATATAATAAAATAATTTGTAGTGATAAAACGTAATGTTTATTTCCTTGTACATAAACGCAACAACATATTTATACAAAACTTGTGATATCAATATCAACATCTGAGTATATATCTATTTGGAACAACTGTTTCACTTGTTGATGTGTGGGAGATCTCTTCAGGCGTTATTTCACAAAGAGCAGGGCTAATTTTTTCCATGGCTTCAAAGTGCCTTTTGTTACATGATCCTACCATCTAAATAATGTCTTTAATATTTATTGCTTTTAATAAATCAATGAGACTTTCTTCTCCTTCTTCCTTGATTATCTTGCTCAGAAGCTCTTTGTGATAAACAATCTTGATATTTCCAAACATCCTCTTGCTTGATCCATAGGTTGCGTGTCAACTATGTGTAGTGTTATACAACCAACAAATGCTTGGACAAATTCTAATCAAATTTGGTTTGTGGACATATTTTGGTCATGACTCAGGGCGTTTAAAAATGTTTTTGAATACCGTACCTTAAAATGTGGATGTAGCTGCTATAAGAAGAAATGAAAAATTAAGGTTTTTCTCAAAATCAGTTTTAACAATTTTGCTCATGTGTAGCCTCTAAGAATACTAACAAAACTTATTGGTAAAAATGTGTTGCGTAGCTGTTATCAAATTTGTAATTCTTTAAAATCGACTATCCCGATTTCCTTCAATTGTGAAATGTGAAGGTTAATGACCCAAACCCTTGTGCAAAATAAAAATTATGGTTTAATAAGAATTGACAAAAAAACCTTGGACTGCCGCCATTGAAAACTCTACTGTAATTAAATATGATTTACAGTATGGACATGTTTATAGCACAAGGCCCTTATTTAAATAGCTAAGTATTTTTAAAAGATGCTGTCTGGTTCATTTCCACTATTTTCTTCAACGTAAATTGAGCTTTTAATGATGGCAGTAATTTTTTGTTTTTTTTGACAATTATTTCTGAAGTGTTAACACCTAACTGAAATTTTGGTTAGTTTTTATTTGGTTTGGGGGATAGACGAGTGAGAAAGTATAGTCTGAACTTATGGAATTCAGCTGTGGGACCGCTCCAAACATACTAAAATACAAACAATTTATAGATTTCAAAATAAATTCTTGAGAACCATATCAAATGCTGTATGATACATCAGAAATAGTGACCTCCATAATTTACAAACACCTACAGTTGAAGAAGAAATCAATCTATTTGCTCAAAACCACCAACAACGGCTTCAAAGCCATGTTAACGAGGAAGCATCATACCTACTCGATAATGTTGAATTACTGAGGAGACTCAAACGGACAAAGCCTTTTGATCTTCTCTAGAAATAACTAGGACCACCTGGACTGTAAACACCATTTTGTTAGATTTAAATTTATTGTTAGTTTATGTAACTAGTTTCAGTATTATTTATGTACCGTTTATCTAATAAAATTAAAGAAATCACTACCACATTTGACGAGAACTTGTGATATTTATTGCCAATGTCAACCAGGAATTATCAGTTTCACAATTAAGTTTTCTACAAATGAGTGCTGCCTTTACACCACTCGTAACTTATTATTTTTTATGGAGTATTTATTTCCTATCTTTATTTGGTAATCTTACAGCTTTCCTTATGTCTCTTAATACTTTATCATGTTCCATCTTGGAATGCTCGAGAACAGTCTTTTTAGAATATTATTAGAGAAAAATAATAATTTCCAACAACAATTAGAGTTTTCACTAAGTAAAACAGAAAAAGATCTTGACTACATGCGGATGACAGTTTTTGAAGAAACTTCTTTGTTCATGGTAGAATGAAATGGATTCATAACATTTAATTATACTCAGAATATCGGTCTTTATGTCTATCGCTGTATATATTATTCAAATTTGTTGTACGGCTACCTTCAATCTAGAATAAGTGTCTGGGATTTCCAGAGTTTTAAACACCAGAAGACATTTTCTTTTAGGGTTTGTCTTTCTTCTATATGGTAGGTGCAGTGGATGAGTATGTGCTCCAAAGTCTCATCCTCTCTCTGGCATGTTCCACATGATGCACTGTCAGTCAAACCAAATCTGTGGAGGTAATTGTTCGTAATAATATGCCCCGTCCGAGCCCTAGCCGCAAATGTTGCGATTGCTCTCGGAACCGACTTGTAGATTTTGGGGTCATTTGGTTGTCTCTGAATTTCGAAGTAGACACGGCCGGACGTGCAATTCTGCCATCTCTGTCGCCATTCCGCATTGAGAGACCGATTAGCAGTCTGCTTACAGTGCTGCAGAGAGTAACGTCGTTCTTCACTTGGGCGCATGCTGCATGCCTGGTCAGCTAGAGCGTCTGCCGCCTCGTTACCCGGAACTCCACAATGACTAGGTACCCACTGCAGCGTGATGCTTTTGTTTTTGAGCTGGGTTAGGATGTCGTAGATTTCCGATGTTCTGAAGCTGTAGTGGTTGGACCTGGGGTTTCGAAGGGTCTGCAAAGCTGATCTGGAATCTGTGAGAATGCATATTTTGTTTTCCTCGATCATCGTGCAGAACTGTAGGGCGGCGTTTAAAGCTAAAAGTTCGGCATTCATGCTAGAAGACGCATCGCAAGGAAACAGGTAAGACTCTCCCAATTGTGGACAGCAGAATGCTCCTCCACCTCGATCATTTATTTTATCGACAGAACCGTCTGTGTAAATTTTCAAATGATCACTGTATTTCTCATTGATAAGTTCCAATGCTGCGCATTTAAGTAGTATCGGTAAGTCGCGCTTGGTAAGTGAGCCTGGGATATCCAATTCAGCTTTTATTTCCGGCAGTGACCAAGTTGGTTGCATAATAACTATAGGTATAGGTTCGGGCTTAAGTTCAGCCATCTCCGGTCTTGGTTTATTTCTGCAGTTGAAAAGGGATTGACGAACATTGCTGCCTCTATCGAAGTCAAAGCCGATTATATCTGGGTACGCCATCATTTGAAAATGCTTGTTGCTCATCATCATATGAATGTACAAATCAAGAGGTTCAACAGCCAGCTCAATTTCCATTGCTTGGCAACTTGTGGTCTTTGGGCAACCCAGACAAATTCTAAGAGCGCAATTTTGTATAAGCTGAAGTTTCTTAATGTGGGTATCAGCTGCACCGCCCCATACCTCGCACGCGTACGTCATCTTTGATCTCACGAAGGATATGTAGAATTGCCTTAGTATGTAAGTATCAGCGCCCCACTCTCTACTGGAAATCACTTTGAGTGCATTTATCCTGTTCATGCATTTTTCTACGACATTACTAATGTGCGCGTTCCAGAGTAGTTTTGGATCCAACTTGATTCCCAATAAACTAGGGTTCTCATTGTAAGGAATCTCACGATTGTTTACAACAATATTAGGCTTGTAGTTCTTGTGGGTGTACCTTCTGGAGAAAAAGCAGGATTCCGTCTTGGATGTGGATATCGTTAGACCCCAGTTTGCACACCATTCAAGGATGTTTTCCTGCTTGTATCCTATCTGTCGCTACAGCTGGCTCTCGAGTTGTTGTCCATATCGTTACATCGTCAGCGAAAATAGCCATATTGACAAAGGGTGGAAGCACGGTGTTCAGGTTACTTAAGGCGATGTTGAAGAGCGTGGGACTGATGACTGATCCTTGGGGAATCCCATTTAAAACAGTACCCTCATAAGAGTAGGATGTATTAATTTTGGTCCTAATAGTTCTGAATTGAAGAAAGTCCACAATGTACTTCAACATATTTCCTCGCAGGCCCAGTGTGATGCACTGTTCAATAATGGACATTCTTGGAACTCTGTCGAAGGCCGCCTCAAAGTCCACCAACACTGCAGCAGTGCATTCTTGCTTCGAGAAACCTGTGTAAATGCTTTCTGTGAAGGAAAGGAGAGCGTCGATAGTGCTTCTTCTGGGCCTAAAGCCGAACTGTTGGTGTGCCAGAAGCTGATGTGTTTCCAATCGCCACGTTAACCGGTTGTTGACCAGTCTCTCCAAAAGTTTTCCAGTACAAGAGGTTAGTGCTATAGGTCTGTAAGAGGCGGTGATTTCGGAAGGCTTACCGGGCTTCAAGAGTGGGATAATTACTGCCAGCTTCCATTTGTCTGGTATATCCCCCTCAGTCCAAATTGTGTTCAAACTTGACAAAAGTTGATGTTCCAATTCTTCTGAGCAGTTTTGCAGCATTAAATTGTGTATATTATCATCGCCTGGAGTTGACGTTCTAAGTTGGTCTATAGCACTCTTGAGCTCAACCATAGTAAAACGATCATTGCACATGTCATCCTGTGCAGTCAGCAATTGCAGATTAGCAAGAAATGCATCTTTGTCCGTCAGATGAGTCGGCCAAATTGTGCTGTTCCCAGATTTTTCGATATACGATGAGTTAAAAATGTCCGCAATCTCTCTTTCATTAGTAACTCTTCTTCCAGTGGTCGTTTGGATTAGAAAAATCTTCTCTGTGCTTTTTCCTTGGATAGCCTTGAAACGTTTCCAAACTGCTGAACACGGGGTGTTTGAATTTATTTCATTAACAAAATTGCGCCAAGAGCTACGTTTGGCTTCTTTCACAGCTCTTTTACATTTAGCTGACGCCCGATTATATTCTGTTCTATATGCTGGCGTGCGATGCTTCTTCCATTTCCTCCTCGCCTTCTGTCTCTCTACTCGCAATTTTGATATTTCGTCTGTCCACCAAATGTTTGACGGCTTTTCATGAAAATTTGATTTTGTCCTTGGAATACTCTTTATAGCTGAAGCGATTATAATATTTTCTATATCTTCGATTTGAGTAGCTTTGCAGCCTGTAGTATGTGACTTAAACAGTTCCCAGTCGGCTTTTTTAATATTGAACTTGCCAGAAATTTGGCTGCTCCCTCTGGAAATCTGTGTTGGATGAAGGTCGAATATAACAGGGAAGTGATCACTTGAGAGGTCCCCTCCGACACGCCAGTTTTTAATTAGCTCGATTATATCCGGAGTAACAAACGTGAGATCCAAAGTGCTGATTGAGCCTGTACTTGGTGACTGGTAGGTGGCCTTCTTGTCCGTATTCAATAGCAAAAGGTTTGACGAGAGAATCCAGTTGTGAATCAGCTGTCCATTTCTGTTTTCCGGGCCATTGTTCCAAGATCTGTGCTTAGCATTAAAATCACCCATTATTATAAGGTTTTTTTGAGAAACCGGCAAGGATTGAAGTTCCTCACTTGAGACTAGCTGGTTGAAAATATACACATTTACAATTTTTATCACAGTGTTCTCGTTAAAAATAATATCACAGGTTATTGCTTCCATATTAGGTGTCACTATCACATTGTGTTCTGTTACAGCCACAGACTTGTGCACTAGAGTGGCAACTCCTCCCCCTCGTCTAGTTGGACGAGAGTAGTTAAACAAATTAAAATTTCGAAAACAGGGATGTTTCCTCTTTTCCACAGGTAAACTGGACTCCTGCACACAGATTATCTTGGCTTTGGTGGTGTCAATTTCCTGTTTTAACTCCTCTACTTTGTTCATCAGAGAGCGGGCATTCCAATGCATTATGGATAAGGAAATTTTCTTTGGTTGTATTTGTCTGCTTAGTCTCTTTGTTCGCTCCTGATAAGTAGTTCCAACTGAAATGTGTCGCTTCTTGGTTGGATCGCGTTTACATCTGATTTTAGAATGAAGTTCCTCTGCTTCCTTTCTACTCCTGCACCAAACTTCTATTCTTCTCTGATTTCTGACTCCCCTTTTTCTTAAGATAATGAGTTTGTCAATTCCGTAAAATTTCCTCACGTTTTGCACGGAGTCGTCATTTATATTCCAAATGTTGATCTTTAGTCGGTCTGGGTGATTTCGCTTCCTAAGGGAAACTCGTCGTAAGGAGTCCTGAGAAGGACTGATTAGGTTATGACTGTTTTTACTCATACGATGAGCTATCGCTGCTATTGCTGGAGGACTTCGTGAGAAGCGACTGCTGGCGTTCAGTTCACTGTTTCTCTAGAGTAACAGCTATCCAGGGGCAGGAACGAGGACCAACCAGCTCACCCCCAAACACACTATTTAAATATAAAGGACACCTTAAATTTACGAGATTAGCGAAATCAGTTTAGTTGAACTTAATGCAAGACATAATACGCTATTTATAGATCTAGTGCATGTGTTTGCTACCACATTGTGATTCTACTGCGCTGAGCGTTTGCGCCCTTTTCCATTTCAAGATATTTCTCAGCTGTGAGATACAGGGCAAGGTATACAACTCACAACACACCTATGTAGGAATAGAAGTCTACGAAATAGGGGTTTGATATATCACCACAATATCGATTATTAGTAAAAATTCCTGCCTTTAGTTTTGAGATATTACGATTTAATTTTTAACAGATATCAAATACAAATTTTGAGAAATTTACAATATGTTTTAAATTTGAATTTTAGGAAAATTGTTTTGAGGAAATCGAATGTTTGCTATTTCCCCTCTCCTTCCCTTGTTGTCTCAGTCATCATCTTCTTACAAAAGAAAACAAGGTAGAAAACCTCTAACCTCCGAATACTCTAATAGTGTGGGAGTCGGAAAAGACGAGAGAGCCCTGATAGGAATGTTGAAAGAAAGGGATCTAATCCAATATTACATGAACAAAGTTATAGATCCAGCTAGGGTTTACCAAATTGACATGCACGTACTCACTAAAGTGGCCTCTTATGGCAGCAATTTGCACAATTTTGATTTTAAACATGACATTTGGTATAGGAAACTATTATGCATTCATTAAAAACTGTATTCAAATTCAGTATCGTCGAATTGAAAATGAAAAAGTGGTGGTCATTTTAAACAGTTTTTTGTTCATATCTTGTGTGTATTCTACTTATAACACAATAAATTAAATTTAAATGTTCAGATTTCAATTCTGCATGTAATGGTACCAACCCTACATCTCTACGATAAAATATAGCGAAGTTATTGTCAAAAATGTTATTTGGAAGCCTGACCTCCCCCAAAATGTGATATTTGTATAGTTATGAAATCCAGGACTGAGTCACTGGACTCGAGCGTAGCGAGTGGAGGCTCCATTACATGTGTACAGCTACGTTGCTGAGACACTGACACTAGGGAAACGTCCCTCGATCTACCAATAAAATTTAACATTTCCTACAAGGCCCAATCAACCAACTTTTAGAATTGTCCTTAAATTTAAAAAAATTCTTTTCTAGGCCATCTTGGTCTTTATCACTTTTTTTATGGGAATGATTTTTACTCTTGTAATGTTGTGTATTTGTTTTTATATAACCAAATATTTGATTAAACCATATAAATAATTGATTTTATTATAGCCGGTGCTTAACAAATCGTATAGTCCACAGAAACTGGGTCTTGCACAAATTAAAGATATGCATACAAAACTTGATGCCCTGGCTCCATGATCACAGCTAATATAACAATAAACTAGTATTTATTTAAATTATTTGTGTCCGTTTCAATATAGCTACCTATATTTATAGTTGCAAAACTTTGAGAATGTTTCTGCTATATTTAATTATAATGTAGTTATTGTAGATACTGTCTAGAAAGCCTACAAGTGTTCTTAAATTTTAAAAATACCCTTCTTTCATTGCCATACTTTGTTGAAACCAGTTTTTCTTCACCTATCTTCATTCATTTTCTACCAAAGTAGTTGCTTCTTCGTTCCATTCCTAACCTCCAGTAGTCCTTTCCTTCAATCATCAGTTTATCTTCACGTTTCTTATACTATATCTTATTTACAGAAGCAAAAAGCTGAAAAACTTGGACAAAAATTGGAAGCATCAAAAGTAGTTAAACCTGAGATTACCGTCTCTCAATGTAAGTTTAGTAACGGAATTGAAGTGCTTGTGAGCAGTAAGCACGAGTTACCAGTCTTGCCTCAAAAACCTCGCTTTACTGGCGGTGGTTTCAATATGGGAGTAGCTGCCTCGTGATGAGCTTTATACTCTTCAATACTGACTTTGATATTTTGTTACATTTATACTAAAAATCTTTGATAATAAATTTATTATATTGTTTTAAATATTTTATCTTTTCTAGTCCTAAACAATTTATTTACCACCATATGGAAAAAAATTCCACAACACTTTATTTGAAATAAGCATGTGATTCAGTAATCAAGCCATCATTGACAGTTGTTACAAGTACACAAATCTTTGATGATAATGCTAATTATGATATATTATATTTGAAGTAGAAATTAAAGATTGAATGGGTTATATCGGCAGTGAAAAAATGTGTTAACACTTACAGCTTTGTTTACAAACATTTGTAAAACTAGGTTTAAGTCGAGTTCAGTAACAAACTCTTAATCATTTTGTATTACTCTTAGTATTTAACTTTAGTAATAAGTGAAGGATTAACTTTCATATTCACAATTAAGATTAGTATGATTTAATACAGGTTTTAATTAAGTCAAACGACTAAGGAAATATATCAGAACACTGTAAAAATATGGTTACATAAGCGTTTAGCGCTTTAAATTACAGATGTTACTTTTGAAGAGGAAAGGTTTATAACCTAGTCCAGTGTTTCTCAACCTGTGGCTACTTGTTGGTACGCGGGGTAATTTTTGTTCTAGATAGAGCCCAGTGCATGCATTGTGTGCTAGACTGGCGAAGCAGGGCACAAGCTCACCAGGTTAGTCTAGTCATCTACTGTCACTTTATCTATTACTCTTTCATTGTGGTTTTATTGTGTTGTTTTGGTTGTCAAACTCAATTATGGATTAGTGGTTAAAACGTTCTTTGCCAGGTCCTAGTACAAGTGCTTCAAAATAGCCAAAAACTGTAAACAAAGATTCATAACAACATTCTGTCCAGCTACCATCGAGTACCAACTAAAACAAGAATACATAAAACTCAAATATGATTCTATCTTCTAGCTTTTTGGTTTTAGTTTTACAGGAGGTGAAAATGAACCTACCCCACAATGTATGATTTGTTTTGAAACTTTCTTTGGACAAAGTATGAGATCATCTCTTTTAATGAGTTATTTTAATACGAAGCACACCAGTTCTAAAATAAGCCATTGATTCTTTTTAAAATAAGGAAACTGAACTTAAGGGAAGTAAACAAACAAAAGTTGGTCATTTACAACACTAAATACAAGATTAATGAAATGAGTTAGTTTAAGAATTGTCCAGGAAGCTATTAGGAATAGGTTTCTTGATACTAATTTCTACTGGTTCATTGGATAATCAAAAACATAGCTGATTTATTATTAATTTCCCTATTGGTTTTCGTTTTCTTTAGGCTATCAAACAATTCTGAGTTTATTATTCTACAACAGTTTGGGATATTATAACCCTTTCTAATACTTAATTATTCAAATACAACATAAAACACAATCTCTCCTATTCAGATCTTTATACCTTCAATCCAGAGCAAAGACAAATTATTGAATTTAATAACTCTTGTTTTCCAAACGCATGTATCTGCTCACCTTCTCAACATAGACGGAAATATCTATAAACTGCCAGTGAGTCCCTTTTTTGTGTATATGTCTCTCTGGTAACCAGCAGTGTTTTCTCATCCTTACCAATGTCTCTGATCCAACTGACCCTCTTTCTAGGTCACTAGCAGTTTATATAGAGCTTCACTATCCATGTCATGTTAATGATCTGAAAGCTAGGCAGTTGTTGGTACACCAAGTTTTTGCTAAACTTAATAAAAGTTTTAGGTTTACGGTTTCACTCTGCTCTCGCAGTTATTTTATGTGAAGTTCTTAAGTGTGTGAAAATTCCTTGTTGTGAAGACAGACTTGGTTCTGGGATTCTGAACTCCAGCTAAGTACAGTGGAAATTTATGTGTCAATGTCATACCTGAACATATATGAAATATTGTTGGGATTTCTAATTTTTGTTTTTGAAGAAGATTAAAGATTAATTCCAGTATAAACTTTAGAAAAATTATTTATGAAATTACCAGTTATCTTTGTCGATCATTCTAAAAGAAAATATACAAAAACGAATATTACACAGTCTTTTACGACACTAATAATGTTTTGTTGGCTTGAACATTTGAGTGATACCTCCTGACTCAAGAGTTTTGTGGAAATAGTAAGGTTTTTGTTAGTTTAGGTTTTGGTAAGGTTATGATAGTGTAAGAAAGTTAGTGCTTTGGTATCTTGTGAGAGTCACTTCTGTGGTGGTACACTCAGTTTTTGCTTCCAGTTCTTTGATGCATTCTTGCAATTCACTGCAACTTTTTTCAAGTCAAATACTCTAATAACATTGGGGTTGGAAAAAATTTTGCCAAGAGAAACTAGATAGGAAAGTATAAAAATAGAAGGGATCCGGCTCAAGACTAGATGAAGAAAAGCTAAGATCCAGCATAGATAACCTCAGGGATGCCATCCAAAACCTACAAGATGTGAGATCATCAAGGTTATTTTATATCAGGGTTTACTCCTTTAAACGGTTCTGTCTAGACCAGATCTGTTAGGATCAGCAGTCTAGTGCAGGGCCACCACAAGCAGGATGCAGCTCTTCACTACACTTCATTCATGAGTACCATTACAATTGGTCTTGAGTACAGGTGTGTTCCTGAGACCAGAGCAGCTACCAGACATTTAACTACATAGACGCCCCAAAGTTAAGATGTTTTTTAAATGACTTCGACTTTATAAAAATAATTTTCCCTATATGCCTACTGAGCCTAAGATGTGTGGTTTTAGAACACGTTTGACTTTTTTATTTTTAAGATTATGGTGACCTAAAGGTTATTTACCTTTTAAAACAATAAATAATTTTAAAAAAAAGTGTGATATTTATTCAGGTGTTGCTGTGACCATTTATACATGTTTATTTGTTCAGGCATTGCGACCGAGTAAAGGAAACACATTTTGCCATGCACAAACAATGTATGAGCAAGGATTACAGCCATATTACAGTCCACCAATGAAATCAAAATACTGTACTCGAACAATAAGTTATATAGGTATGTATAGCTTTAGTAGTGTATTGTTGGATTAACAATTTGTTTTTATTTTGTGTGTGATATATGTATATGTGACTGAGATTAAATAGCATTAGTAACTTTTCAACACTACTGTATACAAGTGCTAATTAAAGCACTGCAGCGATAGAACAGTGTAACTTTTCACTGAAGTAATTGTTCCAATGATACTTTACTATTGCAATATTTTTACATGCTCAGAGTATATGTAGATGGAGTAAGTGTGACAATCGTAATAGCATTGAACTTGTGTTACTGTCTTTGGATTTCATTGTCTAAAGAAAAAGTAATCTTCTTCATTCTTGTTATGTGACCTTCAGGGGCTCACTATAGCGAGTAGCAAACTCGAGGAATCCTAGCTGAATCTTCGCATTTTTTTTCCATGTAATCTTGGGATAGATCCTTCTCTTGACCCAATTCTTGTTCTTTTGCAATGCAAACACTATTAAATTATTCTAGGACAAGGAATATTTATTTGATCTTCTTTTAGTTATAAGGTGACGATGACAGAGGTTTTCATCATACGTCATCATAAAAACTGGATTTTATCTCTTACAGATGTCGAAACTTTCTCAAAATTATTAAAACATTTCATTAAACTTTTTAGTATCTTAGTTTCAATGTAAAATACAAAAATTACTTACTTTTTTAAGTGAATTTTGTATGTGGAAATTTTAAATAAGGAAGTAGGACTCCAATAAACTCTTCAAATGTCGAATTAAAATTTAATATTTCCTACAAGGATCTAAGAAACCAACTTTTGGATAGTAATTTATAGGATCCATTTGTATTACATTGTATGATGTGGCTGAATAAGTTATCTTGTGGCTCATTAATTTGTTTTTAAATTCCGTTTTTAAATCTGTTGGTTAATAACCATGAAACATGAAGATTGGTTAAAAAATTGAGGTTGGAATGTTAACTTATCATATACTTTGTAAATAAAAAAACAAAATCATATTATAATCCGGATTTAATCCTTTTCATATAGGGACATTTTAAGGACATACTTAAAGAAAATTCAACAACCTCTTCGATATCAAAAGGTTACAATTTTATATAGGAATATTATTAAAATTGTACCAATGAATTTTGTGACACCTAATTGTAGTTATGTTCTGAATATTTTTTAATGGTTTATTTAATCAATGTTTCTTGAAATCTCTGCATTCTATTTTCATTTAAATGATTATATATTTTATAACTGAATATATTATGAAATTGTTTGTATTAGAATTACAGTGATCTTCATTCGTCATCAACAACAAACAGATCATCCATCATTTTCAACAGCATCCAGAAAATTCACCATCAAGCTACTTATAGAACATCAGTCATCACAGCAGCATCTAGTACATCCCATCAATATCAACATAATTACAGATTTTGATCTACAACTGGTAAGGTAAGGTAAGTTATAATAGTTAGTGAATTTGGAGTCCGAGGGTATACAATCTCTTGTCACTGCGAACCAAATGGATCTTTTGTGACTACCCTACTAATTATGTTTTATACCCAGCCAAGATTTGAGCTTCTTAAGAATTTTTAAATGATTTTGGGTGATATTGTAGTTATCTCTGCAGCCATGGGGAAAGGAAGTGCTGAAATAAAGTAGTCTTTTGTAGGATAGAGATTCACACTCACTCAACCAGTGTTCGGCTGTCTCTTTAAGTGTCAGGCAGAAGCGGCACGAATCCACTTCTCCCTTCCCTTTACATTTTTGGGTTGGGAGTCCTCTGATGATTACTCCATTGACCCATGGCTCTTGGATTAGAGCTATATCTTCAGTAAATCACATGACGAGGACAGCCAAAACCGTCCTGTCATTGTTGAGATTTATTGAAAGCATTTTACTTCTTCACATTAGAAACTTGGTTTGTCCCTGATGTGGTAGGGTTCTGTATTAGTCCATTCCTTCTGGCGAGTCCTTTTTTCCTAGATCTTTCCTTTGCGGCTGTTGATGACCTTTTAGGTTTTTGTTTCTTTTGAAGGAAAGAACTGCTAGATGCCAACACCCACTCTTAAGACATACTATCCAAGGCTGTAATAGCCTCCTGCCAGCATGACTTTGGACGGAGCTTTAGCCTCTGACACAGCAACAGCTGTCTTATCCTTTCTTTGTGGTATAGAACTAGGCTGACTAGAAGTTTCAGCTCGCTTATTATAATGTTTGCTGATGTTTAGATCTAAGTAATTCAGATTTCCGTCCTCTTTTGTGCAATTGTTTATTGTCTGTGCTAGCTTGAAGCGCTTACGTTCACATTGTAGGTGGATTAAGTGTTACTTTTATTTCTCATTTTCTTATACTTTTTTTAATGTATACGTAGTTTAGAGAATGTTACATTGTGATTCATGGAAATATCCTTTTTGAGTTGCTCAGAGCCCATAACTTTTTTTTGGTATAAATTATGTCTGATAAATGTTTCCACTGTCTGTTTTAATGAAACTTGGTATAAAGTTTTGTTTGATTTATAGATGATATAATACACAATTTTACAAACTGAGTAATAATGAGGGGGGGATGAATGAATGAAATGTCTAAAATAGCTCTTTAAGACTTTAAGACTTTTAGTTTCATTATAATTATTTAGTAGACTCCGATTTTCTCTTCCAATTGGTTTTTAAAATTTTTTTGTTCCAGGTTTAATAATTTTGAAAAATTGAAGTAGATGACATGTCATAGACATGAGTGAGTACAAGTTGTGTAAAATAGTTGTAAATATATGTCAGCTAAACTAGTATACATCATGACTTTGAAAACTTATGTTTTTAGTTTGGAGAAGCCCACTAGGTTAGATTAGTTTTAAGCTGTAGGAAATAGTATTAGATAAGTTATTATATATTTTATGGTATGTGTTTGTGTTAAAAATATTTTCAAAGGCATGATGGAATATAAATTATTGTATTTTTTTTTTTGAGAAACACGAGCATTGTTTGTCATATCATGATCCCTCCCTTATAAATCAAACAGAAATCAATTCAGTTTTTTTAGATGTAAAAATTAAAATTAAAAATTTTAAAATATTAAAGAAATATGTATATAATTAATGTTTTTCGTTTTATATTTAATAAATAATCAGATTAATTTTTTTTTTTTTTTTTTTTTTTTTTACTTTTTCAGCTTTGAATCTTTTTGAATAATATCAGTCATCATACTTAGGTCCTTTTTGAAATATTTAATTTTGTTAGATTATTTTTCTTGTTTTCTTTCAGTTTTGAATCTTTTTAAAAAATAATATTTTAACTTTAGGATTTAAGAAACAATAATATATCTTAATAAAATTTTGGTCCTTTATATTAGTTCAGCTTCTTAGACTATTTTTTATTTTATTTTTTTCATTTTCGGTTTCAGGTCCCTATCATTCTACATAATATAATTAATCCATGTGTATTTATTTCAGGCCAATTACACACCCGACCAACAAAAGGGTGAGTATAATCTTTTGTTGAGTCCATCGCACTTACAACACCTAGACTTAACAAAATGTTAATGTCTAGTTACAACAAAGATCACACACTTGTACAAATTGTCCAAGTGTACACCACTATTGTTACACTTCTTCAGGCATAAGTCCTCGACACATTAGAGGCAGCATTAGATTTGGTAGGAAATTGAGATAGTTTGTAAGAATATTTTCGGTATTCCGCGGTCCCTGTTAGGTTTTTAGTTTTACGGGAGTTTTATTTTTCAGGTTTTATTATGTGTTGTTGTGTATATATGTTATTGTTTTTCATATTTTTTATGTACTTTTTTAGGTTGTATTTTATGTGTTTTTCAGGGTTTTTTTTATTGTATTGTTTCTATATAAATAATATTTTTGTATGTATTTCAAAGTAGTATTTTATTTCCATGTATTTTCAGGTGTGGGCTCTTTTAGTTTAGTATGAATGTTTTGTTTCATGATTTAATTTACAGCAAAGAAACTCTACATTTTAAAATTTTGTTGTTATCTAAAGTTCTACCTTCGAATTGCTGATCACCATCTTAAAAAGGTAAGCTACTTCAATTCAAATTTTTTTTTTTTTTTTTTTTTTTTTTTAATGTAGAATATCAATCTAATTTTACTTGGAAACTTGTTAGTAGGCATTCGTTTGAGTTTTCTTCAGAATCATAACTGTGTTCTTCTAAAGCATGTCGATCTACTAGAACATACAAAGAGAACTTTTAGATTTTGGGCACCAAGAACTTCTCACAAATCATCCTGGATCAAGAGATTTACTTAAATAAATTGATACTGAACATAGAGAAATGAGGTAGATATGTAGATTCTTATAGGCAAACCATTTGAAATGTGTTTGTGAATTTGTAGTAACTGAAAACTTAGAACTGTGAACATTTTCATAACTGTGACTTAGAACTGTTACATATTATGAAATGGGGGTTTATTTTAAACTTTTTTAAACATATCTGTTAATGCAGCATAAACTAGAGTAGAACTGTGTTCTAACCAAGAGAGCTCTTTGGAAAGTAAGTTCCTTTTCATTATAAAAACCAATACAATTTGAGGTTTTTTATTATACACAAATTAGTTACAACTCTTACCTATTTTCCCACATTACCACCTACATTAAGGCACTTGTTATATCAGTAAACTAGTTCTTTATTACCCTCATCATAGACACCTGTTAGTTATAAGACATGAATTTACACTGTCCTTCAAATCCTCATTGTTTTCAAACCACTGTGACCCTAGATATTTTTAAATGATAGGAAGTGATAATCACTAGGAGCCAAATCAGTGCTGTATGTCATTTGAAACTGTCCAGTATGTTATGTATGTGTCCAACAATTGTCACTAAATATGCCATACCATTTTTTCTGAATGGTTTTTACCATCCTTAAAATGTCTCGGTAGTGATTCATTCTACAAATCTTACCAGGAGTATTTCTCAAAAGACATTTGCCATGAGTTTTCTTGTATAGAATGTTTCCAAGTACTTATGAACTTTAAGGGGTTTTCACAGTGAGCTGTAGCCCTACTCCATCGACTGACTTTGTCTCCACATTGACATACAACGGCAAAGTCTCACCATCTATAACTGAGATAAAGGTACAATAATTCAGTAATTTTGAAATTTCATTTTTTTCAGATTTTATCATTCGCTTTTCAAAAGTTCAACTGTCACAACAGATGGTCGTCTATTTCTTTATTTATCATGAGAAATTCCCCAACAAACTTACACTTTAAACACAAAATGGAAATTTTGTGTTTAAAGTGTAAGTTTGTTGGGGAATTTCTATAATTTGTTTTTACTTAACACATCTACAAACATTTGCTATGTACTAGATACGCTAAATGATCATAAAAACCTCTGAAATAAAACACACCTCTGAAATTAACAAGTTCTATTCATATTAGATACATACAAAATCTAGTCAAGCCGTTTTGCTTAACTATCTTTGAAATCGTACAGTAAATAAATAACATGACAAATTATTAGACACTAATTTCATAAATATTAAACATAAGTTCATGTTACAAGTATTCTTAATGATCAAATTCAAAATCAAAGTTCATGCAATTCAGTTAGCTATTAATTAGCCAATGTTTTTCATTATGTTACAACAGAATTATTTAAACTAATTGCCTATACTTTTTTAAGACATAAATTACCAATTATATTGTTCTTTTTTACGCTATACCAAGGCGTAACTTTGCACTGAATTTAGTTTTAACAAACAACTCTATGCTAATCAATAAATAATTGAGAAAAAACGTACCAGGGGTTAAGAATATTAAAATGCATGCTTAAGTTCCAATAAAAACCTTATTGTGTTCGTGTGAACAAGTAACATGTTCCTCAGGAGCTCAATATAAGTGAGTATTGGCTTTGGCTGTCCCAAGGGGCCTAGCTGGATCTAGACATTTTTTCATGTAGTCCTGGGCTAGACCCATTATTTCATCTTTCCTATCACGTCTCTCTTTATCAACTTTTGATATTTTCCGACTATTGGAGTAAGGAAGCTTTTATGGAGGTCTTTATTTTATGTTCTTTTCTTAATTTTTTTATAAGGCGTTGAAAACTCAAGAGGTTTTTCTGTTTAAACAATAAGACAAAACATGTAATAGATACATAAGTGGTGGATGGGAGGTGTATATCCAAAAACACTGCATAAACTTTCTTATTAACAAATCCCCCAAAACCAAGTAAAAACCAACCAAAATTATTCAATACCGAAAATGTCACATCGATAGTTGGCAGTCATAAATTGAAAATAAACCATACCGTCTTTGAAAAAAATATTTATAAATATAAATAAGGGTTAAAGTTGATTCTTTTGTGCCCATAATGTAAATATTATTGATTGAAATGCTGGCAATCTAGGTTCATTTATTTTTGTTTATTGGAAATTATTTCTGAACCATAATAATATTTTCAAAATGTATTACAATTTTGCATACAGGTTTAGGTAATCTTACACATTTTACTACCTGAGTCAGGTAAAGCTGATTTTCAGAAAATTTTAATTTTGTGTTTTTTTCTTATGAAAGTTGTTCAAGTTTTTGGTTAAAGATAAAATGTTATAAAAATGTCCTAAGATATGACAAATTTGATTAAAATCAATCCACTTTTTTTTCTGGCCCATTGCCTAGAAAACACAAATTAAACAGATGAACATCATTCCATTCATTTTTTTGATCCTCTACATTAATTTTGATTACTATGTAATGAGAAAATGAAACTATTAACTACAACGTTTTGAAGACTAATATAACTTAAATTTTTTACAGCTTCTGAGTTCAGTTCCACAGTCCTACAATTTTAAAGAACATGACAGGATGAAATGCTTGAAATTTGAAATACCGGTATGTAAGTTCATTGTTCTTTTATAGTTTATTTAATTTGGTTTTAATTTAAGTTCACTCTTCTAATGTTTGATAATGGAAAGTGAGTGTTAAACTTGTTAAGTATTAAGAATCTGGTTTGACTTTGGTTTTGTGATTTTAGAGATTGTTCAATTTTTTTCAACTTGAGCCAATGAAACGGGTAATATTAAAAATTGAATTTTTAATATTAATTTTATATACTACAATTCTCCCCCCTCCCAAAATGTACATTAATGTATAAATTGGTTATACATACTGTCAAACATTAAAATTTTTATTTTACACATGTATAGCAGTAAATAGCATATCTACCAGTTTTTAATTACTTAATAAAACTTTTGTAACTCTAACCATAATAATCTCATTTGGTTTTAGAGTTTGTTTTTGAGTTTACTCGAATTTAAGTGCAAGACACCTTCATCGTTCTTCCCGCACACTCCTCATTTGGTTTTAATTTAAGTTCACTCTTCTAATGTTTGATAATGGAAAGTGAGTGTTAAACTTGTTAAGTGTTAAGAATCTGGTTTGACTTTGGTTTTGTGATTTTAGAGATTGTTAAATTTTTTTCAACTTGAGCCAATGAAACGGGTAATATTAAAAATTAAATAATTTTGTATTGATATGTTTAAATGGGAACTGGTATTACAAATTGACAGGATATTTAATAAGCATATAATTGTATCCAAAAACATTTTAGGTTTTTAACATTAATGTTAAATTTCCAGACTATGTTTATCCGAATATTTGTAGATGGTATTGGATATGTTGTTAGCATGCAATGAGTTTATCGAGATACAATATGGCAAAAATATTCAAGCTTTGAAAAAACATCCAACAAACTCACTGTATGCTGACCACATATCCAATACCGCTCACAAATGTTCGGATGTACATAGTTTAGAAATTTCGTACAAGTGTAGGGAAGGTAGAAAAAAGGATAATTGGAAAAAGTTGAGATTTACAATAGTTTAAGAAATGAGCCTTCAAACATAGCTAACCCCATCTATGAAGAAATAATTAAAACTATTATATTGAGTATTCTAGCAGAGAGGGAATTTCATCCTAACAGTTGTGGCAACACTACTAATTATTCACAAAACAACTGTCAACGATAGAAAAAAAAGGAAAAAAAAATTAGGATACATAAATGCGCCAGTAAAACACATATATAAAAATAATTGTATATCTTATCCTGAATCTATAATATATAAATTTTTAACATTACTTTCTGATGATGGCCAGATACTCTTGAAAACCAAATACTGTTTTCTATTAAATGATATGCCCACGAATTGCAGCAACTTAATAACTAATTCTGTCTGCTTCGAGATGTTCAATACTTTTCATGGGTGGGTCTTTGAATACTTTACTCTTCAAATATCCTCACAAGAAAAAAATGACATACTGCCACTTCTGGTGATCTCGCAAATTAAAGAATATCGCCATATTTAGACAGAGCGTGACCTTGAAAATAAATACTAAACTGTACTCATTGATTGCAGTTGAGAGTCTGATCTTGAAAACAAACGCCTAACTGTATTAATTAATTTTAGTTTTCTCCGCTATGTGAGGAAACTAAATTCTTCAATCATTCGGAGGTATCGCTGGGACATGACTGTAACAGCATTCCTACTATCGTATTTAAAGAGATATTGACACATTATTCCTGAAGATGATATTGCACATCATACAGTGACTTTAACACTGTTGCAGAGTTTCTTAATGCATTTTATTAGGATTTACTGTTGACAATACCGGAAATATTTTTTATACACATATTATACTCACTCAAGTGGAAACATATTTTGTCTACAGTTGTTGACAAAGTGGCATTTTGTTCATTTGCATTGACTGTTAAATAGTAAAGATCTTTGTAAAAATAAAATATTCAATTTGTTAAAGTCACCTGTTTCATTGGCTCACACTATATTAAAACAATAAAATAGACTTTGACTATTTAATATTGTATGGGTATGCAAGTTTTTAGAGGATGGATGAATTTTTTACTAGACTTACATATTTGTCATTTGCCGTTCTTGAAACATACAACTTAGTTCATTTGCTTATTGTGTTTCCCTGTTTAGATTGAGAATATAAACTATGTCATTTTACAAAACCAACAATTTTTATATACAAACCATCATGTACATCTAGCCCCATCATACAATGTAATATAACAGATGTATATAATGCCCATAAGTTGGTTTCTTAAGCTATGTAGAAATTGTTAATGTATTTTTAGATCAGGAGGCCTACATAAAAAGGTAAATTTGTTTAAAACAGTGTTGTTACACAGGTTTTCTGAACCTCAATTGTGTATATTATTACTTTCTTGATATACAGCTAACAGGTTTCGTAGATATGAATATATTAGAAAGTCTCCACTTGCTTTGCTCGCATCTGTGACCTCTCCCTTGCTGCTTCTTATAACTATATGAATATCAAATTTTCTTCGTAGTTCACTGTTCAAAATTATATTTTTGGCCATAAGTTTGGCATTTGTCATTGTAGAGAGTTCAATTACATACTGAATTGAAATTTTAGTATTTTGATCTAATTTAATGTGTTACAAGTTGTATACCACACAAGATATAAACAAAAACACTATTTATAACAGCCGTCATTTTGCTTTTTCAATTTGATTTTTCTGAATTTTAATAGGGTTCTATAGCATACTGTAGTCCGCTGTACCAAATTATATTTCATGTTTCTACCTTAGTTTTTATGACTACTATCATGTTTACATACAGACAACAACAACAACAACAACAACATTAGGCGGAAGGCATGTCAAAATCACTTTCTGTTTCCAGAGGCTGTGATACATGAAGATAGAGGTCATATTTTTTTACAATTACAAATCGTACCTTATGAACTTTGTAAGTAAAATGAAGTTGTGAAAGGAAAATTACGTTCGGCTTATTGTATAAAATAACAGCACATAAGCATTATCATCTGTCAGAGTTTTCAAATATAATTGTTAGTTATATATATATTTAATTTTTAGTTATGGGATAAATTGGTCATTAGTTTTGTGAAAATGATGCAGTTTATCCAAATACAAAAGCCATTTTGTACATAAATGTCCAGTATAGATTATTAATCATTTGGTTAGTAAAAACAAAAAGACAAGACACATTCGTTCACCCGTCACTAAACATCTGGCCCTTAAAGGAGAACAATTTCTCTATGAACCTCAGCAATAGTTTTTGATACACAAAAAATGTATCACGACATGAGTCTAACAGTGACAGGAATATTGCTTGTAGTATCCATTTTACATCACTGATATATCACAATAATTATTTGAACTTCATATTCCGACAAAATGGTTAACAATTGGTTATTATATTAAATTAAAATACAGTGTGTGTAAGATGACTCTTTGCCATAGTCATTTCAAATTGACTTTACTTTAAAGTTGGGCCTCTTATTTCACATTGTAGGATCAACAAAAAGTTATACACAGAAAAACAATTTTTGAAATTTGGATTAGTGGTTTACCATTGATATTTACTAACAATTATTCTCGTTAACAAATTTTCTCAACCTTTAAATAAAATTCATTTGAGTAAAACTGAACCCAGTGAAAGCATTTACACTCATATATATATATATATATATATATATATATATATATATTATATACAAGGCCCGTTCAGAAAGTAACCTCTGTTTGAGTATAAATAATCGGAGACTAGATACAGAAATATTTATGTCTTAAAACTACAACTCTTCCACTATTTTTCGACATAATTTCCATATAAATTTAGGCAATTATCATTGCGATTGACCAGTTTGGAAATCCCTTCTTCATGAAATTTTGCCGCTTGTAATTTTAGTCAACCTGGTCAGGATCTTGAAGTTTTTTATCATCATCCAAGCACTGGTACTCATATCATTGGTCCATGATAGGTAAAAATCACTGGGAGTCATAACCGGACTATATGCATTTGAATTGATGGATCATAATATGTTTTGTTTGCCAAGTGGTATGACGGTTGACAGACATAAATAGGAAACCAGAAGTCTGCAAACCAAGGCGTTTGTTCTAAATGGGCTTTTTTAGTTATTGAAGTCTCACATAGAAATGATAGTTGTTCCACAATTCGTAAACACTGAGATAATGTTCACATGGTTCAAAGATTGCAAACAGCGGTTTTCAAAGATTTTTTCATGAATTTTCTGAAGCGATTCATCACTGACTACAGATTGCTCTTCATTTCTCATCATGAATGTTTGTTCTCTCACTTTTAAACAAACACTGATGCACAACACATTGTGAGTTAAATAGGTATCTCTCAATCGTAGGTGTACTAAGCATGAGGATGCTTATTCAGCCTTGGTGCTATTTGAGTATTCGAGGGTTAGGGGTCTTTATTTTATGTTATTTTTTCCTTTGTAGGGTCCAAAGTTAAAATCAATGATAATTATTTTTCATGTGTGTCTCTAATTTGGCGGACAGTCTATACAACTGTCTGTAAGTCGCAACCAGTCAACACAGACAAGATAATAAATTCTAAATATTTCAAACTTTGTATTTAAATTATTTGTATTGTCCCACATATAGGAAAATAATAGTACTGTAGTAACCAAAAAAAATCGAGAAACTATAAAGATGAAATATTTTGAAATATGTGTGGGTTATCAAATAAAACTAGATTATATTCTGATTATGAATATGTATGCTTATTTGTTGAAAAATTAATATGTTGGCGCTAAACTAAATTTCAATTGTCAGATATCATGTTCATTCTCCCCCCCTCAACTAAAACACAGTTTTTGCTACAAAGTAAAAAAAGAAAATACTAATGAACATCTACAATTCTGAAAAAAAAATGTTGGTTTTGAAATTAAATTGCAGTTTGAAATCATCTATTATAGTTTTTTGTACGACAAATAGAACTTCATTTAACCACACAATGAGAAATTCATAGCTTATAAATTTTAAAAACAGTTTTTATGACATGTGAGACAAACACTTCAATAGCCATTAAAATATGGATTCCATTTTCATTTATTTCTCTTTATTATGATCCGTAGTTAAAACCAAGGACCTGTATAATTTTATTGCATATCTGTCTGTACAATTTAAACTGTCACTTAAGACATAAAATATTTTGGTTGTCTCTTCAAAATAAATAAAAAGAAGAAGAGATGAACATAAAATGAAGACCCTTATCCCTCGAATACTCTAATAGCGTTAGGGTCAGAAAAGAACAAGAGTTAGTCAAGAGAGACCTGATAGGAAAGATGAAAGAAAGGGATCTAAACTAAGACTACATGAAGGAAGGTGTACATTCATCTAGGTCCCTCAGGATTGCCAAGCCCATACTCAATAAATTGAGCCCATGAGAGTCCAAGTTGTTGGAAAGTTATACTTATTGTATTTCGCCTTTTACGACTAATTATGCCGCATTATAGTACAGAACATCTCGTAAAAAGAACAAAAACTTTAAATAATTGGATTTTAAACCTAAATAAATTAAATTAATCAAGTTTTCAAAACAAGAAAATATTCTGTATTTTATATGAAAATTGATGTACACTACGAAATATTAGTCAAAACATGCTGCAAAATTTGGAATTGATTTATGAATCTGTTTTTGACTTTTATCTTGTTTTTAAAAAAAGACAGATTGACGAATTTTTTTTTTTGATATGCCCAACTGCGAAACATATGTCTCTCAATAAAGCTCTTTTGTGGAATTAAATAATTATTTCTATTAATATTGAATTCTATCAAACACAGACTGTTGTCACATTAAATTAACATTCACAAAGCCAGAAAGGACAATTATGTTTTATAATAAATTAGGATATTCTTTATAGTTATTTGAAAACAATAAAACAATAATTGTGTGGTGTGATGTGTGACATTGTAAAATGTTTATGAAAGATTCCAGTCTTTATTATAATTCAAATTTTGAAAATGTTGCCAAAATTAAACTGATCTCTAGTGAGGGAGAGAACTAGATATATTTTCTGTTTGAAAATTCACTGATACCCTGATGAGAGGTATATCTTAAAAACTACATGAGACGACAATTAAAGTTTATATAAAACCAAATTGATCTTTTTATTCCACTAATTTTATTACATTACAGTTTAATTAAATCTATTCATTGAATAAAAACTATTTATAAATGTTATAAAATACTGTATTATATATGTCAGCTGATCTACACTGTATTGCAACCAGTAATTAAAGTTATGCATTTCCTGGAAATAATATTTATGGAAAACTGGGAAATATTTAATTCAAAGTCAATAATAGTTTATTTTAATCGCAATATAAATTATAACATTTAATTTTAATCATTATTATATCTCGGTTCACATCATATTTTATTGTCAAATTGTCACTCGATCAAGAAAGCTGACATGCGCAGAATGATTTGCGCATTTCATTTCATGTTCTTCTTCACCATTTTGAAATTGTATTAATTTAGGAGGTGGTTTTGTAATTAGTAAGGTAAGTTTTCTTTCCTATTATAGGAAATATTTTCTTCAAAGAACTATGAAATTTTGGAATTATTTTCTTGTTACTCTGCCCAATATGTAAACATTAACTTCATTATCAAATTTGATTTTTTGAACGTGTAAACTAATGAAAAATCTTTGTGGATATTGGAAGTAAGGGAAGCATAAATCCAGTTGGGGCTTATACATTTAAAAATTATTAACAATTTGTTTATAGCAGTAAGTTAAACTATTTGAAGTGATTTTCCTAACCAACTGATGTTGTTGACAGTGTGTAGAATTTGTAATGTATGTTATTTATATCGTTGTAATTTGCCTTTGTCAGTTCCACCATTTTTTTTTTTTTTTTTTTTTTTAAAAGGCACAATTAGCTAATCTTATTGTCAACAGTTTAAAAAAAAGGATTTATGATGGTAAGTATTATACAAGTTAAAGAGAGGAGAGAAATCATGTTATGAACTGAAATTTGAACATCTATAAAAAGTTGGGTAAATGTTTACTTTAAGGTGGCACTGTATTTTTTGGATTTTATTTTTTTTATCAGCTACTACATACCTTACTTCATAATGATCTAATTTAAAATAATTAACTTCAATAAACTTATGAAATGTTAGGCCAGGTGGTTATATATATAGCTACCTGGCCAAACCTGCCGGAGTAAAACAAATAAGCAAATTATTAACTTCAATAAACGTACGAAAGGTTTAGTCAAGTAATAGTGATCTAGCTTAGTCATTGTATAAGGTGCATGCATCAAACCATAGGATATTCTTATTCCTTTATGTCTTGCAATTAAGTGTAACCCCTCAATTTGATAGTTTTTAAATTGTGATTTTTCAGTGAAAAATAGTGATCGGCGCAAGGAAAACATTATTTATTCTTATGAAGGTATGTAGTAGACGATAAAAAACTTTAATCCGAAAAATATGGCGCCACCTTAAAGTAAACATTTACCAAAAGTTGGACTTTGTTTAATATCAGAGACTTTAACACAGGTATAGGTCAATAACTTATGAAATTATATTTAACTTTTTTATTAAAATTATTCTTTCAAATGATATTAGCTTAGATCTTTATTATTATTTGTTTTGTGTAGTTTCATTGTAAATAACTCATTAAAGTATTAATTTTTCTTTTATTGTATTTCTTGAGATCCCATAGCGATTTAATATTGAAATTTAATGAAATCGTGTTTTACCTATCTCATTATTAAACAATTGGATCATCCTTCAGCTGGGAAGACCCTTTTCAAGTATCAAAATCCATTATTTCTGTCTAAAATAGCAAATCTTAGACTTATGTGGTTAAGGCATCTGTCTACATTAATTCCAATGGCAACAGTGGTGAATATTTGAGTATCTCATCGCTCTATGTTAATGTTCATCCCTGTAAATAGGTCTGGTTAGGTAAATTATATATAGCCTATATTTTCCCTGACCTGTAGTTCTTTTACTAGATCTGGTTAGGTCAATATATATATATATTGACTTGCCAAGACAGAGTTCACATGATTCTGAAATCATAGAGCCCATTAATATTTACCTGTTAGAAAACAATTAATGCGCATATCTAAAGACACACTATTCTATTACCTATAACTTACGAAACTTAGACGCATAGGCTCATTATATATTCTAAACATCGAATGCAAACTTGTAAATTGTTTATTTTTGACAGTAATATTGGATTTTGATACTTTAAAAAGGTCCTCCCAGCTAAAGGATGATCCAATTGTTTAACAATGAAGTATATTAAACACGATTTCATTAAATTTCAATATTAAATTGCTACATGATCTCAACTGGACATTTACCAATTTATTTAGCCTACCTTGTTTGTCATTAATGAGATATTTTTTGACAATGCTAGACGAATTTCAAGTCTTAAAATCCATTAATATTTTAATAAACTGATGCTTTTAGACGTAAGGATTCAAGGGTTATTTGGGTTATTATGAATTACATTATTATTATTATTATTTGGTTTACATCATTTTTTTCAAAGGGGGCTGAGAAAGAGAAAGTAGCTCATTTTTAGTACTTTGTTTATTTACTATGAGAATTTATTGATTTTGTGAATAATTACCTAAATTTATTTATTTTCATATGAAGTAAAAATTGTGAAAAAATATAAGAAACTAATTAAAAAAGTAATCAGTTAAGGCCTATAGTATTATTCATTTCAAGTTCATTAGACAATATACGTGAATGTGGTAATTGCTAATTTCAGAACTAGAAGCAATAATAAAAACTGAATCGATGTACAATCCTATGTTTACTTATAAAGAGAAAGGTTTCACTTTTATTATATATTCATAACCTTATTCAACACATAAATTAGGTGAGTTATTTTATTAATACAGTTTGTTTAATTAATACGAGAGTTCATTTATTAAGTTAGAACCGTTTGCGCATAGCAACCACACAGGCTGTCACGTGACGCCTGCTCTAGGTTAGCAACTCTTGCCCAGTTCCCATCTATTCAGTCAGTTGATTTCATGTCTGCGACTGTTGGTTCTATCGTAACACTGCTTTGTTTATCTCCATGTTAATCAATAAACCCGCCGATTGTGACTTTCAGCCAAGAGGAATGACCATAAATGCTTAGAGATATTGCGAAACACTAACCAAGCTTAGGTGCGCTATTCGAACAGCATTGCTCTATAGTATATTTTAATCCTAAAAAATAGAAAGTGTAATTTGTAATTATTTAAATTTTATATATTGTAAGTTGAATATGGAATATGCATGGAACATATATTGCAATTATTCATCTATCTAAAAAAATATATTTTAGGCTATTACAAGTTGTTAAATGTGAGGTGGCTACATTTATGACTGCTTTGTTCAATATTGCATGAAGTATTGATTTTGCTACACTATGGAATTTTCTAAGTATTTCTGGTAAAATCAGGGATATCTCAGGTAATTTTATCTTTTACTCCTGGTAGACACCCTGTTAAACTATCCATAGATTTGAGCTGAAGAACACACCACAGATGATGGACAGTCAGCATTCCTAAAACCACTTTTTAAACTTGGATTTCAAAAAGGATATTTCTGTGAGAACTTGTCATTAGTTTTTTTTTAAATCTTTAGATCAACTTGATTAACTTAAATATAATAGCTCACTTTACCAGGGTCCTGGTCATTAAAGAAATTAGCATCTTGTATAAGCAGTGTGTGGGGGGGGGGGAATAAAAATGTTTATTTATGTAAAAGTTTATTGGTATTGATAGTAGGCTTGTTGTAGATTCATCTTAAAAATGTGCGCTTTTTAGTTTCAGGATACACAACCTGTAATTTTGAAACAAACTGACAAAAGATAGAAGGCTATTTACTACAAGACACAAACTTACAATGACAGCAATACATTGGATCAACTAACATTTGGTAAGAGCACAGTTGAATTTTTTTTTTATTAGATCATATTTATTTTAGTTGATTTGTTTATCAGACGCAGGTAGATAACCATTTTAAAGTGCTAGAAGTTTAACGAAATCAATAAATCTTTTCATTACTCATCACATTATACTTGTCAGGATATTTTGGATAAGTCCTGATCTGAAACTTTTACTTTTAGCTACTAAAATGTTATGAAAATTAAAAAGAATGGGTAAGTTTTAATAAATGATGCATAAACTTACCAAAGGTATAGAATGAGCACTGATCATAATCCATAAATCACGTTTTCAGAGTTTGATCAATTATATATATTTGTAAATGTGTGCTATTAAGTTACTGTAGAAGTCTTTAATTTTATTTCATTTTGTTCCAGTCTACTTTTCTACAATAACTACAGATTTTGAGGAATAATGTTGTAGGCTTTATATGTTCATAATATTACAGCTTTGAGGAAAGGGGGGGGGGAATCTATCTATTGGTACCAATCATATTTCTGGTAGCCTAATTTGAAGTCTGATATCAGTCATATTAACCATAGGAGTATTATAATCTTGTACAGTTTTGTTTAGTCAATGTTGGATGCTATGTTTAAATAAATATGATATCAATTGAAAGATTTCTTATATTTAACTACAGGTTTAAGATTTTATTAAAACAATCATGATTTTTGAAACTACAAATATATTTTTGATTTTGTTGAATTTATTCATTGTTATAACATTTCATTCTTTACATTAATGTTATCATTTTTTTCCTCTAGAAAAGAACTTCAGCATCAGTCTCAAGACATCTATAAACCATCTCTAATACATCATCAATCACCACCTACCATCTTGACATCCAACCCATCTCACCACCATCATCAGTGTCTTTGCCACCAAATCAGGTAGGCTATGGTTGATATTGTTCAGCTATTTTTCTATTTGAAGTATGAACAATATTTCTTATTGATTTTTATTAAAGCCTAAAAAGTAGTTAGACTTTTTTTTTAACACCTAGTGTCATCTATGTCGTCTTTTTAATGCAGTACTTTATTTTTATGTTCAAAGCTTCATACTATCATGAGAAAGATCATTTTTATAATAATAAAAATGTTGAGTTTTTATTAACCCTCGAACTACCCTATATATTACTCAAGTGGTAGGCCTTTTTAGTGCATTTTGCAAGTAATTTTTTTTTCTACTAAAAATAGTAATTTAATCCTAAACCTAACTTTGTAACATATCATTTTTTATAGAAAGGTCCATAGAATTTACCTATGTAATAAGAACGGTTAGATGTAAACACTTTGGAGTTAATATTGACTGGAATGAAAAACATTGCTCTTAACAGAAGGAAAAATTCCATATAAATATACAATACAAAAAATTTGGAGTTAGTTGATATGTCGGTAGGCCTAATATATTTAAAAACAGGTAAAACTTCAGATAAACACCAAAATTTTCTAATTTTTAAAATAGTTTTCTGGTTTATATGTAAATATAAGTGTGTAAACAAATATAAACATTTTTATTTGACAAAAACGATTTTTACGAGAAAAAATTGCAAAATGGCAACAGGAAAATGGTTGGGCTTGTTTTTCAAAATTCACCAAAACCTATAAATAAAAAAGTAAATATAAAAATTTTGATGTTAATTGTGATGAAAATAAAAAAATAATATCGAATAACTCGAGATCAACTTACTTCTCGGTGTACGAAAAAATGGCGATGTATAAACGATTGGATATCCATATATTACTAATTTGTATTTGACAACTTCTAACGTCCTTAAAAAAATGCTAGTTTCCCTTCGATTTCAGTGACATTTGTTAGACCCATAGAAGAATGTCTATGACTTTGACTATATTTTTGAAAACATATATCAAAAGAGTAAAAAAATACTCTCTTTGAAATGGTGTGAATGCCAACTTAATTGAAAAGAATATCCTTTGAAAACAAATAGACAAAAATAACATATTTTGTCGTCTGCTTCGACTGAATTTGGTGTTTCAAACTGATCTGGCAAGACAATAATTTATCGATTTTAATCATGTGACATATTACTTTTTTTGGTACTTCAGTTATATGAAAATGAAAGTTCAGATCATTATCTTTACAATAGTGACAAATGTATTGCGATTGAGCTTTTTTTAGTAGCCGAAATGTTGGAATTATAAAATCTGTTTAGCGTAGTTCATTACAGTGGAATAACACATGTGAGACGGATACTGAATGAAGTTCTATATCTCAATAAGTATAAAAACCACGATAATTTGGAATACATTGGTCGAAAAGTGAAGAAAAATACTATAACAGAGTGTCATTTTAAAGTATTTAGCCTGAATTTCTGACTTGTTAAAAATAAACAAAAGTGACATCTGTTTCGGACAAAATGATTATAGAAAATGGTGCTAGTAAAGTGACGTGTCGAGAAATGCTAAATTTATCTAATTTAATAATTTTACATATTACTATGTTTATATGAAAATGAAAGATCAGATCATTAGCTTTACATTGATGCCAAATTTATTACATTTGGATTACTTGAGTTTGAGCCGAGTCTCAGTAAATCGAGCTTGAGCTTTAATCGAGCTCAAACATTTTAATTAATACAAGCTTTTAATTTTCGGGCTTGAACTTTTATCAAGCCTTTTAAAGAGCTCTTATCTAGCTCAAGTTTTTTAAAGCTTCCTATAAATTTTACATTAAGTAATAATCAGTATAATGTCGATCTTTTATTTTAGTGGATTGTCAAACTGGGAACCAAATGTCATATCTACATTTTGTTTTAATGTCTTACACAATAAAAATCTGTGCGTATAGTTTACGGTAATGTAACTATGGCTAGTCTTATGTTTTTAGAAAGGCTATAATATTGCGAGTTAAAATAAAATCCACCAATAATTATGGGAAGGTCAGACACAAACTACCTGAGCTTTAGATTAAACTCTGCCTTATCTTACTAATAGTTTCCTTCTTTACAAGTTAAACAATGCACACCTTTGGAAGGAGAAAACTCAAAATCAATACAGTCGTGTATTTTGTCATTTAATTCATTTAAATTTTACGAGACATTTTATTATTACGATAAACGGAAAATAATTTGCCGCTGGTTACAATAATATGTCAAACCGATATTATTACTTGTCATTGTGGACTGCTGTGTGTGTGTGTTTGTGGGAATGAATCGAACTTAGGCCTAGAACTGATTGATGCACTTGCACAGTTTGAATTTTACAACTCAAGCAAGTTATCTAGACAAAAGACACAGTGTTTCTCTAGTTTCCATGAACTCGAAATTAGTAGCAAATGATTGGTTGAATAGCCTTGCATTTTGTAAATGTAAATAATTATAATAGGAAACAATTGAACTAAGTTTAGTTTATTTAAAAATTATAACTTTGTGATTGTGTTTTCGTTGAGATTTTGCAAAACATTAAAACGATAAAGTTTTGGACTGGACTTTTATTTTTGAATGGTTGATCTGGGAAAACAATTGTTCGGGGAACTTTGAATCCTGTAGAAATATGCATTGTTTAAATGGGTTTCCAACCTCTACTGCAGAATCTGAACAATAAATGAAGGAAATGAATGAATTGAGTTTCATTATTTTCATAGTGGAGAGGGGTTCTTTCTCGTATTAAAAATTAGTAATTTCTTAATTATTTTATAAATTTATTATTTTCCCTTTTTTGTACTAAATAATATGTGCGAGAAATTAAAATGTGAGAAAATTGCAAGTTTTTGTGGCAATAAGATGTATAATATGGGAAATACAGCAAATATGTTCCAGGCCAATTATTTTTCCCAACACCTTATTATATTCACACTTAGTTTAGTATATTATCAATGTTGGTATTAGGCTAGATGCATTGGACCATTGACAGTCTGTTTTAAACCTTGTCTGCGCTCTCTCTCTCTCTGTCACACACAAATACCCAACTTTGCACATCTTTCGAATCAAAGCTATATTAAAATAGGGAATAAGATTATAGTACAACAAAGTTAACTTCGAGCAAGGCTGTGCAGGTTGATGAAATGAGGGGCATGTAGTGGAGGTAAACAGGCTGCTAGTAGATACGCTAGTGTGTGAAGGAGAATTTATGTCTTCCTTAACCTTTCCTTTAAAATTTATTTTATAACCACTTTTTGAGTTGTCAGATTATGAAAGACATTTAATGTGATTAGTGTGAAGAACGTAGATTTCGCCAGGAAAAATTATTGGTCACTCTTTAAGTTTACTTACTTTAAATTCGTAACTATACTCCCTCGCCTAGTCGAATAATTGATCTACGTTAAGGCATTTATAAACAAACCTAGAATGTAACAAAAGACCAAAACTATTTTGACTCTATAATGTAAAGATCAGATTGCAACTGTTGTGATATAGGAGTGAGTCATGTGTTGCTAAGTTATACCATTAGACTTGCCCAACTCCTTGTATACACAAACATAATAACTGCACATCTCGATATTGCTCAAAGTTAAAACTTTATTCTACTCTAAATAGAGCATATCCTTACTCCTTACAATATTTTTTCTTGTCAATTAGCTAACAATTTACTTTATTCTCCCTATTCTCAATCGATAATTTTACTCTAGTATGATATTTTGAATTATTTGTTATCTAATATGTCTTATAAAATATTATACCACAATTCACACTCAGTAGTTCAACATTTTCACAAAAAGTTTTTTTCTTCTTCATAGTAAAGTACGAGTTTAGTTTAGTTTTGTTTAAAATTTTTATTTTTTACCTTACTGATTTTCTTTTATTTACCCAAACAAATAAATCACTACTCCCAGACACCGAATAATTTGTTTGTAGTGAAATATAAAAATACTAAGAGTTAAAAGTATAACTTAAGAATTCAATTTTATTTTCTTAAGTAAAGCTTTGTACTAAGTGTTTACACTGGGAAAGGTATTGGGGTTTTGAGCTTTATATTTCAATTTCTGTAATTATAGTGTCATATAATGTGTTGAATCGAAAAGTAATTTTTCATTAAGTATGGTATCGGGATTAGTTTTGACCATCTTGTATATTTCAAATTGTTCCACAATTAAATTTCCTTTTTTTGCAATGATGAATTTTTTTTAAGGAATCTTGAATTGCAGAGTTTTTGTAGTTGTTTACAGTCAGGTGTTCTGTGTATTTGGATTTGATTTTGTTGTTGACAAAGTGTTTGTTTGGCTGTCGGGATGTGCTCTTTGAATCATACCTTTTATAACTTTCCCATTAGCCAGGGATAGTGAAACACATGTCATAATATAAAATGATAAAGGTGTCGACAAAGTTTAAAATACAATTAAAATTTATTTTTTACAGGTTTTTATTAAATTTTTGTCCTATATAGTAAGTAGTGTAAATATCTTCTTTTTTTCCCCCTGTCATAGCTGTCATGTTGGTGTTTGATAATATAGCATCCATAAAAGTTCTGCTATTTCGTAAACTATTTGTTTATTTGTCTGATTAACAAATTTAACCAAGGTAATGGTAAAATCAACCTATTTCCAAATTTGGTCTGTAATTACTAAAAATTCTTGCTAAAAATACAACAGTAAAAATGTATTTAGAACCTAATATTTGATTGTATTGTACATATCTTAACATTACATTTCTTTTGTCTTTCTACATCCAATAACCTCCTCGACCCATCTCATCCTTTATATTTATCCAACTGGACTCTTTCATTATCCGAAACTTCATTATTTCTATCCTGTATTCCTAATAATTCCTCTCGTGTCATTTCTATTTTCATCGGTATTATTTTGAAAATGATTCAATTTATTTTCCAGATTGCTACCATTGGTGTTATTGTGCAGTTTATCAACAATTATAACCGACACTGAATTTTGTGTATAATTTAGGCCTAGTAGCAACTGCTTTGAATTATTAAAAAATATATATATTGATTTGTAATATAGCAAGGATTTAATGGTTCACACTGTTTTTATAAATAAATAACGAAGTTTTGGTTGTAAGAAGTTATGTCGTTGTTATTTCTAATACAACTCTTCCGTCCTTATACTTTATCCTTTGTTCCTAATCTATCTTGGCTTGACACTAGTATTAATAAAATTCATCTGCTGTACCATACTCCACTTGGTTTATAAAATAATAGGTTAATATGTCCCTTATAATAAAGTCTGTAAGCAATATTTTTGTTTGTTTTTATACTCGTATTGGCATTATGTTAACATCAGTTGAATTTAAAACACTCTCCAGTTGAGTTAGAGAAGAGTCTGAAACCTAAAAGATTGCTGAAAGATCATTATTTGGTATTTATAAATCAATTATTATTAAAATCATTTAATCAGGAAAGGTTTCATTTTCAGATAACTAAGACAAGTTTTTATTACATCTAGAATGAATGTGCCCAAACTTAGGGTGCTAAAAAAATAGTTTTGACCTTATGTGTATGAATGGGAAAAAAAATTATCATTCAAATTCAAGGAATAAAAGAAGATTTGTCATTGTTTGTTTACAGAGAGAACAGCTGTCAGATTATTAATTTTGAGTTAAGTCTGTTATTAACCCTGCAACTGTGAATTGACCAATGATTATGATTTTGAACAATAGACTTCCACGGTCACAAACATCATTATGATCTTGTTCTTCGGGGTTCGAACGCATCAATATTGTCTGCACGTTGAGTACAGCCGACGTTTCGGTCCCTTTACAGATGTCCATTTTCTAGGCTTAACAAATGTCAAGTCACTTCAAGAATTATTGAAGAATCATTGAAGAATTATTTTTCCCTTTATCAAAACATAGCCATTAAATGAGAGTATGCTTTTATATATTAGGCTACATGTCCCATTTTGACAAACAAATGTGAGGTTTGCGAATGGGATATATTTGTATTTGTTACACTTTTTAAACAAAACTATAAAAGCATAGGTTCTAAACAATAAGTTTTTTTTTAATTCTATGGACTTTTCTGAACACAATAACGTATATTTATAGCTTTCCAAATATTTTATAATTAAGCCTACAAATGGGAAACTATAAATGGTGCAAAATACTACAGCTTAGAAGAAGAAAGGGAAAAGTTTTCTCAAGTATCAAGTTTAGATGTTTAAAGTTGTGTCTAGCATTGGAGGAAATGGAAGATTGAAACCAAATCTTTTTTATTGATAAATGATGTACGGGAATAAATGACACAAATTGGACAGCAATTTTTGTAATTATAAACATATTTGTTTGGGCAAAAATCAGTAGCGGCCGATGGTTAAGGGCAATGGGAGGGCTCTGTTTTATTTTATACATGTAAGGGATGGCATGTTATCATTCACTTAACATTCACAATCACAAAGGGTTAAACTTAAAAACATAAACAAACAACTCGTGTGAGTGGCAAGACACTATTTAGAACAGTTGCGCCAACTTATTTTGCCCATCGAAAACAAGGTTTTTAGTAATGCGGAACATCTAATTTATGGTGGCTTCACTGACTGATGTCTGCTCGCGCAGCTTCGGACTCTGCCCTAGAAGCCCATTACACGCTGTGTAAATGACGTCACGGCACCCTCAGCTCTGTCTGCTGCTTGCCCCATATGACTAAATGCAATGAAACTGGGACGCTCTGGCCACCGTCCGAACTCCAGAATACATTCATCAAATATTTTATATTGTAAAACTTCCGCTACAAATGATGGTGAAATCCATAGCGGCAATTTATAATTCATTTATCTCAACAGAATTAAATACATATAGGTATTTACATTATTAAAATAATATTATCATTTGGGGGGGGCGTCCGAGAGTCCTTATGAGTACACCGCCACCTCGTTTATCCGTACTAACTGGGACTGGAAGAGGTCCAGAAAATAGAAAATCCAGATAAACAGGAAACAGTAGGAAAATATAATAAAATAATTTGTAGTGATAAAACGTAATGTTTATTTCCTTGTACATAAACGCAACAACATATTTATACAAAACTTGTGATATCAATATCAACATCTGAGTATATATCTATTTGGAACAACTGTTTCACTTGTTGATGTGTGGGAGATCTCTTCAGGCGTTATTTCACAAAGAGCAGGGCTAATTTTTTCCATGGCTTCAAAGTGCCTTTTGTTACATGATCCTACCATCTAAATAATGTCTTTAATATTTATTGCTTTTAATAAATCAATGAGACTTTCTTCTCCTTCTTCCTTGATTATCTTGCTCAGAAGCTCTTTGTGATAAACAATCTTGATATTTCCAAACATCCTCTTGCTTGATCCATAGGTTGCGTGTCAACTATGTGTAGTGTTATACAACCAACAAATGCTTGGACAAATTCTAATCAAATTTGGTTTGTGGACATATTTTGGTCATGACTCAGGGCGTTTAAAAATGTTTTTGAATACCGTACCTTAAAATGTGGATGTAGCTGCTATAAGAAGAAATGAAAAATTAAGGTTTTTCTCAAAATCAGTTTTAACAATTTTGCTCATGTGTAGCCTCTAAGAATACTAACAAAACTTATTGGTAAAAATGTGTTGCGTAGCTGTTATCAAATTTGTAATTCTTTAAAATCGACTATCCCGATTTCCTTCAATTGTGAAATGTGAAGGTTAATGACCCAAACCCTTGTGCAAAATAAAAATTATGGTTTAATAAGAATTGACAAAAAAACTTGGACTGCCGCCATTGAAAACTCTACTGTAATTAAATATGATTTACAGTATGGACATGTTTATAGCACAAGGCCCTTATTTAAATAGCTAAGTATTTTTAAAAGATGCTGTCTGGTTCATTTCCACTATTTTCTTCAACGTAAATTGAGCTTTTAATGATGGCAGTAATTTTTTGTTTTTTTTGACAATTATTTCTGAAGTGTTAACACCTAACTGAAATTTTGGTTAGTTTTTATTTGGTTTGGGGGATAGACGAGTGAGAAAGTATAGTCTGAACTTATGGAATTCAGCTGTGGGACCGCTCCAAACATACTAAAATACAAACAATTTATAGATTTCAAAATAAATTCTTGAGAACCATATCAAATGCTGTATGATACATCAGAAATAGTGACCTCCATAATTTACAAACACCTACAGTTGAAGAAGAAATCAATCTATTTGCTCAAAACCACCAACAACGGCTTCAAAGCCATGTTAACGAGGAAGCATCATACCTACTCGATAATGTTGAATTACTGAGGAGACTCAAACGGACAAAGCCTTTTGATCTTCTCTAGAAATAACTAGGACCACCTGGACTGTAAACACCATTTTGTTAGATTTAAATTTATTGTTAGTTTATGTAACTAGTTTCAGTATTATTTATGTACCGTTTATCTAATCAAATTAAAGAAATCACTACCACATTTGACGAGAACTTGTGATATTTATTGCCAATGTCAACCAGGAATTATCAGTTTCACAATTAAGTTTTCTACAAATGAGTGCTGCCTTTCCACCACTCGTAACTTATTATTTTTTATGGAGTATTTATTTCCTATCTTTATTTGGTAATCTTACAGCTTTCCTTATGTCTCTTAATACTTTATCATGTCCCATCTTGGAATGCTCGAGAACAGTCTTTTTAGAATATTATTAGAGAAAAATAATAATTTCCAACAACAATTACAGTTTTCACTAAGTAAAACAGAAAAAGATCTTGACTACATGCGGATGACAGTTTTTGAAGAAACTTCTTTGTTCATGGTAGAATGAAATGGATTCATGACATTTAATTATACTCAGAATATCGGTCTTTATGTCTATCGCTGTATATATTATTCAAATTTGTTGTACGGCTACCTTCAATCTAGAATAAGTGTCTGGGATTTCCAGAGTTTTAAACACCAGAAGAAGGTAATTTAAATGTACAATCACGGGCTTCATATAGAGAGATCGTGAAAAAATTAAACAATTTTTCATCATTATGATTAACGGAAACCATTTTATTATTGTTTTCGGATAAATTTATTTCAGTTTTTAACAAAGAAATTAAAACCTTTCAACAAAAAGAGATGACTTTCTTGTGTGTAAGCATGAGACATCTCCAACCAATAATAAATCTGTAGTTGGTAATTGTAATAATTAAATAGTTAAATTAGGAAATAGAGAGACAATTAATTGTTAAAAAATAATAACTTAAAATAGAATTTTTAAATAATGGTAAAAGGAGAAAACTCTTTTTATAATTACGAATAAAAATGTGAAATTAAATTAATGTAAGCAGGAAAGATGGCTTTCATGTGAAACAAAGACTTAACATCATATCATTAATGCCATGGTGTGTGAGAAAGTTAGTGCAATATATGGATTTGGTTTTAGATAGGTTTGAATTATAAGGTTTAAAGTACACCCATTTAGGTATATTTTCATTAAAGTCAGAAGCCTATAAACAAAAGTGTTAATTAATTGCCTTCTTTTGAGTCTACAAATAGCCCATCATTGGTGTTGCTTGCAGCTTTCTCCTTTGTGTTCTACAAATCCTTATTATTTATAAAGACTCCAGGAATAGAACTTGTCTTTACTGAAGCGGCTATTTTTTCTAACGAATCTGAGGACAAACTTTTTCACTCTTTTACTCCGATCAGGTTTCTTTTTTGATATTTTTCAAATTACTCACGAAAAGTAAATTTGTTTTATTTGACGTTGGGTTAGATTTATATTGCGAGGTAAGGGCTCCAAAGAGGTGTAGTCAATAATACTGTAAGGGACCCGTCGGTGGTGCCTACCCAGAGTCGTGGATCACTTTGTCAGATTGATAATTCACAGTAATACTCTTGATCTAAGGTTAGTCTACTACACTGGCCATCTTAGATACACACTATTTAAATATAAAGGACACTTTAAATTTACGAGATTAGCGAAATCAGTTTAGTTGAACTTAATGCAAGACATAATACGCTATTTATAGATCTAGTGCATGTGTTTGCTACCACATTGTGATTCTACTGCGCTGAGCGTTTGCGCCCTTTTCCATTTCAAGATATTTCTCAGCTGTGAGATACAGGGCAAGGTATACAACTCACAACACACCTATGTAGGAATAGAAGTCTACGAAATAGGGGTTTGATATATCACCACAATATCGATTATTAGTAAAAATTCCTGCCTTTAGTTTTGAGATATTACGATTTAATTTTTAACAGATATCAAATACAAATTTTGAGAAATTTACAATATGTTTTAAATTTGAATTTTAGGAAAATTGTTTTGAGGAAATCGAATGTTTGCTATTTCCCCTCTCCCTCCCTTGTTGTCTCAGTCATCATCTTCTTACAAAAGAAAACAAGGTAGAAAACCTCTAACCTCCGAATACTCTAATAGTGTGGGAGTCGGAAAAGACGAGAGAGCCCTGATAGGAATGTTGAAAGAAAGGGATCTAATCCAATATTACATGAACAAAGTTATAGATCCAGCTAGGGTTTACCAAATTGACATGCACGTACTCACTAAAGTGGCCTCTTATGGCAGCAATTTGCACAATTTTGATTTTAAACATGACATTTGGTATAGGAAACTATTACGCATTCATTAAAAACTGTATTCAAATTCAGTATCGTCGAATTGAAAATGTAAAAGTGGTGGCCATTTTAAACAGTTTTTTGTTCATATCTTGTGTGTATTCTACTTATAACACAATAAATTAAATTTAAATGTTCAGATTTCAATTCTGCATGTAATGGTACCAACCCTACATCTCTACGATAAAATATAGCGAAGTTATTGTCAAAAATGTTATTTGGAAGCCTGACCTCCCCCAAAATGTGATATTTGTATAGTTATGAATTCCAGGACTGAGTCACTGGACTCGAGCGTAGCGAGTGGAGGCTCCATCACATGTGTACAGCTACGTTGCTGAGACACTGACACTAGGGAAACGTCCCTCGATCTACCAATAAAATTTAACATTTCCTACAAGGCCCAATCAACCACCTTTTAGAATTGTCCTTAAATTTAAAAAAAATTCTTTTCTAGGTCATCTTGGTCTTTATCACTTTTTTTATGGGAATGATTTTTACTCTTGTAATGTTGTGTATTTGTTTTTATATAACCAAATATTTGATTAAACCATATAAATAATTGATTTTATTATAGCCGGTGCTTAACAAATCGTATAGTCCACAGAAACTGGGTCTTGCACAAATTAAAGATATGCATACAAAACTTGATGCCCTGGCTCCATGATCACAGCTAATATAACAATAAACTAGTATTTATTTAAATTATTTGTGTCCGTTTCAATATAGCTACCTATATTTATAGTTGCAAAACTTTGAGAATGTTTCTGCTATATTTAATTATAATGTAGTTATTGTAGATACTGTCTAGAAAGCCTACAAGTGTTCTTAAATTTTAAAAATACCCTTCTTTCATTGCCATACTTTGTTGAAACCAGTTTTTCTTCACCTATCTTCATTCATTTTCTACCAAAGTAGTTGCTTCTTCGTTCCATTCCTAACCTCCAGTAGTCCTTTCATCAGTTTATCATCAGTTTATCTTCACGTTTCTTATACTATATCTTATTTACAGAAGCAAAAAGCTGAAAAACTTGGACAAAAATTGGAAGCATCAAAAGTAGTTAAACCTGAGATTACCGTCTCTCAATGTAAGTTTAGTAACGGAATTGAAGTGCTTGTGAGCAGTAAGCACGAGTTACCAGTCTTGCCTCAAAAACCTCGCTTTACTGGCGGTGGTTTCAATATGGGAGTAGCTGCCTCGTGATGAGCTTTATACTCTTCAATACTGACTTTGATATTTTGTTACATTTATACTAAAAATCTTTGATAATAAATTTATTATATTGTTTTAAATATTTTATCTTTTCTAGTCCTAAACAATTTATTTACCACCATATGGAAAAAAATTCCACAACACTTTATTTGAAATAAGCATGTGATTCAGTAATCAAGCCATCATTGACAGTTGTTACAAGTACACAAATCTTTGATGATAATGCTAATTATGATATATTATATTTGAAGTAGAAATTAAAGATTGAATGGGTTATATCGGCAGTGAAAAAATGTGTTAACACTTACAGCTTTGTTTACAAACATTTGTAAAACTAGGTTTAAGTCGAGTTCAGTAACAAACTCTTAATCATTTTGTATTACTCTTAGTATTTAGCTTTAGTAATAAGTGAAGGATTAACTTTCATATTCACAATTAAGATTAGTATGATTTAATACAGGTTTTAATTAAGTCAAACGACTAAGGAAATATATCAGAACACTGTAAAAATATGGTTACATAAGCGTTTAGCGCTTTAAATTACAGATGTTACTTTTGAAGAGGAAAGGTTTATAACCTAGTCCAGTGTTTCTCAACCTGTGGCTACTTGTTGGTACGCGGGGTAATTTTTGTTCTAGATAGAGCCCAGTGCATGCATTGTGTGCTAGACTGGCGAAGCAGGGCACAAGCTCACCAGGTTAGTCTAGTCATCTACTGTCACTTTATCTATTACTCTTTCATTGTGGTTTTATTGTGTTGTTTTGGTTGTCAAACTCAATTATGGATTAGTGGTTAAAACGTTCTTTGCCAGGTCCTAGTACAAGTGCTTCAAAATAGCCAAAAACTGTAAACAAAGATTCATAACAACATTCTGTCCAGCTACCATCGAGTACCAACTAAAACAAGAATACATAAAACTCAAATATGATTCTATCTTCTAGCTTTTTGGTTTTAGTTTTACAGGAGGTGAAAATGAACCTACCCCACAATGTATGATTTGTTTTGAAACTTTCTTTGGACAAAGTATGAGATCATCTCTTTTAATGAGTTATTTTAATACGAAGCACACCAGTTCTAAAATAAGCCATTGATTCTTTTTAAAATAAGGAAACTGAACTTAAGGGAAGTAAACAAACAAAAGTTGGTCATTTACAACACTAAATACAAGATTAATGAAATGAGTTAGTTTAAGAATTGTCCAGGAAGCTATTAGGAATAGGTTTCTTGATACTAATTTCTACTGGTTCATTGGATAATCAAAAACATAGCTGATTTATTATTAATTTCCCTATTGGTTTTCGTTTTCTTTAGGCTATCAAACAATTCTGAGTTTATTATTCTACAACAGTTTGGGATATTATAACCCTTTCTAATACTTAATTATTCAAATACAACATAAAACACAATCTCTCCTATTCAGATCTTTATACCTTCAATCCAGAGCAAAGACAAATTATTGAATTTAATAACTCTTGTTTTCCAAACGCATGTATCTGCTCACCTTCTCAACATAGACGGAAATATCTATAAACTGCCAGTGAGTCCCTTTTTTGTGTATATGTCTCTCTGGTAACCAGCAGTGTTTTCTCATCCTTACCAATGTCTCTGATCCAACTGACCCTCTTTCTAGGTCACTAGCAGTTTATATAGAGCTTCACTATCCATGTCATGTTAATGATCTGAAAGCTAGGCAGTTGTTGGTACACCAAGTTTTTGCTAAACTTAATAAAAGTTTTAGGTTTACGGTTTCACTCTGCTCTCGCAGTTATTTTATGTGAAGTTCTTAAGTGTGTGAAAATTCCTTGTTGTGAAGACAGACTTGGTTCTGGGATTCTGAACTCCAGCTAAGTACAGTGGAAATTTATGTGTCAATGTCATACCTGAACATATATGAAATATTGTTGGGATTTCTAATTTTTGTTTTTGAAGAAGATTAAAGATTAATTCCAGTATAAACTTTAGAAAAATTATTTATGAAATTACCAGTTATCTTTGTCGATCATTCTAAAAGAAAATATACAAAAACGAATATTACACAGTCTTTTACGACACTAATAATGTTTTGTTGGCTTGAACATTTGAGTGATACCTCCTGACTCAAGAGTTTTGTGGAAATAGTAAGGTTTTTGTTAGTTTAGGTTTTGGTAAGGTTATGATAGTGTAAGAAAGTTAGTGCTTTGGTATCTTGTGAGAGTCACTTCTGTGGTGGTACACTCAGTTTTTGCTTCCAGTTCTTTGATGCATTCTTGCAATTCACTGCAACTTTTTTCAAGTCAAATACTCTAATAACATTGGGGTTGGAAAAAATTTTGCCAAGAGAAACTAGATAGGAAAGTATAAAAATAGAAGGGATCCGGCTCAAGACTAGATGAAGAAAAGCTAAGATCCAGCATAGATAACCTCAGGGATGCCATCCAAAACCTACAAGATGTGAGATCATCAAGGTTATTTTATATCAGGGTTTACTCCTTTAAACGGTTCTGTCTAGACCAGATCTGTTAGGATCAGCAGTCTAGTGCAGGGCCACCACAAGCAGGATGCAGCTCTTCACTACACTTCATTCATGAGTACCATTACAATTGGTCTTGAGTACAGGTGTGTTCCTGAGACCAGAGCAGCTACCAGACATTTAACTACATAGACGCCCCAAAGTTAAGATGTTTTTTAAATGACTTCGACTTTATAAAAATAATTTTCCCTATATGCCTACTGAGCCTAAGATGTGTGGTTTTAGAACACGTTTGACTTTTTTATTTTTAAGATGATGGTGACCTAAAGGTTATTTACCTTTTAAAACAATAAATAATTTTAAAAAAAAGTGTGATATTTATTCAGGTGTTGCTGTGACCATTTATACATGTTTATTTGTTCAGGCATTGCGACCGAGTAAAGGAAACACATTTTGCCATGCACAAACAATGTATGAGCAAGGATTACAGCCATATTACAGTCCACCAATGAAATCAAAATACTGTACTCGAACAATAAGTTATATAGGTATGTATAGCTTTAGTAGTGTATTGTTGGATTAACAATTTGTTTTTATTTTGTGTGTGATATATGTATATGTGACTGAGATTAAATAGCATTAGTAACTTTTCAACACTACTGTATACAAGTGCTAATTAAAGCACTGCAGCGATAGAACAGTGTAACTTTTCACTGAAGTAATTGTTCCAATGATACTTTACTATTGCAATATTTTTACATGCTCAGAGTATATGTAGATGGAGTAAGTGTGACAATCGTAATAGCATTGAACTTGTGTTACTGTCTTTGGATTTCATTGTCTAAAGAAAAAGTAATCTTCTTCATTCTTGTTATGTGACCTTCAGGGGCTCACTATAGCGAGTAGCAAACTCGAGGAATCCTAGCTGAATCTTCGCATTTTTTTTCCATGTAATCTTGGGATAGATCCTTCTCTTGACCCAATTCTTGTTCTTTTGCAATGCAAACACTATTAAATTATTCTAGGACAAGGAATATTTATTTGATCTTCTTTTAGTTATAAGGTGACGATGACAGAGGTTTTCATCATACGTCATCATAAAAACTGGATTTTATCTCTTACAGATGTCGAAACTTTCTCAAAATTATTAAAACATTTCATTAAACTTTTTAGTATCTTAGTTTCAATGTAAAATACAAAAATTACTTACTTTTTTAAGTGAATTTTGTATGTGGAAATTTTAAATAAGGAAGTAGGACTCCAATAAACTCTTCAAATGTCGAATTAAAATTTAATATTTCCTACAAGGATCTAAGAAACCAACTTTTGGATAGTAATTTATAGGATCCATTTGTATTACATTGTATGATGTGGCTGAATAAGTTATCTTGTGGCTCATTAATTTGTTTTTAAATTCCGTTTTTAAATCTGTTGGTTAATAACCATGAAACATGAAGATTGGTTAAAAAATTGAGGTTGGAATGTTAACTTATCATATACTTTGTAAATAAAAAAACAAAATCATATTATAATCCGGATTTAATCCTTTTCATATAGGGACATTTTAAGGACATACTTAAAGAAAATTCAACAACCTCTTCGATATCAAAAGGTTACAATTTTATATAGGCATATTATTAAAATTGTACCAATGAATTTTGTGACACCTAATTGTAGTTATGTTCTGAATATTTTTTAATGGTTTATTTAATCAATGTTTCTTGAAATCTCTGCATTCTATTTTCATTCCTTTTTAAATGATTATATATTTTATAACTGAATATATTATGAAATTGTTTGTATTAGAATTACAGTGATCTTCATTCGTCATCAACAACAAACAGATCATCCATCATTTTCAACAGCATCCAGAAAATTCACCATCAAGCTACTTATAGAACATCAGTCATCACAGCAGCATCTAGTACATCCCATCAATATCAACATAATTACAGATTTTGATCTACAACTGGTAAGGTAAGGTAAGTTATAATAGTTAGTGAATTTGGAGTCCGAGGGTATACAATCTCTTGTCACTGCGAACCAAATGGATCTTTTGTGACTACCCTACTAATTATGTTTTATACCCAGCCAAGATTTGAGCTTCTTAAGAATTTTTAAATGATTTTGGGTGATATTGTAGTTATCTCTGCAGCCATGGGGAAAGGAAGTGCTGAAATAAAGTAGTCTTTTGTAGGATAGAGATTCACACTCACTCAACCAGTGTTCGGCTGTCTCTTTAAGTGTCAGGCAGAAGCGGCACGAATCCACTTCTCCCTTCCCTTTACATTTTTGGGTTGGGAGTCCTCTGATGATTACTCCATTGACCCATGGCTCTTGGATTAGAGCTATATCTTCAGTAAATCACATGACGAGGACAGCCAAAACCGTCCTGTCATTGTTGAGATTTATTGAAAGCATTTTACTTCTTCACATTAGAAACTTGGTTTGTCCCTGATGTGGTAGGGTTCTGTATTAGTCCATTCCTTCTGGCGAGTCCTTTTTTCCTAGATCTTTCCTTTGCGGCTGTTGATGACCTTTTAGGTTTTTGTTTCTTTTGAAGGAAAGAACTGCTAGATGCCAACACCCACTCTTAAGACATACTATCCAAGGCTGTAATAGCCTCCTGCCAGCATGACTTTGGACGGAGCTTTAGCCTTTGACACAGCAACAGCTGTCTTATCCTTTCTTTGTGGTATAGAACTAGGCTGACTAGAAGTTTCAGCTCGCTTATTATAATGTTTGCTGATGTTTAGATCTAAGTAATTCAGATTTCCGTCCTCTTTTGTGCAATTGTTTATTGTCTGTGCTAGCTTGAAGCGCTTACGTTCACATTGTAGGTGGATTAAGTGTTACTTTTATTTCTCATTTTCTTATACTTTTTTTAATGTATACGTAGTTTAGAGAATGTTACATTGTGATTCATGGAAATATCCTTTTTGAGTTGCTCAGAGCCCATAACTTTTTTTTGGTATAAATTATGTCTGATAAATGTTTCCACTGTCTGTTTTAATGAAACTTGGTATAAAATTTTGTTTGATTTATAGATGATATAATACACAATTTTACAAACTGAGTAATAATGAGGGGGGGATGAATGAATGAAATGTCTAAAATAGCTCTTTAAGACTTTAAGACTTTTAGTTTCATTATAATTATTTAGTAGACTCCGATTTTCTCTTCCAATTGGTTTTTAAAATTTTTTTGTTCCAGGTTTAATAATTTTGAAAAATTGAAGTAGATGACATGTCATAGACATGAGTGAGTACAAGTTGTGTAAAATAGTTGTAAATATATGTCAGCTAAACTAGTATCCATCATGAAGATGACTCCACACGATACGCTTGTTTGTTTATTTCGTATCTGGATATAAGTGAAGTAGACTCCACTCGCTACGCTTTTGTGTGTTTTTCGTACCTGGACATAAGCGAAGTAGACTCCACTCGCTACGCTTTTGTGTGTTTTTCGTACCTGGATATAAGTGAAGAAGACTCCTCTCATTCAGTTTTTTTGTGTTTTTGTACCTGGATATAAGTGAAATAGACTCCACTCGCTACGCTTTTGTGGGTTCTAAATAAGAGGTCATTTAGAACCCACGAACTTAGAGGTCATTCAGAACCACGTACTTAGAGGTGATATAGAACCACGTACTTAGAGGTTATTTAGCACTACGTATATAAGGTCATTTAGAACCACGTACTTAGAGGACATTTAGAACCACGTACTTAGAGGTTATTTAGCACTACGTATATAAGGTCATTTAGAACCACGTACTTAGAGGACATTTTGAACCACGTACTTAGAAGTCATTTGGAAGAACCCACGTACTTAGAGGTCATTTAGAACCACGTACTAAGAGATCATATAGAACCACGTACTTAGAGGTCATTTAGAACCACTTATTTAGAGGTCATTTAGAACCACATACTTAGAGGTCATTTAGAACTACTTACTTTGAGGTCATTTAGAACTACGTACCTAGAGGTCAATTAGAACTACGTACTTAGAGGTCATTTAGAACTACGTACTTAGAGGTAATATAGAACTACGTTCTTGGAGGTCATTTGGGACTTCGTACTTAGAGGTCATTTAGAACTACGTACTTAGAGGTCTATTAGAACCACATACTTAGAGGTCATTTAGAACTACTTACTTAGAGGTCATTTAGAACTACGTACCTAGAGGTCATTTAGGACTACGTACTTAGAGGTCATTTAGAACCACTTACTTAGATGTCATTTGGAAGTACGTACCTAGAGGTCATTTAGAACTACGTACTTAGGGGTCATTTAGAACCACGTACTCAGATGTCATTTAGAGCCCACGTACTTAGAGGTCATTTAGAACTACGTACTTAGAGGTCATTTAGAGCTACGTATTTAGAGGTCATTTAGAACTACAAACTTAGAGGTCATTTAGAACCCACGTACTTAGAGGTCATTTAGAACTACGTATATGAGGTCTTTTAGAACCACGTACTTAGAGGACATTTAGAGCCACGTACTTAGAGGTCATTTAGAACCACTTACTTAGAAGTCATTTGGAAGTACGTACCTAGAGGTCATTTAGAACTACGTACTTAGGGGTCATTTAGAACTACTTACGTAGAGGTCATTTAGAAGCACGTACTTAGAGGTCATTTAGAACCACGTACCTAGATGTCTTCTAGAACAACGTACTTAGAGGTCATTTAGAACTACTTACTTAGATGTCATTTGGAAGTACGTACCTAGAGGTCATTTAGAAGCACGTACTTAGAGGTCATTAAGAACCACGTAGTTAGAGGTCATTTAGAACCACGTACTTAGAGGTCATTTAGAACTACGTATATGAGGTCATTTAGAACCACGTACTTAGAGGACATTTAGAACCACGTACTTAGGTGTCATTTAGAACTACTGACTTAGAGGTCATTTAGAACCAAGTACTTAGAGGTCATTTAGAACCACGTACTTAGAGGTCAATTAGAACCTCGTACCTAGAGGTCATTTAGAACCACGTACTTAGAGGTAATTTAGCACTACGTATATAAGGTCATTTAGAACCACGTACTTAGATTACATTTAGAACCACGTACTTAGAGGTTATTTAGCACTACGTATATAAGGTCATTTAGAACCACGTACTTAGAGGACATTTTGAACCACGTACTTAGAAGTCATTTAGAAGAACCCACGTACTTAGAGGTCATTTAGAAACACGTACTAAGAGTTCATATAGAACCACGTACTTAGAGGTCATTTAGAACCACTTACTTAGAGGTCATTTAGAACCACATACTTAGAGGTCATTTAGAACTACTTACTTTTAGGTCATTTAGAACTACGTACCTAGAGGTCAATTAGAACTACGTACTTAGAGGTCATTTAGAACCACGTAGTTAGAGGTCATTTAGAACCACGTACTTAGAGGTCATTTAGAACTACGTATATGAGGTCATTTAGAACTACGTACCTAGAGGTCAGTTAGAAATATGCACTTAGAGGTCATTTAGAACTACGTACTTAGAGGTAATATAGAACTACGTTCTTAGAGGTCATTTAGGACTTCGTACTTAGAGGTCATTTAGAACTACGTACTTAGAGGTCATTTAGAACCACATACTTAGAGGTCGTTTAAAACCACATACTTAGAGGTCATTTAGAACTACGTACTTAGAGGTCATTTAGAACTACGTACTATAAGGTCATTTAAATCCACGTACTTATGGTCATTTAGAACTACGTACTTAGAGGTCATTTAGAAGCACGTACATAGAGGTCATTTAGAACCACGTACTTAGAGGTCATCTAGAACAACGTACTTAGAGGTCATTTAGAACCACTTACTTAGATGTCATTTGGAAGTACGTAGCTAGAGGTCATTTAGAAGCACGTACTTAGAGGTCATTTAGAACCACGTAGTTAGAGGTCATTTAGAACCACGTACTTAGAGGTCATTTAGAACTACGTATATGAGGTCATTTAGAACCACGTACTTAGAGGACATTTAGAGCCACGTACTTAGGTGTCATTTAGAACTACTGACTTAGAGGTCATTTAGAACCAAGTACTTAGAGGTCATTTAGAACCACGTACTTAGAGGTCATTTAGAACCACGTACTTAGGTGTCATTTAGAACTACTGACTTAGAGGTCATTTAGAACCAAGTACTTAGAGGTCATTTAGAACCACGTACTTAGAGGTCAATTAGAACCTCGTACCTAGAGGTCATTTAGAACCACGTACTTAGAGGATAGTTAAAACCATGTAATTAGAGGTCAGTTAGAACTACGTTCTAAGAGGTCATTTAGAACCACATACTTAGAGGTCATTTAGAACTACTTACTTTGAGGTCATTTAGAACTACGTACCTAGAGGTCAATTAGAACTACGTACTTAGAGGTCATTTAGAACCACTTACTTAGAGGTCATTTAGAACCACATACTTAGAGGTCATTTAGAACTACTTACTTTGAGGTCATTTAGAACCACGTACTTAGAGGACATTTTGAACCACGTACTTAGAAGTCATTTAGAAGAACCCACGTACTTAGAGGTCATTTAGAACCACGTACTAAGAGATCATATAGAACCACGTACTTAGAGGTCATTTAGAACCACTTACTTAGAGGTCATTTAGAACCACATACTTAGAGGTCATTTAGAACTACTTATTTTGAGGTCATTTAGAACTACGTACCTAGAGGTCAATTAGAACTACATACTTAGAGGTCATTTAGAACCACTTACTTAGAGGTCATTTAGAACCACATACTTAGAGGTCATTTACAACTACTTACTTTGAGGTCATTTAGAACTACGTACCTAGAGGTCAGTTAGAACTACGCACTTAGAGGTCATTTAGAACTACGTACTTAGAGGTAATATAGTACTACGTTCTTAGAGGTCATTTAGGACTTCGTACTTAGAGGTCATTTAGAACTACGTACTTAGAGGTCATTTAGAACCACATACTTAGAGGTCATTTAGAACTACTTACTTAGAGGTCATTTAGAACTACGTACCTAGAGGTCATTTAGGACCACGTACTTAGAGGTCATTTAAAACCACTTACTTAGAGGTCATTTGGAACTACGTATCTAGAGGTATTTAGAACTACGTACTTAGACGTAATTTAGAACTACGTACTTAGAAGATATTTAGAACCACGTACTTAGAGGTCATTTAGAACCAACTATTTAGAGGTCATTTAGAACTACGTACTTAGATGTCATTTAGAACTACGTACTTAGAGGTCATTTAGAACCACGTACTGAGAGGTCTTTTAGAACTACGTACTTAGAGGTCATTTAGAGCTACGTATTTAGAGGTCATTTAGAACTACGAACTTAGGGGTCATTTAGAACCCACGTACTTAGAGGTCATTTGGAACTACGTATATGAGGTCTTTTAGAACCACGTACTTAGAGGACATTTAGAACCACGTACTTAGAGGTCATTTAGAACCACTTACTTAGAAGTCATTTGGAAGTACGTACCTAGAGGTCATTTAGAACTACGTACTTAGGGGTCATATAGAACCACATACTTAGAGGTCATATAGAACTACGTACTTAGAGGTCATTTAGAACTACGTACTTTAAGGTCATTTAAATCCACGTACTTATGGTCATTTAGAACTACGTACTTAGAGGTCATTTAGAAGCACGTACATAGAGGTCATTTAGAACCACGTACTTAGAGGTCATCTAGAACAACGTACTTAGAGGTCATTTAGAACCACTTACTTAGATGTCATTTGGAAGTACGTACCTAGAGGTCATTTAGAAGCACGTACTTAGAGGTCATTTAGAACCACGTAGTTAGAGGTCATTTAGAACCACGTACTTAGAGGTCATTTAGAACTACGTATATGAGGTCATTTAGAACCACGTACTTAGAGGACATTTAGAGCCACGTACTTAGGTGTCATTTAGAACTACTGACTTAGAGGTCATTTAGAACCAAGTACTTAGAGGTCATTTAGAACCACGTACTTAGAGGTCATTTAGAACCACGTACTTAGGTGTCATTTAGAACTATTGACTTAGAGGTCATTTAGAACCAAGTACTTAGAGGTCATTTAGAACCACGTACTTAGAGGTCAATTAGAACCTCGTACCTAGAGGTCATTTAGAACCACGTACTTAGAGGATAGTTAAAACCATGTAATTAGAGGTCAGTTAGAACTACGTTCTAAGAGGTCATTTAGAACCCACGAACTTAGAGGTCATTCAGAACCACGTACTTAGAGGTGATTTAGAACCACGTACTTAGAGGTTATTTAGCACTACGTATATAAGGTCATTTAGAACCACGTACTTAGAGGACATTTAGAACCACGTACTTAGAGGTTATTTAGCACTACGTATATAAGGTCATTTAGAACCACGTACTTAGAGGACATTTTGAACCACGTACTTAGAAGTCATTTAGAAGAACCCACGTACTTAGAGGTCATTTAGAACCACGTACTAAGAGATCATATAGAACCACGTACTTAGAGGTCATTTAGAACCACTTACTTAGAGGTCATTTAGAACCACATACTTAGAGGTCATTTAGAACTACTTACTTTGAGGTCATTTAGAACTACGTACCTAGAGGTCAATTAGAACTACGTACTTAGAGGTCATTTAGAACCACTTACTTAGAGGTCATTTAGAACCACATACTTAGAGGTCATTTAGAACTACTTACTTTGAGGTCATTTAGAACTACGTACCTAGAGGTCAATTAGAACTACGCACTTAGAGGTCATTTAGAACTACGTACTTAGAGGTAATATAGAACTACGTTCTTAGAGGTCATTTAGGACTTCGTACTTAGAGGTCATTTAGAACTACGTACTTAGAGGTCATTTAGAACCACATACTTAGAGGTCATTTAGAACTACTTACTTAGAGGTCATTTAGAACTACGTACCTAGAGGTCATTTAGAACTACGTACTTAGAAGATATTTAGAACCACGTACTTAGAGGTCATTTAGAACCAACTATTTAGAGGTCATTTAGAACTACGTACTTAGAGGTCATTTAGAACCAACAACTTAGAGGTCATTTAGAACTACGTACTAAGAGGTCATTTAGAACCACGTACTCAGATGTCATTTAGAGCCCACATACTTAGAGGTCATATAGAACCACGTACATAGAGGTCATTTAGAACTACGTACTTAGAGGTCATTTAGAACCACTTACTTAGAAGTCATTTGGAAGTACGTACCTAGAGGTCATTTAGAACTACGTACTTAGGGGTCATTTAGAACTACTTACTTAGAGGTAATATAGAAGCACGTACATAGAAGGTCATTTAGAACCAAGTAGTTAGAGGTCATTTAGAACCACGTACTTAGGGGTCATTTAGAACTACGTATATGAGGTCATTTAGAACCACGTACTTAGAGGACATTTGGAACCACGTACTTAGAGGGCATTTGAACTAAGTATTTAGAGGTCATTTAGAACCACGTACTTAGAGGTCATTTAGAACCACATACTTAGAGGTCATTTAGAACTACGTACTTAGAGGTCATTTAGAACTACGTACTTTAAGGTCATTTAAATCCACGTACTTATGGTCATTTAGAACTACGTACTTAGAGGTCATTTAGAAGCACGTACATAGAGGTCATTTAGAACCACGTACTTAGAGGTCATCTAGAACAACGTACTTAGAGGTCATTTAGAACCACTTACTTAGATGTCATTTGGAAGTACGTACCTAGAGGTCATTTAGAAGCACGTACTTAGAGGTCATTTAGAACCATGTAGTTTGAGGTCATTTAGAACCATGTACTTAGAGGTCATTTAGAACTACGTATATGAGGTCATTTAGAACCACGTACTTAGAGGACATTTAGAACCACGTACTTAGGTGTCATTTAGAACTACTGACTTAGAGGTCATTTAGAACCAAGTACTTAGAGGTCATTTAGAACCACGTACTTAGAGGTCATTTAGAACCTCGTACTGAGAAATCATTTAGAACCACGTACTTAGAGGATAGTTAAAACCATGTAATTAGAGGTCAGTTAGAACTACGTTATAAGAGGTCATTTAGAACCCACGAACTTAGAGGTCATTCAGAACCACGTACTTAGAGGTGATTTAGAACCATGTACTTAGAGTGTATTTAGCACTACGTATATAAGGTCATTTAGAACCACGTACTTAGAGGACATTTAGAACCACGTACTTAGAGGTTTTTTAGCACTACGTATATAAGGTCATTTAGAACCACGTACTTAGAGGACATTTTGAACCACGTACTTAGAAGTCATTTAGAAGAACCCACGTACTTAGAGGTCATTTAGAACCACGTACTTAGAGGTCATTTAGAACCACTTACTTAGAGGTCATTTAGAACCACATACTTAGAGGTCATTTAGAACTACTTACTTAGAGGTCATTTAGAACTACGTACCTAGAGGTCATTTAGGACCACGTACTTAGAGGTCATTTAGAACCACTTACTTAGATGTCATTTGGAAGTACGTACCTAGAGTTCATTTAGAACTACGTACTTAGGGGTCATTTAGAACTACTTACTTAGAGGTCATTTAGAAGCACGTACTTAGAGGTCATTTATAACCACGTACTAAGAGGTCATTTAGAACCACGTACTTAGAGGTTATTTAGCACTACGTATATAAGGTCATTTAGAACCACGTACTTATAGGACATTTTGAACCACGTACTTAGAAGTCATTTAGAAGAACCCACGTACCTAGAGGTCATTTAGAACCACATTTTTAGAGGTCATTTAGAACCAGATACTTAGAGGTCATTTAGAACTACTTACCTTTAGGTCATTTAGAACCTCGTACTGAGAAATCATTTAGAACCACGTACTTAGAGGATAGTTAAAACCATGTAATTAGAGGTCAGTTAGAACTACGTTATAAGAGGTCATTTAGAACCCACGAACTTAGAGGTCATTCAGAACCACGTACTTAGAGGTCATTTAGAACCACATACTTAGAGGTCATTTAAACTACTTACTTAGAGGTCATTTAGAACTACGTACCTAGAGGTCATTTAGAACCACGTACTTAGAGGTCATTTAGAACCACTTACTTAGAGGTCATTTAGAACCACATACTTAGAGGTCATTTAGAACTACTTACTTAGAGGTCAATTAGAACTACGTACCTAGAGGTCATTTAGGACTACGTATTTAGAGGTAATATAAAACTACGTTCTTAGAGGTCATTTAGGACTTCGTACTTAGAGGTCATTTAGAACTACGTACTTAGAGGTCATTTAGAACCACATACTTAGAGGTCATTTAAACTACTTACTTAGAGGTCATTTAGAACTACGTACCTAGAGGTCAATTAGGACCACGTACTTAGAGGTCATTTAGAACCACTTACTTAGATGTCATTTGGAAGTACGTACCTAGAGGTCATTTAGAACTACGTACTTAGGGGTCATTTAGAACTACTTACTTAGAGGTCATTTAGAAGCACGTACTTAGAGGTCATTTATAACCACGTTTTAAGAGGTCATTTAGAACCACGTACTTAGAGGTTATTTAGCACTACGTATATAAGGTCATTTAGAACCACGTACTTAGAGGACATTTTGAACCACGTACTTAGAAGTCATTTAGAACCACGTACTAAGAGATCATATAGAACCACGTACTTAGAGGTCATTTAGAACTACTTACTTAGAGGTCATTTAGAACCACATACTTAGAGGTCATTTAGAACTACTTACTTTGAGGTCATTTAGAACTACGTACCTAGAGGTCAATTAGAACTACGTACTTAGAGGTCATTTAGAACTACGTACTTAGAGGTAATATAGAACTACGTTCCTAGAGGTCATTTAGGACTTCGTACTTAGAGGTCATTTATAACTATGTACTTAGAGGTCATTTAGAACCACATACTTAGAGGTCATTTAGAACTACTTACTTAGAGGTCATTTAGAACTACGTACCTAGAGGTCATTTAGGACCACGTACTTAGAGGTCATTTAGAACCATTTACTTAGAGGTCATTTGGAACTACGTATCTAGAGGTATTTAGAACTACGTACTTACACGTCATTTAGAACTACGTACTTAGAAGATATTTAGAACCACGTACTTAGAGGTCATTTAGAACCAACTATTTAGAGGTCATTTAGAACTACGTACTTAGATGTCATTTAGAACTACTGACTTAGAGGTCATTTAGAACCAAGTACTTAGAGGTCATTTAGAACCATGTACTTAGAGGTCATTTAGAACCTCGTACTTAGAGGTCATTTAGAACCACGTACTTAGAGGATAGTTAAAACCATGTAATTAGAGGTCAGTTAGAACTACGTTCTAAGAGGTCATTTAGAACCCACGAACTTAGAGGTCATTCAGAACCACGTACTTAGAGGTGATTTAGAACCACGTACTTAGAGGTTATTTAGCACTACGTATATAAGGTCATTTAGAACCACGTACTTAGAGGACATTTAGAACCACGTACTTAGAGGTTATTTAGCACTACGTATATAAGGTCATTTAGAACCACGAACTTAGAGGACATTTTGAACCACGTACTTAGAAGTCATCTAGAAGAACCCACGTACTTAGACGTCATTTAGAACCACGTACTAAGAGATCATATAGAACCACGTACTTAGAGGTCATTTAGAACCACTTACTTAGAGGTCATTTAGAACCACATACTTAGAGGTCATTTAGAACTACTTACTTTGAGGTTATTTAGAACTACGTACTTAGAGGTCAATTAGAACTACGTACTTAGAGGTAATATAGAACTACGTTCTTAGAGGTCATTTAGGACTACGTACTTAGAGGTCATTTAGAACTACGTACTTAGAGGTCATTTAGAACCACATACTTAGAGGTCATTTAGAACTTCTTACTTAGAGGTCATTTAGAACTACGTACCTAGAGGTCATTTAGAACTACGTACTTAGGGGTCATTTATAACTACTTACTTAGAGGTCATTTAGAAGCACGTACTTAGAGGTCATTTATAACCACGTACTTAGAGGTTATTTAGAACCAACTATTTAGAGGTCGATTAGAACTACGTACTTAGATGTCATTTAGAACCACGTACTTAGAGGTCATTTAGAACCACGTACTGAGAGGTCATTTAGAACCACGTACTTAGAGGTCATTTAGAACCAACAACTTAGAGGTCATTTAGAACTACGTACTTAGAGGTCATTTAGAACCACGTACTCAGATGTCATTTAGAGCCCACGTACTTAGAGGTCATATAGAACCACGTACATAGGGGTCATTTAGAACTACGTACTTAGAGGTCATTTAGAGCTACGTATTTAGAGGTCATTTAGAACTACGAACTTAGGGGTCATTTAGAACCCACGTACTTAGAGGTCATTTAGAACTACGTATATGAGGTCTTTTAGAACCACGTACTTAGAGGTCATTTAGAACTACGTACTTAGGGGTCAATTAGAACTACTTACTTAGAGGTCATTTAGAAGCACGTACTTAGAGGTCATTTAAACCACGTAGTTAGAGGTCATTTAGAACCACGTACTTAGAGGTCATTTAGAACTACGTATATGAGGTCATTTAGAACCACGTACTTAGAGGACATTTGGAACCACGTACATAGAGGGCATTTGAACTAAGTATTTAGAGGTCATTTAGAACCACGTACTTAGAGGTCATTTAGAACCACATACTTAGAGGTCATTTAGAACTACGTACTTAGAGGTCATTTAGAACTACGTACTTTAAGGTCATTTAAATCCACGTACTTATGGTCATTTAGAACTACGTACTTAGTGGTCATTTAGAAGCACGTACATAGAGGTCATTTAGAACCACGTACTTAGAGGTCATCTAGAACAACATACTTAGAGGTCATTTAGAACCACTTACTTAGATGTCATTTGGAAGTTCGTACCTAGAGGTCATTTAGAAGCACGTACTTAGAGGTCATTTAGAACCACGTAGTTAGAGGTCATTTAGAACCACGTACTTAGAGGTCATTTAGAACTACGTATATGAGGTCATTTAGAACCACGTATTAAGAGGACATTTAGAACCACGTACTTAGGTGTCATTTAGAACTACTGACTTAGAGGTCATTTAGAACCAAGTACTTAGAGGTCATTTAGAACCACGTACTTAGAGGTCATTTAGAACCTCGTACTTAGAGGTCATTTAGAACCACGTACTTAGAGGATAGTTAAAACCATGTAATTAGAGGTAATATAGAACTACGTTCTTAGAGGTCATTTAGGACTTCGTACTTAGAGGTCATTTAGAACTACGTACTTAGAGGTCATTTAGAACCACATACTTAGAGGTCATTTAGAACTACTTACTTAGAGGTCATTTAGAACTACGTACCTAGAGGTCATTTAGGACCACGTACTTAGAGGTCATTTAGAACCACTTACTTAGAGGTCATTTGGAACTACGTATCTAGAGGTATTTAGAACTAGGTACTTAGACGTCATTTAGAACTACGTACTTAGAAGATATTTAGAACCACGTACTTAGAGGTCATTTAGAACCAACTATTTAGAGGTCATTTAGAACTACGTACTTAGATGTTATTTAGAACTACTGACTTAGAGGTCATTTAGAACCAAGTACTTAGAGGTCATTTAGAACCACGTACTTAGAGGTCATTTAGAACCTCGTACTTAGAGGTCATTTAGAACCACGTACTTAGAGGATAGTTAAAACCATGTAATTAGAGGTCAGTTAGAACTACGTTCTAAGAGGTCATTTAGAACCCACGAACTTAGAGGTCATTCAGAACCACGTACTTAGAGGTGATTTAGAACCACGTACTTAGAGGTTATTTAGCACTACGTATATAAGGTCATTTAGAACCACGTACTTAGAGGACATTTAGAACCACGTACTTAGAGGTTATTTAGCACTACGTATATAAGGTCATTTAGAACCACGTACTTAGAGGACATTTTGAACCACGTACTTAGAAGTTATTTAGAAGAACCCACGTACTTAGAGGTCATTTAGAACCACGTACTTAGAGATCATATAGGACCATGTACTTAGAGGTCATTTAGAACCACTTACTTAGAGGTCATTTAGAACCACATACTTAGAGGTCATTTAGAACTACTTACTTTGAGGTCATTTAGAACTACGTACTTAGAGGTCAATTAGAACTACGTACTTAGAGGTCATTTAGAACTACGTACTTAGAGGTAATATAGAACTACGTTCTTAGAGGTCATTTAGGACTTCGTACTTAGAGGTCATTTATAACTACGTACTTAGAGGTCATTTAGAACCACATACTTAGAGGTCATTTAGAACTACTTACTTAGAGGTCATTTAGAACTACGTACCTAGAGGTCATTTAGGACCACGTACTTAGAGGTCATTTAGAACCACTTACTTAGATGTCATTTAGAAGCACGTACTTAGAGGTCATTTATAACCACGTACTAAGAGGTCATTTAGAACCACGTACTTAGAGGTTATTTAGCACTACGTATATAAGGTCATTTAGAACCACGTACTTAGAGGACATTTTGAACCACGTACTTAGAAGTCATTTAGAAGAACCCACGTACTTAGAGGTCATTTAGAACCATGTACTAAGAGATCATATAGAACCACGTACTTAGAGGTCATTTAAAACCACTTACCTAGAGGTCATTTAGAACCACATACTTAGAGGTCGTTTAGAACTACTTACTTAGGGGTCATTTAGAACCACGTACTCTGAGGTCATTAATTTAGAACCAAATACTTAGAGGTCATTTAGAACCACATATTTGAGGTCGTTTAGAATTACGTACTTTGAGGTCATTTAGAACTTACGTACTTAGAGGTCATTTAGAACTACGTACTTAGTTAGAACCAACTATTTAGAGGTCATTTAGAACTACGTACTGAGAGGTCATTTAGAACCACGTACCTAGAGGTCATTTAGAACCAACAACTTAGAGGTCATTTAGAACTACGTACTTAGAGGTCATTTTGAACCACGTACTCAGATGTCATTTAGAGCCCACATACTTAGAGGTCATATACAACCACGTACATAGAGGTCATTTAGAACTACGTACTTAGAGGTCATTTAGAGTTACGTATTTAGAGGTCATTTAGAACTACAACTTAGGGGTCATTTAGAACCCACGTACTTAGAGGTCATTTAGAACTACGTATATGAGGTCTTTTAGAACCACGTACTTAGAGGACATTTAGAACCACGTACTTAGAGGTCAATTAGAACCACTTACTTAGAAGTCATTTGGAAGTACGTACCTAGAGGTCATTTAGAACTACGTACTTAGGGGTCATTTATAACTACTTACTTAGAGGTCATTTAGAAGCACGTACTTAGAGGTCATTTAGAACCACGTAGTTAGAGGTCATTTAGAACTACGTACTTAGAGGTCATTTAGAACTACGTATATGAGGTCATTTAGAACCACGTACTTAGAGGACATTTAGAACCACGTACTTAGAGGTTATTTAGCACTACGTATATAAGGTCATTTAGAACCACGTACTTAGAGGACATTTTGAACCACGTACTTAGAAGTCATTTAGAAGAACCCACGTACTTAGAGGTCATTTAGAACCACGTACTTAGAGGTCATTTAGAACCACTTACTTAGAGGTCATTTAGAACCACATACTTAGAGGTCATTTAGAACTACTTACTTTGAGGTCATTTAGAACTACGTACCTAGCGGTCAATTAGAACTACGTACTTAGAGGTCATTTAGAACTACGTACCTAGAGGTAATATAGAACTACGTTCTTAGAGGTCATTTAGGACTTCGTACTTAGAGGTCATTTAGAACTACGTACTTAGAGGTCATTTAGAACCACATACTTAGAGGTCATTTAGAACTACTTACTTAGAGGTCATTTAGAACTACGTACCTAGAGGTCAGTTAGGACCACGTACTTAGAGGTCATTTAGAACCACTTACTTAGATGTCATTTGGAAGTACGTACCTAGAGGTCATTTAGAACTACGAAGTTAGGGGTCATTTAGAACTACTTACTTAGAGGTCATTTAGAAGCACGTACTTAGAGGTCATTTATAACCACGTACTTAGAGGTTATTTAGCACTACGTATATAAGGTCATTTAGAACCACGTACTTAGAGGACATTTTGAACCACGTACTTAGAAGTCATTTAGAAGAACCCACGTACTTAGAGGTCATTTAGAACCACTTACTTAGAGGTCATTTAGAACCAGATACTTAGAGGTCATTTAGAACTACTTACCTTGAGGTCATTTAGAACTACGTACTTAGAGGTCAATTAGAACTACGTACTTAGAGGTCATTTAGAACTACGTACTTAGAGGTAATATAGAACTACGTTCTTAGAGGTCATTTAGGACTTCGTACTTAGAGGTCATTTAGAACTACGTACTTAGAGGTCATTTAGAACCACATACTTAGAGGTCATTTAGAACTACTTACTTAGAGGTCATTTAGAACTACGTACCTAGAGGTCATTTAGGACCACGTACTTAGAGGTCATTTAGAACCACTTACTTAGATGTCATTTGCAAGTACGTACCTAGAGGTCATTTAGAACTACGTACTTAGGGGTCATTTAGAACTACTTACTTAGAGGTCATTTAGAAGCACGTACTTAAAGGTCATTTATAACCACGTACTAAGAGGTCATTTAGAACCACGTACTTAGAGGTTATTTAGCACTACGTATATAAGGTCATTTAGAACCACGTACTTAGAGGACATTTTGAACCACGTACTTAGAAGTCATTTAGAAGAACCCACGTACTTAGAGGTCATTTAGAACCACGTACTAAGAAATCATATAGAACCACGTACTTAGAGGTCATTTAGAACCACTTACTTAGAGGTCATTTAGAACCACATACTTAGAGGTCATTTAGAACTACTTACTTTGAGGTCATTTAGAACTACGTACCTAGAGGTCAATTAGAACTACGTACTTAGAGGTCATTTAGAACTACGTACTTAGAGGTAATATAGAACTACGTTCTTAGAGGTCATTTAGGACTTCGTACTTAGAGGTCATTTAGAACTACGTACTTAGAGGTCATTTAGAACCACATACTTAGAGGTCATTTAGAACTACTTACTTAGAGGTCATTTAGAACTACGTACCTAGAGGTCATTTAGGACCACGTACTTAGAGGTCATTTAGAACCACTTACTTAGAGGTCATTTGGAACTACGTATCTAGAGGTATTTAGAACTACGTACTTAGACGTCATTTAGAACTACGTACTTAGAAGATATTTAGAACCACGTACTTAGAGGTCATTTAGAACCAACTATTTAGAGGTCATTTAGAACTACGTACTTAGATGTCATTTAGAACTACTGACTTAGATGTCATTTAGAACTACTGACTTAGAGGTCATTTAGAACCAAGTACTTAGAGGTCATTTAGAACCATGTACTTAGAGGTCATTTAGAACCTCGTACTTAGAGGTCATTTAGAACCACGTACTTAGAGGATAGTTAAAACCATGTAATTAGAGGTCAGTTAGAACTACGTTCTAAGAGGTCATTTAGAACCCACGAACTTAGAGGTCGTTCAGAACCACGTACTTAGAGGTGATTTAGAACCACGTACTTAGAGGTTATTTAGCACTACGTATATAAGGTCATTTAGAACCACGTACTTAGAGGACATTTAGAACCACGTACTTAGAGGTTATTTAGCACTACGTATATAAGGTCATTTAGAACCACGAACTTAGAGGACATTTTGAACCACGTACTTAGAAGTCATTTAGAAGAACCCACGTACTTAGACGTCATTTAGAACCACGTACTAAGAGATCATATAGAACCACGTACTTAGAGGTCATTTAGAACCACTTACTTAGAGGTCATTTAGAACCACATACTTAGAGGTCATTTAGAACTACTTACTTTGAGGTTATTTAGAACTACGTACTTAGAGGTCAATTAGAACTACGTACTTAGAGGTCAATTAGAACTACGTACTTAGAGGTAATATAGAACTACGTTCTTAGGGGTCATTTAGGACTACGTACTTAGAGGTCATTTAGAACTACGTACTTAGAGGTCATTTAGAACCACATACTTAGAGGTCATTTAGAACTTCTTACTTAGAGGTCATTTAGAACTACGTACCTAGAGGTCATTTAGAACTACGTACTTAGGGGTCATTTATAACTACTTACTTAGAGGTCATTTAGAACCACATACTTAGAGGTCATTTAGAACTACTTACTTAGAGGTCATTTAGAACTACGTACCTAGAGGTCATTTAGGACCACGTACTTAGAGGTCATTTAGAACCACTTACTTAGATGTCATTTGCAAGTACGTACCTAGAGGTCATTTAGAACTACGTACTTAGGGGTCATTTAGAACTACTTACTTAGAGGTCATTTAGAAGCACGTACTTAAAGGTCATTTATAACCACGTACTAAGAGGTCATTTAGAACCACGTACTTAGAGGTTATTTAGCACTACGTATATAAGGTCATTTAGAACCACGTACTTAGAGGACATTTTGAACCACGTACTTAGAAGTCATTTAGAAGAACCCACGTACTTAGAGGTCATTTAGAACCACGTACTAAGAAATCATATAGAACCACGTACTTAGAGGTCATTTAGAACCACTTACTTAGAGGTCATTTAGAACCACATACTTAGAGGTCATTTAGAACTACTTACTTTGAGGTCATTTAGAACTACGTACCTAGAGGTCAATTAGAACTACGTACTTAGAGGTCATTTAGAACTACGTACTTAGAGGTAATATAGAACTACGTTCTTAGAGGTCATTTAGGACTTCGTACTTAGAGGTCATTTAGAACTACGTACTTAGAGGTCATTTAGAACCACATACTTAGAGGTCATTTAGAACTACTTACTTAGAGGTCATTTAGAACTACGTACCTAGAGGTCATTTAGGACCACGTACTTAGAGGTCATTTAGAACCACTTACTTAGAGGTCATTTGGAACTACGTATCTAGAGGTATTTAGAACTACGTACTTAGACGTCATTTAGAACTACGTACTTAGAAGATATTTAGAACCACGTACTTAGAGGTCATTTAGAACCAACTATTTAGAGGTCATTTAGAACTACGTACTTAGATGTCATTTAGAACTACTGACTTAGAGGTCATTTAGAACCAAGTACTTAGAGGTCATTTAGAACCATGTACTTAGAGGTCATTTAGAACCTCGTACTTAGAGGTCATTTAGAACCACGTACTTAGAGGATAGTTAAAACCATGTAATTAGAGGTCAGTTAGAACTACGTTCTAAGAGGTCATTTAGAACCCACGAACTTAGAGGTCGTTCAGAACCACGTACTTAGAGGTGATTTAGAACCACGTACTTAGAGGTTATTTAGCACTACGTATATAAGGTCATTTAGAACCACGTACTTAGAGGACATTTAGAACCACGTACTTAGAGGTTATTTAGCACTACGTATATAAGGTCATTTAGAACCACGAACTTAGAGGACATTTTGAACCACGTACTTAGAAGTCATTTAGAAGAACCCACGTACTTAGACGTCATTTAGAACCACGTACTAAGAGATCATATAGAACCACGTACTTAGAGGTCATTTAGAACCACTTACTTAGAGGTCATTTAGAACCACATACTTAGAGGTCATTTAGAACTACTTACTTTGAGGTTATTTAGAACTACGTACTTAGAGGTCAATTAGAACTACGTACTTAGAGGTCAATTAGAACTACGTACTTAGAGGTAATATAGAACTACGTTCTTAGGGGTCATTTAGGACTACGTACTTAGAGGTCATTTAGAACTACGTACTTAGAGGTCATTTAGAACCACATACTTAGAGGTCATTTAGAACTTCTTACTTAGAGGTCATTTAGAACTACGTACCTAGAGGTCATTTAGAACTACGTACTTAGGGGTCATTTATAACTACTTACTTAGAGGTCATTTAGAAGCACGTACTAAGAGGTCATTTATAACCACGTACTTAGAGGTTATTTAGAACCAACTATTTAGAGGTCGATTAGAACTACGTACTTAGATGTCATTTAGAACCACGTACTTAGAGGTCATTTAGAACCACGTACTGAGAGGTCATTTAGAACCACGTACTTAGAGGTCATTTAGAACCAACAACTTAGAGGTCATTTAGAACTACGTACTTAGAGGTCATTTAGAACCACGTACTCAGATGTCATTTAGAGCCCACATACTTAGAGGTCATATAGAACCACGTACATATGGGTCATTTAGAACTACGTACTTAGAGGTCATTTAGAGCTACGTATTTAGAGGTCATTTAGAACTACGAACTTAGGGGTCATTTAGAACCCACGTACTTAGAGGTCATTTAGAACTACGTATATAAGGTCTTTTAGAACCACGTACTTAGAGGTCATTTAGAACTAAGTATATGAGGTCATTTAGAACCACGTACTTAGAGGACATTTGGAACCACGTACATAGAGGGCATTTGAACTAAGTATTTAGAGGTCATTTAGAACCACGTACTTAGAGGTCATTTAGAACCACAGACTTAGAGGTCATTTAGAACTACGTACTTAGAGGTCATTTAGAACTACGTACTTTAAGGTCATTTAAATCCACGTACTTATGGTCATTTAGAACTACGTACTTAGTGGTCATTTAGAAGCACGTACATAGAGGTCATTTAGAACCACGTACTTAGAGGTCATCTAGAACAACATACTTAGAGGTCATTTAGAACCACTTACTTAGATGTCATTTGGAAGTACGTACCTAGAGGTCATTTAGAAGCACGTACTTAGAGGTCATTTAGAACCACGTAGTTAGAAATCATTTAGAACCACGTACTTAGAGCTCATTTAGAACTACGTATATGAGGTCATTTAGAACCACGTATTAAGAGGACATTTAGAACCACGTACTTAGGTGTCATTTAGAACTACTGACTTAGAGGTCATTTAGAACCAAGTACTTAGAGGTCATTTAGAACCACGTACTTAGAGGTCATTTAGAACCTCGTACTTAGAGGTCATTTAGAACCACGTACTTAGAGGATAGTTAAAACCATGCAATTAGAGGTCAGTTAGAACTACGTTCTAAGAGGTCATTTAGAACCCACGAACTTAGAGGTCATTCAGAACCACGTACTTAGAGGTGATTTCGAACCACGTACTTAGAGGTTATTTAGCACTACGTATATAAGGTCATTTAGAACCACGTACTTAGAGGACATTTAGAACCACGTACTTAGAGGTTATTTAGCACTACGTATATAAGGTCATTTAGAACCACGTATTTAGAGGACATTTTGAACCACGTACTTAGAAGTCATTTAGAAGAACCCACGTACTTAGAGGTCATTTAGAACCACGTACTTAGAGGTCATTTAGAACCACTTACTTAGAGGTCATTTAGAACCACATACTTAGAGGTCATTTAGAACTACTTACTTTGAGGTCATTTAGAACTACGTACCTAGAGGTCAATTAGAACTACGTACTTAGAGGTCATTTAGAACTACGTACTTAGAGGTAATATAGAACTACGTTCTTAAAGGTCATTTAGGACTTCGTACTTAGAGGTCATTTAGAACTACGTACTTAGAGGTCATTTAGAACCACATACTTAGAGGTCATTTAGAACTACTTACTTAGAGGTCATTTAGAACTACGTACCTAGAGGTCAGTTAGGACCACGTACTTAGAGGTCATTTAGAACCACTTACTTAGATGTCATTTGGAAGTGCGTACCTAGAGGTCATTTAGAACTACGAAGTTAGGGGTCATTTAGAACTACTTACTTAGAGGTCATTTAGAAGCACGTACTTAGAGGTCATTTATAACCACGTACTTAGAGGTTATTTAGCACTACGTATATAAGGTCATTTAGAACCACGTACTTAGAGGACATTTTGAACCACGTACTTAGAAGTCATTTAGAAGAACCCACGTACTTAGAGGTCATTTAGAACCACTTACTTAGAGGTCATTTAGAACCAGATACTTAGACGTCATTTAGAACTACTTACCTTGAGGTCATTTAGAACTACGTACCTAGAGGTCAATTAGAACTACGTACTTAGAGGTCATTTAGAACTACGTACTTAGAGGTAACAAAGAACTACGTTCTTAGAGGTCATTTAGGACTTCGTACTTAGAGGTCATTTAGAACTACGTACTTAGAGGTCATTTAGAACCACATACTTAGAGGTCATTTAGAACTACTTACTTAGAGGTCATTTAGAATTACGTACCTAGAGGTCATTTAGGACCACGTACTTAGAGGTCATTTAGAACCACTTACTTAGATGTCATTTGGAAGTACGTACCTAGAGGTCATTTAGAACTACGTACTTAGGGGTCATTTAGAACTACTTACTTAGAGGTCATTTAGAAGCACGTACTTAGAGGTCATTTATAACCACGTACTAAGAGGTCATTTAGAACCACGTACTTAGAGGTTATTTAGCACTACGTATATAAGGTCATTTAGAACCACGTACTTAGAGGACATTTTGAACCACGTACTTAGAAGTCATTTAGAAGAACCCACGTACTTAGAGGTCATTTAGAACCACGTACTAAGAGATCATATAGAACCACGTACTTAGAGGTCATTTAGAACCACTTACTTAGAGGTCATTTAAAACCACATACTTAGAGGTCATTTAGAACTACTTACTTTGAGGTCATTTAGAACTACGTACCTAGAGGTCAATTAGAACTACGTACTTAGAGGTCATTTAGAACTACGTACTTAGAGGTAATATAGAACTACGTTCTTAGAGGTCATTTAGGACTTCGTACTTAGAGGTCATTTAGAACTACGTACTTAGAGGTCATTTAGAACCACATACTTAGAGGTCATTTAGAACTACTTACTTAGAGGTCATTTAGAACTACGTACCTAGAGGTCATTTAGGACCACGTACTTAGAGGTCATTTAGAACCACTTACTTAGAGGTCATTTGGAACTACGTATCTAGAGGTATTTAGAACTAGGTACTTAGACGTCATTTAGAACTACGTACTTAGAAGATATTTAGAACCACGTACTTAGAGGTCATTTAGAACCAACTATTTAGAGGTCATTTAGAACTACGTACTTAGATGTTATTTAGAACTACTGACTTAGAGGTCATTTAGAACCAAGTACTTAGAGGTCATTTAGAACCACGTACTTAGAGGTCATTTAGAACCTCGTACTTAGAGGTCATTTAGAACCACGTACTTAGAGGATAGTTAAAACCATGTAATTAGAGGTCAGTTAGAACTACGTTCTAAGAGGTCATTTAGAACCCACGAACTTAGAGGTCATTCAGAACCACGTACTTAGAGGTGATTTAGAACCACGTACTTAGAGGTTATTTAGCACTACGTATATAAGGTCATTTAGAACCACGTACTTAGAGGACATTTAGAACCACGTACTTAGAGGTTATTTAGCACTACGTATATAAGGTCATTTAGAACCACGTACTTAGAGGACATTTTGAACCACGTACTTAGAAGTTATTTAGAAGAACCCACGTACTTAGAGGTCATTTAGAACCACGTACTTAGAGATCATATAGGACCATGTACTTAGAGGTCATTTAGAACCACTTACTTAGAGGTCATTTAGAACCACATACTTAGAGGTCATTTAGAACTACTTACTTTGAGGTCATTTAGAACTACGTACTTAGAGGTCAATTAGAACTACGTACTTAGAGGTCATTTAGAACTACGTACTTAGAGGTAATATAGAACTACGTTCTTAGAGGTCATTTAGGACTTCGTACTTAGAGGTCATTTAGAACTACGTACTTAGAGGTCATTTAGAACCACATACTTAGAGGTCATTTAGAACTACTTACTTAGAGGTCATTTAGAACTACGTACCTAGAGGTCATTTAGGACCACGTACTTAGAGGTCATTTAGAACCACTTACTTAGATGTCATTTAGAAGCACGTACTTAGAGGTCATTTATAACCACGTACTAAGAGGTCATTTAGAACCACGTACTTAGAGGTTATTTAGCACTACGTATATAAGGTCATTTAGAACCACGTATTTAGAGGACATTTTGAACCACGTACTTAGAAGTCATTTAGAAGAACCCACGTACTTAGAGGTCATTTAGAACCACGTACTAAGAGATCATATAGAACCACGTACTTAGAGGTCATTTAGAACCACTTACCTAGAGGTCATTTAGAACCACATACTTAGAGGTCATTTAGAACTACTTACTTTGATTTCATTTAGAACTACGTACCTAGAGGTCAATTAGAACTACGTACTTAGAGGTCATTTAGAACCACATACTTAGAGGTCATTTAGAACTACTTACTTAGAGGTCATTTAGAACTACGTACCTAGAGGTCATTTAGGACCACGTACTTAGAGGTCATTTAGAACCACTTACTTAGAGGTCATTTGGAACTACGTATCTAGAGGTATTTAGAACTACGTACTTAGACGTCATTTAGAACTACGTACTTAGAAGATATTTAGAACCACGTACTTAGAGGTCAATTAGAACTACGTACTTAGAGGTCATTTAGAACTACGTACTTAGAGGTAATATAGAACTACGTTCTTAGAGGTCATTTAGGACTTCGTACTTAGAGGTCATTTAGAACTACGTACTTAGAGGTCATTTAGAACCACATACTTAGAGGTCATTTAGAACTACGTACCTAGAGGTCAGTTAGGACCACGTACTTAGAGGTCATTTAGAACCACTTACTTAGATGTCATTTGGAAGTACGTACCTAGAGGTCATTTATAACTACGTACTTAGAGGTCATTTAGAACCACATACTTAGAGGTCATTTAGAACTACTTACTTAGAGGTCATTTAGAACTACGTACCTAGAGGTCATTTAGGACCACGTACTTAGAGGTCATTTAGAACCACTTACTTAGATGTCATTTAGAAGCACGTACTTAGAGGTCATTTATAACCACGTACTAAGAGGTCATTTAGAACCACGTACTTAGAGGTTATTTAGCACTACGTATATAAGGTCATTTAGAACCACGTACTTAGAGGACATTTTGAACCACGTACTTAGAAGTCATTTAGAAGAACCCACGTACTTAGAGGTCATTTAGAACCACGTACTAAGAGATCATATAGAACCACGTACTTAGAGGTCATTTAGAACCACTTACCTAGAGGTCATTTAGAACCACATACTTAGAGGTCGTTTAGAACTACTTACTTAGGGGTCATTTAGAACCACGTACTCTGAGGTCATTAATTTAGAACCAAATACTTAGAGGTCATTTAGAACCACATATTTGAGGTCGTTTAGAATTACGTACTTTGAGGTCATTTAGAACTTACGTACTTAGAGGTCATTTAGAACTACGTACTTAGTTAGAACCAACTATTTAGAGGTCATTTAGAACTACGTACTGAGAGGTCATTTAGAACCACGTACCTAGAGGTCATTTAGAACCAACAACTTAGAGGTCATTTAGAACTACGTACTTAGAGGTCATTTTGAACCACGTACTCAGATGTCATTTAGAGCCCACGTACTTAGAGGTCATATACAACCACGTACATAGAGGTCATTTAGAACTACGTACTTAGAGGTCATTTAGAGCTACGTATTTAGAGGTCATTTAGAACTACAACTTAGAGGTCTTTTAGAACCACGTACTTAGAGGACATTTAGAACCACGTACTTAGAGGTCAATTAGAACCACTTACTTAGAAGTCATTTGGACGTACGTACCTAGAGGTCATTTAGAACTACGTACTTAGGGGTCATTTATAACTACTTACTTAGAGGTCATTTAGAAGCACGTACTTAGAGGTCATTTAGAACCACGTAGTTAGAGGTCATTTAGAACTACGTACTTAGAGGTCATTTAGAACTACTTACTTTGAGGTCATTTAGAACTACGTACCTAGAGGTCAATTAGAACTACGTACTTAGAGGTCATTTAGAACTACGTACTTAGAGGTAATATAGAACTACGTTCTTAGAGGTCATTTAGGACTTCGTACTTAGAGGTCATTTAGAACTACGTACTTAGAGGTCATTTAGAACCACATACTTAGAGGTCATTTAGAACTACTTACTTAGAGGTCATTTAGAACTACGTACCTAGAGGTCATTTAGAACTACGTACTTAGGGGTCATTTATAACTACTTACTTAGAGGTCATTTAGAACTACGTATATGAGGTCATTTAGAACCACGTATTAAGAGGACATTTAGAACCACGTACTTAGGTGTCATTTAGAACTACTGACTTAGAGGTCATTTAGAACCAAGTACTTAGAGGTCATTTAGAACCACGTACTTAGAGGTCATTTAGAACCTCGTACTTAGAGGTCATTTAGAACCACGTACTTAGAGGATAGTTAAAACCATGTAATTAGAGGTCAGTTAGAACTACGTTCTAAGAGGTCATTTAGAACCCACGAACTTAGAGGTCATTCAGAACCACGTACTTAGAGGTGATTTCGAACCACGTACTTAGAGGTTATTTAGCACTACGTATATAAGGTCATTTAGAACCACGTACTTAGAGGACATTTAGAACCACGTACTTAGAGGTTATTTAGCACTACGTATATAAGGTCATTTAGAACCACGTATTTAGAGGACATTTTGAACCACGTACTTAGAAGTCATTTAGAAGAACCCACGTACTTAGAGGTCATTTAGAACCACGTACTTAGAGGTCATTTAGAACCACTTACTTAGAGGTCATTTAGAACCACATACTTAGAGGTCATTTAGAACTACTTACTTTGAGGTCATTTAGAACTACGTACCTAGAGGTCGATTAGAACTACGTACTTAGAGGTCATTTAGAACTACGTACTTAGAGGTAATATAGAACTACGTTCTTAAAGGTCATTTAGGACTTCGTACTTAGAGGTCATTTAGAACTACGTACTTAGAGGTCATTTAGAACCACATACTTAGAGGTCATTTAGAACTACTTACTTAGAGGTCATTTAGAACTACGTACCTAGAGGTCAGTTAGGACCACGTACTTAGAGGTCATTTAGAACCACTTACTTAGATGTCATTTGGAAGTACGTACCTAGAGGTCATTTAGAACTACGAAGTTAGGGGTCATTTAGAACTACTTACTTAGAGGTCATTTAGAAGCACGTACTTAGAGGTCATTTATAACCACGTACCTAGAGGTTATTTAGCACTACGTATATAAGGTCATTTAGAACCACGTACTTAGAGGACATTTTGAACCACGTATTTAGAAGTCATTTAGAAGAACCCACGTACTTAGAGGTCATTTAGAACCACTTACTTAGAGGTCATTTAGAACCACATACTTAGAGGTCATTTAGAACTACTTACTTTGAGGTCATTTAGAACTACGTACCTAGAGGTCAATTAGAACTACGTACTTAGAGGTCATTTAGAACTACGTACTTAGAGGTAATATAGAACTACGTTCTTAGAGGTCATTTAGGACTTCGTACTTAGAGGTCATTTAGAACTACGTACTTAGAGGTCATTTAGAACCACATACTTAGAGGTCATTTAGAACTACTTACTTAGAGGTCATTTAGAACTACGTACCTAGAGGTCATTTAGGACCACGTACTTAGAGGTCATTTAGAACCACTTACTTAGAGGTCATTTGGAACTACGTATCTAGAGGTATTTAGAACTAGGTACTTAGACGTCATTGAGAACTACGTACTTAGAAGATATTTAGAACCACGTACTTAGAGGTCATTTAGAACCAACTATTTAGAGGTTATTTAGAACTACGTACTTAGATGTTATTTAGAACTACTGACTTAGAGGTCATTTAGAACCAAGTACTTAGAGGTCATTTAGAACCACGTACATAGAGGTCATTTAGAACCTCGTACTTAGAGGTCATTTAGAACCACGTACTTAGAGGATAGTTAAAACCATGTAATTAGAGGTCAGTTAGAACTACGTTCTAAGAGGTCATTTAGAACCCACGAACTTAGAGGTCATTCAGAACCACGTACTTAGAGGTGATTTAGAACCACGTACTTAGAGGTTATTTAGCACTACGTATATAAGGTCATTTAGAACCACGTACTTAGAGGACATTTAGAACCACGTACTTAGAGGTTATTTAGCACTACGTATATAAGGTCATTTAGAACCACGTACTTAGAGGACATTTTGAACCACGTACTTAGAAGTTATTTAGAAGAACCCACGTACTTAGAGGTCATTTAGAACCACGTACTTAGAGATCATATAGGACCATGTACTTAGAGGTCATTTAGAACCACTTACTTAGAGGTCATTTAGAACCACATACTTAGAGGTCATTTAGAACTACTTACTTTGAGGTCATTTAGAACTACGTACTTAGAGGTCAATTAGAACTACGTACTTAGAGGTCATTTAGAACTACGTACTTAGAGGTAATATAGAACTACGTTCTTAGAGGTCATTTAGGACTTCGTACTTAGAGGTCATTTATAACTACGTACTTAGAGGTCATTTAGAACCACATACTTAGAGGTCATTTAGAACTACTTACTTAGAGGTCATTTAGAACTACGTACCTAGAGGTCATTTAGGACCACGTACTTAGAGGTCATTTAGAACCACTTACTTAGATGTCATTTAGAAGCACGTACTTAGAGGTCATTTATAACCACGTACTAAGAGGTCATTTAGAACCACGTACTTAGAGGTTATTTAGCACTACGTATATAAGGTCATTTAGAACCACGTACTTAGAGGACATTTTGAACCACGTACTTAGAAGTCATTTAGAAGAACCCACGTACTTAGAGGTCATTTAGAACCACGTACTAAGAGATCATATAGAACCACGTACTTAGAGGTCATTTAGAACCACTTACCTAGAGGTCATTTAGAACCACATACTTAGAGGTCGTTTAGAACTACTTACTTAGGGGTCATTTAGAACCACGTACTCTGAGGTCATTAATTTAGAACCAAATACTTAGAGGTCATTTAGAACCACATATTTGAGGTCGTTTAGAATTACGTACTTTGAGGTCATTTAGAACTTACGTACTTAGAGGTCATTTAGAACTACGTACTTAGTTAGAACCAACTATTTAGAGGTCATTTAGAACTACGTACTGAGAGGTCATTTAGAACCACGTACCTAGAGGTCATTTAGAACCAACAACTTAGAGGTCATTTAGAACTACGTACTTAGAGGTCATTTTGAACCACGTACTCAGATGTCATTTAGAGCCCACGTACTTAGAGGTCATATACAACCACGTACATAGAGGTCATTTAGAACTACGTACTTAGAGGTCATTTAGAGCTACGTATTTAGAGGTCATTTAGAACTACAACTTAGGGGTCATTTAGAACCCACGTACTTAGAGGACATTTAGAACCACGTACTTAGAGGTCAATTAGAACCACTTACTTAGAAGTCATTTGGACGTACGTACCTAGAGGTCATTTAGAACTACGTACTTAGGGGTCATTTATAACTACTTACTTAGAGGTCATTTAGAAGCACGTACTTAGAGGTCATTTAGAACCACGTAGTTAGAGGTCATTTAGAACTACGTACTTAGAGGTCATTTAGAACTACGTATATGAGGTCAACTAGAACCACGTACTTAGAGGACATTTAGAACCACGTACTTAGAGGTTATTTAGCACTACGTATATAAGGTCATTTAGAACCACGTACTTAGAGGACATTTTGAACCACGTACTTAGAAGTCATTTAGAAGAACCCACGTACTTAGAGGTCATTTAGAACCACGTACTTAGAGGTCATTTAGAACCACTTACTTAGAGGTCATTTAGAACCACATACTTAGAGGTCATTTAGAACTACTTACTTTGAGGTCATTTAGAACTACGTACCTAGCGGTCAATTAGAACTACGTACTTAGAGGTCATTTAGAACTACGTACCTAGAGGTAATATAGAACTACGTTCTTAGAGGTCATTTAGGACTTCGTACTTAGAGGTCATTTAGAACTACGTACTTAGAGGTCATTTAGAACCACATACTTAGAGGTCATTTAGAACTACTTACTTAGAGGTCATTTAGAACTACGTACCTAGAGGTCAGTTAGGACCACGTACTTAGAGGTCATTTAGAACCACTTACTTAGATGTCATTTGGAAGTACGTACCTAGAGGTCATTTAGAACTACGAAGTTAGGGGTCATTTAGAACTACTTACTTAGAGGTCATTTAGAAGCACGTACTTAGAGGTCATTTATAACCACGTATTTAGAGGTTATTTAGCACTACGTATATAAGGTCATTTAGAACCACGTACTTAGAGGACATTTTGAACCACGTACTTAGAAGTCATTTAGAAGAACCCACGTACTTAGAGGTCATTTAGAACCACTTACTTAGAGGTCATTTAGAACCAGATACTTAGAGGTCATTTAGAACTACTTACCTTGAGGTCATTTAGAACTACGTACATAGAGGTCAATTAGAACTACGTACTTAGAGGTCATTTAGAACTACGTACTTAGAGGTAATATAGAACTACGTTCTTAGAGGTCATTTAGGACTTCGTACTTAGAGGTCATTTAGAACTACGTACTTAGAGGTCATTTAGAACCACATACTTAGAGGTCATTTAGAACTACTTACTTAGAGGTCATTTAGAACTACGTACCTAGAGGTCATTTAGGACCACGTACTTAGAGGTCATTTAGAACCACTTACTTAGAGGTCATTTGGAACTACGTATCTAGAGGTATTTAGAACTACGTACTTAGACGTCATTTAGAACTACGTACTTAGAAGATATTTAGAACCACGTACTTAGAGGTCAATTAGAACTACGTACTTAGAGGTCATTTAGAACTACGTACTTAGAGGTAATATAGAACTACGTTCTTAGAGGTCATTTAGGACTTCGTACTTAGAGGTCATTTAGAACTACGTACTTAGAGGTCATTTAGAACCACATACTTAGAGGTCATTTAGAACTACGTACCTAGAGGTCAGTTAGGACCACGTACTTAGAGGTCATTTAGAACCACTTACTTAGATGTCATTTGGAAGTACGTACCTAGAGGTCATTTAGAACTACGAAGTTAGGGGTCATTTAGAACTACTTACTTAGAGGTCATTTAGAAGCACGTACTTAGAGGTCATTTATAACCACGTACTTAGAGGTTATTTAGCACTACGTATATAAGGTCATTTAGAACCACGTACTTAGAGGACATTTTGAACCACGTACTTAGAAGTCATTTAGAAGAACCCACGTACTTAGAGGTCATTTAGAACCACTTACTTAGAGGTCATTTAGAACCAGATACTTAGAGGTCATTTAGAACTACTTACCTTGAGGTCATTTAGAACTACGTACTTAGAGGTCAATTAGAACTACGTACTTAGAGGTCATTTAGAACTACGTACTTAGAGGTAATATAGTACTACGTTCTTAGAGGTCATTTAGGACTTCGTACTTAGAGGTCATTTAGAACTACGTACTTAGAGGTCATTTAGAACCACATACTTAGAGGTCATTTAGAACTACTTACTTAGAGGTCATTTAGAACTACGTACCTAGAGGTCATTTAGGACCACGTACTTAGAGGTCATTTAGAACCACTTACTTAGATGTCATTTGGAAGTACGTACCTAGAGGTCATTTAGAACTACGTACTTAGGGGTCATTTAGAACTACTTACTTAGAGGTCATTTAGAAGCACGTACTTAGAGGTCATTTATAACCACGTACTAAGAGGTCATTTAGAACCACGTACTTAGAGGTTATTTAGCACTACGTATATAAGGTCATTTAGAACCACGTACTTAGAGGACATTTTGAACCACGTACTTAGAAGTCATTTAGAAGAACCCACGTACTTAGAGGTCATTTAGAACCACGTACTAAGAGATCATATAGAACCACGTACTTAGAGGTCATTTAGAACCACTTACTTAGAGGTCATTTAGAACCACATACTTAGAGGTCATTTAGAACTACTTACTTTGAGGTCATTTAGAACTACGTACCTAGAGGTCAATTAGAACTACGTACTTAGAGGTCATTTAGAACTACGTACTTAGAGGTAATATAGAACTACGTTCTTAGAGGTCATTTAGGACTTCGTACTTAGAGGTCATTTAGAACTACGTACTTAGAGGTCATTTAGAACCACATACTTAGAGGTCATTTAGAACTACTTACTTAGAGGTCATTTAGAACTACGTACCTAGAGGTCATTTAGAACTACGTACTTAGGGGTCATTTATAACTACTTACTTAGAGGTCATTTAGAACTACGTATATGAGGTCATTTAGAACCACGTATTAAGAGGACATTTAGAACCACGTACTTAGGTGTCATTTAGAACTACTGACTTAGAGGTCATTTAGAACCAAGTACTTAGAGGTCATTTAGAACCACGTACTTAGAGGTCATTTAGAACCTCGTACTTAGAGGTCATTTAGAACCACGTACTTAGAGGATAGTTAAAACCATGTAATTAGAGGTCAGTTAGAACTACGTTCTAAGAGGTCATTTAGAACCCACGAACTTAGAGGTCATTCAGAACCACGTACTTAGAGGTGATTTCGAACCACGTACTTAGAGGTTATTTAGCACTACGTATATAAGGTCATTTAGAACCACGTACTTAGAGGACATTTAGAACCACGTACTTAGAGGTTATTTAGCACTACGTATATAAGGTCATTTAGAACCACGTATTTAGAGGACATTTTGAACCACGTACTTAGAAGTCATTTAGAAGAACCCACGTACTTAGAGGTCATTTAGAACCACGTACTTAGAGGTCATTTAGAACCACTTACTTAGAGGTCATTTAGAACCACATACTTAGAGGTCATTTAGAACTACTTACTTTGAGGTCATTTAGAACTACGTACCTAGAGGTCGATTAGAACTACGTACTTAGAGGTCATTTAGAACTACGTACTTAGAGGTAATATAGAACTACGTTCTTAAAGGTCATTTAGGACTTCGTACTTAGAGGTCATTTAGAACTACGTACTTAGAGGTCATTTAGAACCACATACTTAGAGGTCATTTAGAACTACTTACTTAGAGGTCATTTAGAACTACGTACCTAGAGGTCAGTTAGGACCACGTACTTAGAGGTCATTTAGAACCACTTACTTAGATGTCATTTGGAAGTACGTACCTAGAGGTCATTTAGAACTACGAAGTTAGGGGTCATTTAGAACTACTTACTTAGAGGTCATTTAGAAGCACGTACTTAGAGGTCATTTATAACCACGTACCTAGAGGTTATTTAGCACTACGTATATAAGGTCATTTAGAACCACGTACTTAGAGGACATTTTGAACCACGTACTTAGAAGTCATTTAGAAGAACCCACGTACTTAGAGGTCATTTAGAACCACTTACTTAGAGGTCATTTAGAACCACATACTTAGAGGTCATTTAGAACTACTTACTTTGAGGTCATTTAGAACTACGTACCTAGAGGTCAATTAGAACTACGTACTTAGAGGTCATTTAGAACTACGTACTTAGAGGTAATATAGAACTACGTTCTTAGAGGTCATTTAGGACTTCGTACTTAGAGGTCATTTAGAACTACGTACTTAGAGGTCATTTAGAACCACATACTTAGAGGTCATTTAGAACTACTTACTTAGAGGTCATTTAGAACTACGTACCTAGAGGTCATTTAGGACCACGTACTTAGAGGTCATTTAGAACCACTTACTTAGAGGTCATTTGGAACTACGTATCTAGAGGTATTTAGAACTAGGTACTTAGACGTCATTTAGAACTACGTACTTAGAAGATATTTAGAACCACGTACTTAGAGGTCATTTAGAACCAACTATTTAGAGGTCATTTAGAACTACGTACTTAGATGTTATTTAGAACTACTGACTTAGAGGTCATTTAGAACCAAGTACTTAGAGGTCATTTAGAACCACGTACATAGAGGTCATTTAGAACCTCGTACTTAGAGGTCATTTAGAACCACGTACTTAGAGGATAGTTAAAACCATGTAATTAGAGGTCAGTTAGAACTACGTTCTAAGAGGTCATTTAGAACCCACGAACTTAGAGGTCATTCAGAACCACGTACTTAGAGGTTATTTAGAACCACGTACTTAGAGGTTATTTAGCACTACGTATATAAGGTCATTTAGAACCACGTACTTAGAGGACATTTAGAACCACGTACTTAGAGGTTATTTAGCACTACGTATATAAGGTCATTTAGAACCACGTACTTAGAGGACATTTTGAACCACGTACTTAGAAGTTATTTAGAAGAACCCACGTACTTAGAGGTCATTTAGAACCACGTACTTAGAGATCATATAGGACCATGTACTTAGAGGTCATTTAGAACCACTTACTTAGAGGTCATTTAGAACCACATACTTAGAGGTCATTTAGAACTACTTACTTTGAGGTCATTTAGAACTACGTACTTAGAGGTCAATTAGAACTACGTACTTAGAGGTCATTTAGAACTACGTACTTAGAGGTAATATAGAACTACGTTCTTAGAGGTCATTTAGGACTTCGTACTTAGAGGTCATTTATAACTACGTACTTAGAGGTCATTTAGAACCACATACTTAGAGGTCATTTAGAACTACTTACTTAGAGGTCATTTAGAACTACGTACCTAGAGGTCATTTAGGACCACGTACTTAGAGGTCATTTAGAACCACTTACTTAGATGTCATTTAGAAGCACGTACTTAGAGGTCATTTATAACCACGTACTAAGAGGTCATTTAGAACCACGTACTTAGAGGTTATTTAGCACTACGTATATAAGGTCATTTAGAACCACGTACTTAGAGGACATTTTGAACCACGTACTTAGAAGTCATTTAGAAGAACCCACGTACTTAGAGGTCATTTAGAACCACGTACTAAGAGATCATATAGAACCACGTACTTAGAGGTCATTTAGAACCACTTACCTAGAGGTCATTTAGAACCACATACTTAGAGGTCGTTTAGAACTACTTACTTAGGGGTCATTTAGAACCACGTACTCTGAGGTCATTAATTTAGAACCAAATACTTAGAGGTCATTTAGAACCACATATTTGAGGTCGTTTAGAATTACGTACTTTGAGGTCATTTAGAACTTACGTACTTAGAGGTCATTTAGAACTACGTACTTAGTTAGAACCAACTATTTAGAGGTCATTTAGAACTACGTACTGAGAGGTCATTTAGAACCACGTACCTAGAGGTCATTTAGAACCAACAACTTAGAGGTCATTTAGAACTACGTACTTAGAGGTCATTTTGAACCACGTACTCAGATGTCATTTAGAGCCCACGTACTTAGAGGTCATATACAACCACGTACATAGAGGTCATTTAGAACTACGTACTTAGAGGTCATTTAGAGCTACGTATTTAGAGGTCATTTAGAACTACAACTTAGGGGTCATTTAGAACCCACGTACTTAGAGGTCATTTAGAACTACGTATATGAGGTCTTTTAGAACCACGTACTTAGAGGACATTTAGAACCACGTACTTAGAGGTCAATTAGAACCACTTACTTAGAAGTCATTTGGACGTACGTACCTAGAGGTCATTTAGAACTACGTACTTAGGGGTCATTTATAACTACTTACTTAGAGGTCATTTAGAAGCACGTACTTAGAGGTCATTTAGAACCACGTAGTTAGAGGTCATTTAGAACTACGTACTTAGAGGTCATTTAGAACTACGTATATGAGGTCAACTAGAACCACGTACTTAGAGGACATTTAGAACCACGTACTTAGAGGTTATTTAGCACTACGTATATAAGGTCATTTAGAACCACGTACTTAGAGGACATTTTGAACCACGTACTTAGAAGTCATTTAGAAGAACCCACGTACTTAGAGGTCATTTAGAACCACGTACTTAGAGGTCATTTAGAACCACTTACTTAGAGGTCATTTAGAACCACATACTTAGAGGTCATTTAGAACTACTAACTTTGAGGTCATTTAGAACTACGTACCTAGCGGTCAATTAGAACTACGTACTTAGAGGTCATTTAGAACTACGTACCTAGAGGTAATATAGAACTACGTTCTTAGAGGTCATTTAGGACTTCGTACTTAGAGGTCATTTAGAACTACGTACTTAGAGGTCATTTAGAACCACATACTTAGAGGTCATTTAGAACTACTTACTTAGAGGTCATTTAGAACTACGTACCTAGAGGTCAGTTAGGACCACGTACTTAGAGGTCATTTAGAACCACTTACTTAGATGTCATTTGGAAGTACGTACCTAGAGGTCATTTAGAACTACGAAGTTAGGGGTCATTTAGAACTACTTACTTAGAGGTCATTTAGAAGCACGTACTTAGAGGTCATTTATAACCACGTATTTAGAGGTTATTTAGCACTACGTATATAAGGTCATTTAGAACCACGTACTTAGAGGACATTTTGAACCACGTACTTAGAAGTCATTTAGAAGAACCCACGTACTTAGAGGTCATTTAGAACCACTTACTTAGAGGTCATTTAGAACCAGATACTTAGAGGTCATTTAGAACTACTTACCTTGAGGTCATTTAGAACTACGTACTTAGAGGTCAATTAGAACTACGTACTTAGAGGTCATTTAGAACTACGTACTTAGAGGTAATATAGAACTACGTTCTTAGAGGTCATTTAGGACTTCGTACTTAGAGGTCATTTAGAACTACGTACTTAGAGGTCATTTAGAACCACATACTTAGAGGTCATTTAGAACTACTTACTTAGAGGTCATTTAGAACTACGTACCTAGAGGTCATTTAGGACCACGTACTTAGAGGTCATTTAGAACCACTTACTTAGATGTCATTTGGAAGTACGTACCTAGAGGTCATTTAGAACTACGTACTTAGGGGTCATTTAGAACTACTTACTTAGAGGTCATTTAGAAGCACGTACTTAGAGGTCATTTAGAACTACGTACTTAGAGGTAATATAGAACTACGTTCTTAGAGGTCATTTAGGACTTCGTACTTAGAGGTCATTTAGAACTACGTACTTAGAGGTCATTTAGAACCACATACTTAGAGGTCATTTAGAACTACTTACTTAGAGGTCATTTAGAACTACGTACCTAGAGGTCATTTAGGACCACGTACTTAGAGGTCATTTAGAACCACTTACTTAGAGGTCATTTGGAACTACGTATCTAGAGGTATTTAGAACTAGGTACTTAGACGTCATTTAGAACTACGTACTTAGAAGATATTTAGAACCACGTACTTAGAGGTCATTTAGAACCAACTATTTAGAGGTCATTTAGAACTACGTACTTAGATGTTATTTAGAACTACTGACTTAGAGGTCATTTAGAACCAAGTACTTAGAGGTCATTTAGAACCACGTACATAGAGGTTATTTAGAACCTCGTACTTAGAGGTCATTTAGAACCACGTACTTAGAGGATAGTTAAAACCATGTAATTAGAGGTCAGTTAGAACTACGTTCTAAGAGGTCATTTAGAACCCACGAACTTAGAGGTCATTCAGAACCACGTACTTAGAGGTGATTTAGAACCACGTACTTAGAGGTTATTTAGCACTACGTATATAAGGTCATTTAGAACCACGTACTTAGAGGACATTTAGAACCACGTACTTAGAGGTTATTTAGCACTACGTATATAAGGTCATTTAGAACCACGTACTTAGAGGACATTTTGAACCACGTACTTAGAAGTTATTTAGAAGAACCCACGTACTTAGAGGTCATTTAGAACCACGTACTTAGAGATCATATAGGACCATGTACTTAGAGGTCATTTAGAACCACTTACTTAGAGGTCATTTAGAACCACATACTTAGAGGTCATTTAGAACTACTTACTTTGAGGTCATTTAGAACTACGTACTTAGAGGTCAATTAGAACTACGTACTTAGAGATCATTTAGAACTACGTACTTAGAGGTAATATAGAACTACGTTCTTAGAGGTCATTTAGGACTTCGTACTTAGAGGTCATTTATAACTACGTACTTAGAGGTCATTTAGAACCACATACTTAGAGGTCATTTAGAACTACTTACTTAGAGGTCATTTAGAACTACGTACCTAGAGGTCATTTAGGACCACGTACTTAGAGGTCATTTAGAACCACTTACTTAGATGTCATTTAGAAGCACGTACTTAGAGGTCATTTATAACCACGTACTAAGAGGTCATTTAGAACCACGTACTTAGAGGTTATTTAGCACTACGTATATAAGGTCATTTAGAACCACGTACTTAGAGGACATTTTGAACCACTTACTTAGAAGTCATTTAGAAGAACCCACGTACTTAGAGGTCATTTAGAACCACGTACTAAGAGATCATATAGAACCACGTACTTAGAGGTCATTTAGAACCACTTACCTAGAGGTCATTTAGAACCACATACTTAGAGGTCGTTTAGAACTACTTACTTAGGGGTCATTTAGAACCACGTACTCTGAGGTCATTAATTTAGAACCAAATACTTAGAGGTCATTTAGAACCACATATTTGAGGTCGTTTAGAATTACGTACTTTGAGGTCATTTAGAACTTACGTACTTAGAGGTCATTTAGAACTACGTACTTAGTTAGAACCAACTATTTAGAGGTCATTTAGAACTACGTACTGAGAGGTCATTTAGAACCATGTACCTAGAGGTCATTTAGAACCAACAACTTAGAGGTCATTTAGAACTACGTACTTAGAGGTCATTTTGAACCACGTACTCAGATGTCATTTAGAGCCACTTACTTAGAAGTCATTTGGAAGTACGTACCTAGAGGTCATTTAGAACTACGTACTTAGGGGTCATTTATAACTACTTACTTAGAGGTCATTTAGAAGCACGTACTTAGAGGTCATTTAGAACCACGTAGTTAGAGGTCATTTAGAACTACGTACTTAGAGGTCATTTAGAACTACGTATATGAGGTCAACTAGAACCACGTACTTAGAGGACATTTAGAACCACGTACTTAGAGGTTATTTAGCACTACGTATATAAGGTCATTTAGAACCACGTACTTAGAGGACATTTTGAACCACGTACTTAGAAGTCATTTAGAAGAACCCACGTACTTAGAGGTCATTTAGAACCACGTACCTAGAGGTCATTTAGAACCACTTACTTAGAGGTCATTTAGAACCACATACTTAGAGGTCATTTAGAACTACTTACTTTGAGGTCATTTAGAACTACGTACCTAGCGGTCAATTAGAACTACGTACTTAGAGGTCATTTAGAACTACGTACCTAGAGGTAATATAGAACTACGTTCTTAGAGGTCATTTAGGACTTCGTACTTAGAGGTCATTTAGAACTACGTACTTAGAGGTCATTTAGAACCACATACTTAGAGGTCATTTAGAACTACTTACTTAGAGGTCATTTAGAACTACGTACCTAGAGGTCAGTTAGGACCACGTACTTAGAGGTCATTTAGAACCACTTACTTAGATGTCATTTGGAAGTACGTACCTAGAGGTCATTTAGAACTACGAAGTTAGGGGTCATTTAGAACTACTTACTTAGAGGTCATTTAGAAGCACGTACTTAGAGGTCATTTATAACCACGTACTTAGAGGTTATTTAGCACTACGTATATAAGGTCATTTAGAACCACGTACTTAGAGGACATTTTGAACCACGTACTTAGAAGTCATTTAGAAGAACCCACGTACTTAGAGGTCATTTAGAACCACTTACTTAGAGGTCATTTAGAACCAGATACTTAGAGGTCATTTAGAACTACTTACCTTGAGGTCATTTAGAACTACGTACTTAGAGGTCAATTAGAACTACGTACTTAGAGGTCATTTAGAACTACGTACTTAGAGGTAATATAGAACTACGTTCTTAGAGGTCATTTAGGACTTCGTACTTAGAGGTCATTTAGAACTACGTACTTAGAGGTCATTTAGAACCACATACTTAGAGGTCATTTAGAACTACTTACTTAGAGGTCATTTAGAACTACGTACCTAGAGGTCATTTAGGACCACGTACTTAGAGGTCATTTAGAACCACTTACTTAGATGTCATTTGGAAGTACGTACCTAGAGGTCATTTAGAACTACGTACTTAGGGGTCATTTAGAACTACTTACTTAGAGGTCATTTAGAAGCACGTACTTAGAGGTCATTTATAACCACGTACTAAGAGGTCATTTAGAACCACGTACTTAGAGGTTATTTAGCACTACGTATATAAGGTCATTTAGAACCACGTACTTAGAGGACATTTTGAACCACGTACTTAGAAGTCATTTAGAAGAACCCACGTACTTAGAGGTCATTTAGAACCACGTACTAAGAGATCATATAGAACCACGTACTTAGAGGTCATTTAGAACCACTTACTTAGAGGTCATTTAGAACCACATACTTAGAGGTCATTTAGAACTACTTACTTTGAGGTCATTTAGAACTACGTACCTAGAGGTCAATTAGAACTACGTACTTAGAGGTCATTTAGAACTACGTACTTAGAGGTAATATAGAACTACGTTGCTAGAGGTCATTTAGGACTTCGTACTTAGAGGTCATTTAGAACTACGTACTTAGAGGTCATTTAGAACCACATACTTAGAGGTCATTTAGAAGTACTTACTTAGAGGTCATTTAGAACTACGTACCTAGAGGTCATTTAGGACCACGTACTTAGAGGTCATTTAGAACCACTTACTTAGAGGTCATTTGGAACTACGTATCTAGAGGTATTTAGAACTACGTACTTAGACGTCATTTAGAACTACGTACTTAGAAGATATTTAGAACCACGTACTTAGAGGTCATTTAGAACCAACTATTTAGAGGTCATTTAGAACTACGTACTTAGATGTCATTTAGAACTACTGACTTAGAGGTCATTTAGAACCAAGTACTTAGAGGTCATTTAGAACCATGTACTTAGAGGTCATTTAGAACCTCGTACTTAGAGGTCATTTAGAACCACGTACTTAGAGGATAGTTAAAACCATGTAATTAGAGGTCAGTTAGAACTACGTTCTAAGAGGTCATTTAGAACCCACGAACTTAGAGGTCATTCAGAACCACGTACTTAGAGGTGATTTAGAACCACGTACTAAGAGGTTATTTAGCACTACGTATATAAGGTCATTTAGAACCACGTACTTAGAGGACATTTAGAACCACGTACTTAGAGGTTATTTAGCACTACGTATATAAGGTCATTTAGAACCACGAACTTAGAGGACATTTTGAACCACGTACTTAGAAGTCATTTAGAAGAACCCACGTACTTAGACGTCATTTAGAACCACGTACTAAGAGATCATATAGAACCACGTACTTAGAGGTCATTTAGAACCACTTACTTAGAGGTCATTTAGAACCACATACTTAGAGGTCATTTAGAACTACTTACTTTGAGGTCATTTAGAACTACGTACTTAGAGGTCAATTAGAACTACGTACTTAGAGGTCAATTAGAACTACGTACTTAGAGGTAATATAGAACTACGTTCTTAGAGGTCATTTAGGACTACGTACTTAGAGGTCATTTAGAACTACGTACTTAGAGGTCATTTAGAACCACATACTTAGAGGTCATTTAGAACTTCTTACTTAGAGGTCATTTAGAACTACGTACCTAGAGGTCATTTAGAACTACGTACTTAGGGGTCATTTATAACTACTTACTTAGAGGTCATTTAGAAGCACGTACTAAGAGGTCATTTATAACCACGTACTTAGAGGTTATTTAGAACCAACTATTTAGAGGTCGATTAGAACTACGTACTTAGATGTCATTTAGAACCACGTACTTAGAGGTCATTTAGAACCACGTACTGAGAGGTCATTTAGAACCACGTACTTAGAGGTCATTTAGAACCAACAACTTAGAGGTCATTTAGAACTACGTACTTAGAGGTCATTTAGAACCACGTACTCAGATGACATTTAGAGCCCACGTACTTAGAGGTCATATAGAACCACGTACATAGGGGTCATTTAGAACTACGTACTTAGAGGTCATTTAGAGCTACGTATTTAGAGGTCATTTAGAACTACGAACTTAGGGGTCATTTAGAACCCACGTACTTAGAGGTCATTTAGAACTACGTATATGAGGTCTTTTAGAACCACGTACTTAGAGGTCATTTAGAACTACGTACTTAGGGGTCATTTAGAACTACTTACTTAGAGGTCATTTAGAAGCACGTACTTAGAGGTCATTTAAACCACGTAGTTAGAGGTCATTTAGAACCACGTACTTAGAGGTCATTTAGAACTACGTATATGAGGTCATTTAGAACCACGTACTTAGAGGACATTTGGAACCACGTACATAGAGGGCATTTGAACTAAGTATTTAGAGGTCATTTAGAACCACGTACTTAGAGGTCATTTAGAACCACAGACTTAGAGGTCATTTAGAACTACGTACTTAGAGGTCATTTAGAACTACGTACTTTAAGGTCATTTAAATCCACGTACTTATGGTCATTTAGAACTACGTACTTAGTGGTCATTTAGAAGCACGTACATAGAGGTCATTTAGAACCACGTACTTAGAGGTCATCTAGAACAACATACTTAGAGGTCATTTAGAACTACGTACTTAGAGGTCATTTAGAACTACGTACTTTAAGGTCATTTAAATCCACGTACTTATGGTCATTTAGAACCACGTACTTAGAGGACATTTTGAACCACGTACTTAGAAGTCATTTAGAAGAACCCACGTACTTAGAGGTCATTTAGAACCACGTACTAAGAGATCATATAGAACCACGTACTTAGAGGTCATTTAGAACCACTTACTTAGAGGTCATTTAGAACCACATACTTAGAGGTCATTTAGAACTACTTACTTTGAGGTCATTTAGAACTACGTACCTAGAGGTCAATTAGAACTACGTACTTAGAGGTCATTTAGAACTACGTACTTAGAGGTAATATAGAACTACGTTCTTAGAGGTCATTTAGGACTTCGTACTTAGAGGTCATTTAGAACTACGTACTTAGAGGTCATTTAGAACCACATACTTAGAGGTCATTTAGAACTACTTACTTAGAGGTCATTTAGAACTACGTACCTAGAGGTCATTTAGGACCACGTACTTAGAGGTCATTTAGAACCACTTACTTAGAGGTCATTTGGAACTACGTATCTAGAGGTATTTAGAACTACGTACTTAGACGTCATTTAGAACTACGTACTTAGAAGATATTTAGAACCACGTACTTAGAGGTCATTTAGAACCAACTATTTAGAGGTCATTTAGAACTACGTACTTAGATGTTATTTAGAACTACTGACTTAGAGGTCATTTAGAACCAAGTACTTAGAGGTCATTTAGAACCACGTACTTAGAGGTCATTTAGAACCTCGTACTTAGAGGTCATTTAGAACCACGTACTTAGAGGATAGTTAAAACCATGTAATTAGAGGTCAGTTAGAACTACGTTCTAAGAGGTCATTTAGAACCCACGAACTTAGAGGTCATTCAGAACCACGTACTTAGAGGTGATTTAGAACCACGTACTTAGAGGTTATTTAGCACTACGTATATAAGGTCATTTAGAACCACGTACTTAGAGGACATTTAGAACCACGTACTTAGAGGTTATTTAGCACTACGTATATAAGGTCATTTAGAACCACGTACTTAGAGGACATTTTGAACCACGTACATAGAAGTTATTTAGAAGAACCCACGTACTTAGAGGTCATTTAGAACCACGTACTTAGAGATCATATAGGACCATGTACTTAGAGGTCATTTAGAACCACTTACTTAGAGGTCATTTAGAACCACATACTTAGAGGTCATTTAGAACTACTTACTTTGAGGTCATTTAGAACTACGTACTTAGAGGTCAATTAGAACTACGTACTTAGAGGTCATTTAGAACTACGTACTTAGAGGTAATATAGAACTACGTTCTTAGAGGTCATATAGGACTTCGTACTTAGAGGTCATTTAGAACTACGTACTTAGAGGTCATTTAGAACCACATACTTAGAGGTCATTTAGAACTACTTACTTAGAGGTCATTTAGAACTACGTACCTAGAGGTCATTTAGGACCACGTACTTAGAGGTCATTTAGAACCACTTACTTAGATGTCATTTAGAAGCACGTACTTAGAGGTCATTTATAACCACGTACTAAGAGGTCATTTAGAACCACGTACTTAGAGGTTATTTAGCACTACGTATATAAGGTCATTTAGAACCACGTATTTAGAGGACATTTTGAACCACGTACTTAGAAGTCATTTAGAAAAACCCACGTACTTAGAGGTCATTTAGAACCACGTACTAAGAGATCGTATAGAACCACGTACTTAGAGGTCATTTAGAACCACTTACCTAGAGGTCATTTAGAACCACATACTTAGAGGTCATTTAGAACTACTTACTTTGATTTCATTTAGAACTACGTACCTAGAGGTCAATTAGAACTACGTACTTAGAGGTCATTTAGAACTACGTTCTTAGAGGTAATATAGAACTACGTTCTTAGAGGTCATTTAGGACTTCGTACTTAGAGGTCATTTAGAACTACGTACTTAGAGGTCATTTAGAACCACATACTTAGAGGTCATTTAGAACTACTTACTTAGAGGTCATTTAGAACTACGTACCTAGAAGTCATTTAGGACCACGTACTTAGAGGTCATTTAGAACCACTTACTTAGAGGTCATTTGGAACTACGTATCTAGAGGTATTTAGAACTACGTACTTAGACGTCATTTAGAACTACGTACTTAGAAGATATTTAGAACCACGTACTTAGAGGTCATTTAGAACCAACTATTTAGAGGTCATTTAGAACTACGTACTTAGATGTCATTTAGAACTACTGACTTAGAGGTCATTTAGAACCAAGTACTTAGAGGTCATTTAGAACCACGTACTTAGAGGTCATTTAGAACCTCGTACCTAGAGGTCATTTAGAACCACGTACTTAGAGGATAGTTAAAACCATGTAATTAGAGGTCAGTTAGAACTACGTTCTAAGAGGTCATTTAGAACCCACGAACTTAGAGGTCATTCAGAACCACGTACTTAGAGGTGATTTAGAACCACGTACTTAGAGGTTATTTAGCACTACGTATATAAGGTCATTTAGAACCACGTACTTAGAGGACATTTTGAACCACGTACTTAGAAGTTATTTAGAAGAACCCACGTACTTAGAGGTCATTTAGAACCACGTACTTAGAGATCATACAGAACCATGTACTTAGAGGTCATTTAGAACCACTTACTTAGAGGTCATTTAGAACCACATACTTAGAGGTCATTTAGAACTACTTACTTTGAGGTCATTTAGAACTACGTACTTAGAGGTCAATTAGAACTACGTACTTAGAGGTCATTTAGAACTACGTACTTAGAGGTAATATAGAACTACGTTCTTAGAGGTCATTTAGGACTTCGTACTTAGAGGTCATTTAGAACTACGTACTTCGAGGTCATTTAGAACCACATACTTAGAGGTCATTTAGAACTACGTACCTAGAGGTCAGTTAGGACCACGTACTTAGAGGTCATTTAGAACCACTTACTTAGATGTCATTTGGAAGTACGTACCTAGAGGTCATTTAGAACTACGAAGTTAGGGGTCATTTAGAACTACTTACTTAGAGGTCATTTAGAAGCACGTACTTAGAGGTCATTTATAACCACGTACTTAGAGGTTATTTAGCACTACGTATATAAGGTCATTTAGAACCACGTACTTAGAGGACATTTTGAACCACGTACTTAGAAGTCATTTAGAAGAACCCACGTACTTAGAGGTCATTTAGAACCACTTACTTAGAGGTCATTTAGAACCAGATACTTAGAGGTCATTTAGAACTACTTACCTTGAGGTCATTTAGAACTACGTACTTAGAGGTCAATTAGAACTACGTACTTAGAGGTCATTTAGAACTACGTACTTAGAGGTAATATAGAACTACGTTCTTAGAGGTCATTTAGGACTTCGTACTTAGAGGTCATTTAGAACTACGTACTTAGAGGTCATTTAGAACCACATACTTAGAGGTCATTTAGAACTACTTACTTAGAGGTCATTTAGAACTACGTACCTAGAGGTCATTTAGGACCACGTACTTAGAGGTCATTTAGAACCACTTACTTAGATGTCATTTGGAAGTACGTACCTAGAGGTCATTTAGAACTACGTACTTAGGGGTCATTTAGAACTACTTACTTAGAGGTCATTTAGAAGCACGTACTTAGAGGTCATTTATAACCACGTACTAAGAGGTCATTTAGAACCACGTACTTAGAGGTTATTTAGCACTACGTATATAAGGTCATTTAGAACCACGTACTTAGAGGACATTTTGAACCACGTACTTAGAAGTCATTTAGAAGAACCCACGTACTTAGAGGTCATTTAGAACCACGTACTAAGAGATCATATAGACCCACGTACTTAGAGGTCATTTAGAACCACTTACTTAGAGGTCATTTAGAACCACATACTTAGAGGTCATTTAGAACTACTTACTTTGAGGTCATTTAGAACTACGTACCTAGAGGTCAATTAGAACTACGTACTTAGAGGTCATTTAGAACTACGTACTTAGAGGTAATATAGAACTACGTTCTTAGAGGTCATTTAGGACTTCGTACTTAGAGGTCATTTAGAACTACGTACTTAGAAGTCATTAAGAACCACATACTTAGAGGTCATTTAGAACTACTTACTTAGAGGTCATTTAGAACTACGTACCTAGAGGTCATTTAGGACCACGTACTTAGAGGTCATTTAGAACCACTTACTTAGAGGTCATTTGGAACTACGTATCTAGAGGAAGTAGAACTACGTACTTAGACGTCATTTAGAACTACGTACTTAGAAGATATTTAGAACCACGTACTTAGAGGTCATTTAGAACCAACTATTTAGAGGTCATTTAGAACTACGTACTTAGATGTTATTTAGAACTACTGACTTAGAGGTCATTTAGAACCAAGTACTTAGAGGTCATTTAGAACCACGTACTTAGAGGTCATTTAGAACCTCGTACTTAGAGGTCATTTAGAACCACGTACTTAGAGGATAGTTAAAACCATGTAATTAGAGGTCAGTTAGAACTACGTTCTAAGAGGTCATTTAGAACCCACGAACTTAGAGGTCATTCAGAACCACGTACTTAGAGGTGATTTAGAACCACGTACTTAGAGGTTATTTAGCACTACGTATATAAGGTCATTTAGAACCACGTACTTAGAGGACATTTAGAACCACGTACTTAGAGGTTATTTAGCACTACGTATATAAGGTCATTTAGAACCACTTACTTAGAGGTCATTTAGAACCACATACTTAGAGGTCATTTAGAACTACTTACTTTGAGGTCATTTAGAACTACGTACTTAGAGGTCAATTAGAACTACGTACTTAGAGGTCATTTAGAACTACGTACTTAGAGGTAATATAGAACTACGTTCTTAGAGGTTATTTAGGACTTCGTACTTAGAGGTCATTTAGAACTACGTACTTAGAGGTCATTTAGAACCACATAATTAGAGGTCATTTAGAACTACTTACTTAGAGGTCATTTAGAACTACTTACTTTGACGTCATTTAGAACTACGTACCTAGAGGTCAATTAGAACTACGTACTTAGAGGTCATTTAGAACTACTTACTTAGAGGTCATTTAGAACTACGTACCTAGAGGTCATTTAGGACCACGTACTTAGAGGTCATTTAGAACCACTTACTTAGAGGTCATTTGGAACTACGTATCTAGAGGTATTTAGAACTACGTACTTAGACGTCATTTAGAACTACGTACTTAGAAGATATTTAGAACCACGTACTTAGAGGTCATTTAGAACCAACTATTTAGAGGTCATTTAGAACTACGTACTTAGATGTCATTTAGAACTACGTACTTAGAGGTCATTTAGAGCTACGTATTTAGAGGTCATTTAGAACTACGAACTTAGTGGTCATTTAGAACCCACGTACTTAGAGGTCATTTGGAACTACGTATATGAGGTCTTTTAGAACCACGTACTTAGAGGACATTTAGAACCACGTACTTAGAGGTCATTTAGAACCACTTACTTAGAAGTCATTTGGAAGTACGTACCTAGAGGTCATCTAGAACTACGTACTTAGGGGTCATTTAGAACTACTTACTTAGAGGTCATATAGAAGCACGTACATAGAAGGTCATTTAGAACCACGTAGTTAGAGGTCATTTAGAACCACGTACTTAGAGGTCATTTAGAACTACGTATATGAGGCCATTTAGAACCACGTACTTAGAGGACATTTAGAACCACGTACTTAGAAGTCATTTAGAAGAACCCACGTACTTAGACGTCATTTAGAACCACGTACTAAGAGATCATATAGAACCACGTACTTAGAGGTCATTTAGAACCACTTACTTAGAGGTCATTTAGAACCACATACTTAGAGGTCATTTAGAACTACTTACTTTGAGGTCATTTAGAACTACGTACCTAGAGGTCAATTAGAACTACGTACTTAGAGGTCATTTAGAACTACGTACTTAGAGGTAATATAGAACTACGTTCTTAGAGGTCATTTAGGACTTCGTACTTAGAGGTCATTTAGAACTACGTACTTAGAGGTCATTTAGAACCACATACTTAGAGGTCATTTAGAACTACTTACTTAGAGGTCATTTAGAACTACGTACCTAGAGGTCATTTAGGACCACGTACTTAGAGGTCATTTAGAACCACTTACTTAGAGGTCATTTGGAACTACGTATCTAGAGGTATTTAGAACTACGTACTTAGACGTCATTTAGAACTACGTACTTAGAAGATATTTAGAACCACGTACTTAGAGGTCATTTAGAACCAACTATTTAGAGGTCATTTAGAACTACGTACTTAGATGTCATTTAGAACTACTGACTTAGAGGTCATTTAGAACCAAGTACTTAGAGGTCATTTAGAACCATGTACTTAGAGGTCATTTAGAACCTCGTACTTAGAGGTCATTTAGAACCACGTACTTAGAGGATAGTTAAAACCATGTAATTAGAGGTCAGTTAGAACTACGTTCTAAGAGGTCATTTAGAACCCACGAACTTAGAGGTCATTCAGAACCACGTACTTAGAGGTGATTTAGAACCACGTACTTAGAGGTTATTTAGCACTACGTATATAAGGTCATTTAGAACCACGTACTTAGAGGACATTTAGAACCACGTACTTAGAGGTTATTTAGCACTACGTATATAAGGTCATTTAGAACCACGAACTTAGAGGACATTTTGAACCACGTACTTAGAAGTCATTTAGAAGAACCCACGTACTTAGACGTCATTTAGAACCACGTACTAAGAGATCATAAAGAACCACGTACTTAGAGGTCATTTAGAACCACTTACTTAGAGGTCATTTAGAACCACATACTTAGAGGTCATTTAGAACTACTTACTTTGAGGTCATTTAGAACTACGTACTTAGAGGTCAATTAGAACTACGTACTTAGAGGTCAATTAGAACTACGTACTTAGAGGTAATATAGAACTACGTTCTTAGAGGTCATTTAGGACTACGTACTTAGAGGTCATTTAGAACTACGTACTTAGAGGTCATTTAGAACCACATACTTAGAGGTCATTTAGAACTTCTTACTTAGAGGTAATTTAGAACTACGTACCTAGAGGTCATTTAGAACTACGTACTTAGAGGTCATTTATAACTACTTACTTAGAGGTCATTTAGAAGCACGTACTAAGAGGTCATTTATAACCACGTACTTAGAGGTTATTTAGAACAAACTATTTAGAGGTCGATTAGAACTACGTACTTAGATGTCATTTAGAACCACGTACTTAGAGGTCATTTAGAACCACGTACTGAGAGGTCATTTAGAACCACGTACTTAGAGGTCATTTAGAACCAACAACTTTGAGGTCATTTAGAACTACGTACTTAGAGGTCATTTAGAACCACGTACTCAGATGTCATTTAGAGCCCACGTACTTAGAGGTCATATAGAACCACGTACATAGGGGTCATTTAGAACTACGTACTTAGAGGTCATTTAGAGCTACGTATTTAGAGGTCATTTAGAACTACGAACTTAGGGGTCATTTAGAACCCACGTACTTAGAGGTCATTTAGAACTACGTATATGAGGTCTTTTAGAACCACGTACTTAGAGGTCAATTAGAACTACGTACTTAGGGGTCATTTAGAACTACTTACTTAGAGGTCATTTAGAAGCACGTACTTAGAGGTCATTTAAACCACGTAGTTAGAGGTCATTTAGAACCACGTACTTAGAGGTCATTTAGAACTACGTATATGAGGTCATTTAGAACCACGTACTTAGAGGACATTTGGAACCACGTACATAGAGGGCATTTGAACTAAGTATTTAGAGGTCATTTAGAACCACGTACTTAGAGGTCATTTAGAACCACAGACTTAGAGGTCATTTAGAACTACGTACTTAGAGGTCATTTAGAACTACGTACTTTAAGGTCATTTAAATCCACGTACTTATGGTCATTTAGAACTACGTACTTAGTGGTCATTTAGAAGCACGTACATAGAGGTCATTTAGAACCACGTACTTAGAGGTCATCTAGAACAACATACTTAGAGGTCATTTAGAACCACTTACTTAGATGTCTTTTGGAAGTACGTACCTAGAGGTCATTTAGAAGCACGTACTTAGAGGTCATTTAGAACCACGTAGTTAGAGGTCATTTAGAACCACGTACTTAGAGGTCATTTAGAACTACGTATATGAGGTCATTTAGAACCACGTATTAAGAGGACATTTAGAACCACGTACTTAGGTGTCATTTAGAACTACTGACTTAGAGGTCATTTAGAACCAAGTACTTAGAGGTCATTTAGAACCACGTACTTAGAGGTCATTTAGAACCTCGTACTTAGAGGTCATTTAGAACCACGTACTTAGAGGATAGTTAAAACCATGTAATTAGAGGTCAGTTAGAACTACGTTCTAAGAGGTCATTTAGAACCCACGAACTTAGAGGTCATTCAGAACCACGTACTTAGAGGTGATTTCGAACCACGTACTTAGAGGTTATTTAGCACTACGTATATAAGGTCATTTAGAACCACGTACTTAGAGGATAGTTAAAACCATGTAATTAGAGGTCAGTTAGAACTACGTTCTAAGAGGTCATTTAGAACCCACGAACTTAGAGGTCATTCAGAACCACGTACTTAGAGGTGATTTAGAACCACGTACTTAGAGGTTATTTAGCACTACGTATATAAGGTCATTTAGAACCACGAACTTAGAGGACATTTTGAACCACGTACTTAGAAGTCATTTAGAAGAACCCACGTACTTAGACGTCATTTAGAACCACGTACTAAGAGATCATAAAGAACCACGTACTTAGAGGTCATTTAGAACCACTTACTTAGAGGTCATTTAGAACCACATACTTAGAGGTCATTTAGAACTACTTACTTTGAGGTCATTTAGAACTACGTACTTAGAGGTCAATTAGAACTACGTACTTAGAGGTCAATTAGAACTACGTACTTAGAGGTAATATAGAACTACGTTCTTAGAGGTCATTTAGGACTACGTACTTAGAGGTGATTTAGAACCACGTACTTAGAGGTTATTTAGCACTACGTATATAAGGTCATTTAGAACCACGTACTTAGAGGACATTTAGAACCACGTACTTAGAGGTTATTTAGCACTACGTATATAAGGTCATTTAGAACCACGAACTTAGAGGACATTTTGAACCACGTACTTAGAAGTCATTTAGAAGAACCCACGTACTTAGACGTCATTTAGAACCACGTACTAAGAGATCATAAAGAACCACGTACTTAGAGGTCATTTAGAACCACTTACTTAGAGGTCATTTAGAACCACATACTTAGAGGTCATTTAGAACTACTTACTTTGAGGTCATTTAGAACTACGTACTTAGAGGTCAATTAGAACTACGTACTTAGAGGTCAATTAGAACTACGTACTTAGAGGTAATATAGAACTACGTTCTTAGAGGTCATTTAGGACTACGTACTTAGAGGTCATTTAGAACTACGTACTTAGAGGTCATTTAGAACCACATACTTAGAGGTCATTTAGAACTTCTTACTTAGAGGTCATTTAGAACTACGTACCTAGAGGTCATTTAGAACTACGTACTTAGGGGTCATTTATAACTACTTACTTAGAGGTCATTTAGAAGCACGTACTAAGAGGTCATTTATAACCACGTACTTAGAGGTTATTTAGAACCAACTATTTAGAGGTCGATTAGAACTACGTACTTAGATGTCATTTAGAACCACGTACTTAGAGGTCATTTAGAACCACGTACTGAGAGGTCATTTAGAACCACGTACTTAGAGGTCATTTAGAACCAACAACTTAGAGGTCATTTAGAACTACGTACTTAGAGGTCATTTAGAACCACGTACTCAGATGTCATTTAGAGCCCACGTACTTAGAGGTCATATAGAACCACGTACATAGGGGTCATTTAGAACTACGTACTTAGAGGTCATTTAGAGCTACGTATTTAGAGGTCATTTAGAACTACGAACTTAGGGGTCATTTAGAACCCACGTACTTAGAGGTCATTTAGAACTACGTATATGAGGTCTTTTAGAACCACGTACTTAGAGGTCAATTAGAACTACGTACTTAGGGGTCATTTAGAACTACTTACTTAGAGGTCATTTAGAAGCACGTACTTAGAGGTCATTTAAACCACGTAGTTAGAGGTCATTTAGAACCACGTACTTAGAGGTCATTTAGAACTACGTATATGAGGTCATTTAGAACCACGTACTTAGAGGACATTTGGAACCACGTACATAGAGGGCATTTGAACTAAGTATTTAGAGGTCATTTAGAACCACGTACTTAGAGGTCATTTAGAACCACAGACTTAGAGGTCATTTAGAACTACGTACTTAGAGGTCATTTAGAACTACGTACTTTAAGGTCATTTAAATCCACGTACTTATGGTCATTTAGAACTACGTACTTAGTGGTCATTTAGAAGCACGTACATAGAGGTCATTTAGAACCACGTACTTAGAGGTCATCTAGAACAACATACTTAGAGGTCATTTAGAACCACTTACTTAGATGTCTTTTGGAAGTACGTACCTAGAGGTCATTTAGAAGCACGTACTTAGAGGTCATTTAGAACCACGTAGTTAGAGGTCATTTAGAACCACGTACTTAGAGGTCATTTAGAACAACGTATATGAGGTCATTTAGAACCACGTATTAAGAGGACATTTAGAACCACGTACTTAGGTGTCATTTAGAACTACTGACTTAGAGGTCATTTAGAACCAAGTACTTAGAGGTCATTTAGAACCACGTACTTAGAGGTCATTTAGAACCTCGTACTTAGAGGTCATTTAGAACCACGTACTTAGAGGATAGTTAAAACCATGTAATTAGAGGTCAGTTAGAACTACGTTCTAAGAGGTCATTTAGAACCCACGAACTTAGAGGTCATTCAGAACCACGTACTTAGAGGTGATTTCGAACCACGTACTTAGAGGTTATTTAGCACTACGTATATAAGGTCATTTAGAACCACGTACTTAGAGGACATTTAGAACCACGTACTTAGAGGTTATTTAGCACTACGTATATAAGGTCATTTAGAACCACGTATTTAGAGGACATTTTGAACCACGTACTTAGAAGTCATTTAGAAGAACCCACGTACTTAGAGGTCATTTAGAACCACGTACTTAGAGGTCATTTAGAACCACTTACTTAGAGGTCATTTAGAACCACATACTTAGAGGTCATTTAGAACTACTTACTTTGAGGTCATTTAGAACTACGTACCTAGAGGTCAATTAGAACTACGTACTTAGAGGTCATTTAGAACTACGTACTTAGAGGTAATATAGAACTACGTTCTTAAAGGTCATTTAGGACTTCGTACTTAGAGGTCATTTAGAACTACGTACTTAGAGGTCATTTAGAACCACATACTTAGAGGTCATTTAGAACTACTTACTTAGAGGTCATTTAGAACTACGTACCTAGAGGTCAGTTAGGACCACGTACTTAGAGGTCATTTAGAACCACTTACTTAGATGTCATTTGGAAGTACGTACCTAGAGGTCATTTAGAACTACGAAGTTAGGGGTCATTTAGAACTACTTACTTAGAGGTCATTTAGAAGCACGTACTTAGAGGTCATTTATAACCACGTACTTAGAGGTTATTTAGCACTACGTATATAAGGTCATTTAGAACCACGTACTTAGAGGACATTTTGAACCACGTACTTAGAAGTCATTTAGAAGAACCCACGTACTTAGAGGTCATTTAGAACCACTTACTTAGAGGTCATTTAGAACCAGATACTTAGAGGTCATTTAGAACTACTTACCTTGAGGTCATTTAGAACTACGTACCTAGAGGTCAATTAGAACTACGTACTTAGAGGTCATTTAGAACTACGTACTTAGAGGTAATATAGAACTACGTTCTTAGAGGTCATTTAGGACTTCGTACTTAGAGGTCATTTAGAACTACGTACTTAGAGGTCATTTAGAACCACATACTTAGAGGTCATTTAGAACTACTTACTTAGAGGTCATTTAGAACTACGTACCTAGAGGTCATTTAGGACCACGTACTTAGAGGTCATTTAGAACCACTTACTTAGATGTCATTTGGAAGTACGTACCTAGAGGTCATTTAGAACTACGTACTTAGGGGTCATTTAGAACTACTTACTTAGAGGTCATTTAGAAGCACGTACTTAGAGGTCATTTATAACCACGTACTAAGAGGTCATTTAGAACCACGTACTTAGAGGTTATTTAGCACTACGTATATAAGGTCATTTAGAACCACGTACTTAGAGGACATTTTGAACCACGTACTTAGAAGTCATTTAGAAGAACCCACGTACTTAGAGGTCATTTAGAACCACGTACTAAGAGATCATATAGAACCACGTACTTAGAGGTCATTTAGAACCACTTACTTAGAGGTCATTTAGAACCACATACTTAGAGGTCATTTAGAACTACTTAATTTGAGGTCATTTAGAACTACGTACCTAGAGGTCAATTAGAACTACGTACTTAGAGGTCATTTAGAACTACGTACTTAGAGGTAATATAGAACTACGTTCTTAGAGGTCATTTAGGACTTCGTACTTAGAGGTCATTTAGAACTACGTACTTAGAGGTCATTTAGAACCACATACTTAGAGGTCATTTAGAACTACTTACTTAGAGGTCATTTAGAACTACGTACCTAGAGGTCATTTAGGACCACGTACTTAGAGGTCATTTAGAACCACTTACTTAGAGGTCATTTGGAACTACGTATCTAGAGGAAGTAGAACTACGTACTTAGACGTCATTTAGAACTACGTACTTAGAAGATATTTAGAACCACGTACTTAGAGGTCATTTAGAACCAACTATTTAGAGGTCATTTAGAACTACGTACTTAGATGTTATTTAGAACTACTGACTTAGAGGTCATTTAGAACCAAGTACTTAGAGGTCATTTAGAACCACGTACTTAGAGGTCATTTAGAACCTCGTACTTAGAGGTCATTTAGAACCACGTACTTAGAGGATAGTTAAAACCATGTAATTAGAGGTCAGTTAGAACTACGTTCTAAGAGGTCATTTAGAACCCACGAACTTAGAGGTCATTCAGAACCACGTACTTAGAGGTGATTTAGAACCACGTACTTAGAGGTTATTTAGCACTACGTATATAAGGTCATTTAGAACCACGTACTTAGAGGACATTTAGAACCACGTACTTAGAGGTTATTTAGCACTACGTATATAAGGTCATTTAGAACCACGTACTTAGAGGACATTTTGAACCACGTACTTAGAAGTTATTTAAAAGAACCCACGTACTTAGAGGTCATTTAGAACCACATACTTAGAGATCATATAGGACCATGTACTTAGAGGTCATTTAGAACCACTTACTTAGAGGTCATTTAGAACCACATACTTAGAGGTCATTTAGAACTACTTACTTTGAGGTCATTTAGAACTACGTACTTAGAGGTCAATTAGAACCACATACTTAGAGGTCATTTAGAACTACTTACTTTGAGGTCATTTAGAACTACGTACCTAGAGGTCAGTTAGAACTACGCACTTAGAGGTCATTTAGAACCACATAATTAGAGGTCATTTAGAACTACTTACTTAGAGGTCATTTAGAACTACTTACTTTGAGGTCATTTAGAACTACGTACCTAGAGGTCAATTAGAACTACGTACTTAGAGGTCATTTAGAACTACTTACTTAGAGGTCATTTAGAACTACGTACCTAGAGGTCATTTAGGACCACGTACTTAGAGGTCATTTAGAACCACTTACTTAGAGGTCATTTGGAACTACGTATCTAGAGGTATTTAGAACTACGTACTTAGACGTCATTTAGAACTACGTACTTAGAAGATATTTAGAACCACGTACTTAGAGGTCATTTAGAACCAACTATTTAGAGGTCATTTAGAACTACGTACTTAGATGTCATTTAGAACTACGTACTTAGAGGTCATTTAGAGCTACGTATTTTGAGGTCATTTAGAACTACGAACTTAGTGGTCATTTAGAACCCACGTACTTAGAGGTCATTTGGAACTACGTATATGAGGTCTTTTAGAACCACGTACTTAGAGGACATTTAGAACCACGTACTTAGAGGTCATTTAGAACCACTTACTTAGAAGTCATTTGGAAGTACGTACCTAGAGGTCATTTAGAACTACGTACTTAGGGGTCATTTAGAACTACTTACTTAGAGGTCATATAGAAGCACGTACATAGAAGGTCATTTAGAACCACGTAGTTAGAGGTCATTTAGAACCACGTACTTAGAGGTCATTTAGAACTACGTATATGAGGCCATTTAGAACCACGTACTTAGAGGACATTTGGAACCACGTACTTAGAAGTCATTTAGAAGAACCCACGTACTTAGACGTCATTTAGAACCACGTACTAAGAGATCATATAGAACCACGTACTTAGAGGTCATTTAGAACCACTTACTTAGAGGTCATTTAGAACCACATACTTAGAGGTCATTTAGAACTACTTACTTTGAGGTCATTTAGAACTACGTACCTAGAGGTCAATTAGAACTACGTACTTAGAGGTCATTTAGAACTACGTACTTAGAGGTCATTTAGAACCACATACTTAGAGGTCATTTAGAACTACTTACTTAGAGGTCATTTAGAACTACGTACCTAGAGGTCATTTAGGACCACGTACTTAGAGGTCATTTAGAACCACTTACTTAGAGGTCATTTGGAACTACGTATCTAGAGGTATTTAGAACTACGTACTTAGACGTCATTTAGAACTACGTACTTAGAAGATATTTAGAATTACGTACTTAGAGGTCATTTAGAACCAACTATTTAGAGGTCATTTAGAACTACGTACTTAGATGTCATTTAGAACTACTGACTTAGAGGTCATTTAGAACCAAGTACTTAGAGGTCATTTAGAACCATGTACTTAGAGGTCATTTAGAACCTCGTACTTAGAGGTCATTTAGAACCACGTACTTAGAGGATAGTTAAAACCATGTAATTAGAGGTCAGTTAGAACTACGTTCTAAGAGGTCATTTAGAAGCACGTACTTAGAGGTCATTTATAACCACGTACTTAGAGGTTATTTAGCACTACGTATATAAGGTCATTTAGAACCACGTACTTAGAGGACATTTTGAACCACGTACTTAGAAGTCATTTAGAAGAACCCACGTACTTAGAGGTCATTTAGAACTACTTACTTAGAGGTCATTTAGAAGCACGTACTTAGAGGTCATTTATAACCACGTACTTAGAGGTTATTTAGCACTACGTATATAAGGTCATTTAGAACCACGTACTTAGAGGACATTTTGAACCACGTACTTAGAAGTCATTTAGAAGAACCCACGTACTTAGAGGTCATTTAGAACCACTTACTTAGAGGTCATTTAGAACCAGATACTTAGAGGTCATTTAGAACTACTTACCTTGAGGTCATTTAGAACTACGTACCTAGAGGTCAATTAGAACTACGTACTTAGAGGTCATTTAGAACTACGTACTTAGAGGTAATATAGAACTACGTTCTTAGAGGTCATTTAGGACTTCGTACTTAGAGGTCATTTAGAACTACGTACTTAGAGGTCATTTAGAACCACATACTTAGAGGTCATTTAGAACTACTTACTTAGAGGTCATTTAGAACTACGTACCTAGAGGTCATTTAGGACCACGTACTTAGAGGTCATTTAGAACCACTTACTTAGATGTCATTTGGAAGTACGTACCTAGAGGTCATTTAGAACTACGTACTTAGGGGTCATTTAGAACTACTTACTTAGAGGTCATTTAGAAGCACGTACTTAGAGGTCATTTATAACCACGTACTAAGAGGTCATTTAGAACCACGTACTTAGAGGTTATTTAGCACTACGTATATAAGGTCATTTAGAACCACGTACTTAGAGGACATTTTGAACCACGTACTTAGAAGTCATTTAGAAGAACCCACGTACTTAGAGGTCATTTAGAACCACGTACTAAGAGATCATATAGAACCACGTACTTAGAGGTCATTTAGAACCACTTACTTAGAGGTCATTTAGAACCACATACTTAGAGGTCATTTAGAACTACTTACTTTGAGGTCATTTAGAACTACGTACCTAGAGGTCAATTAGAACTACGTACTTAGAGGTCATTTAGAACTACGTACTTAGAGGTAATATAGAACTACGTTCTTAGAGGTCATTTAGGACTTCGTACTTAGAGGTCATTTAGAACTACGTACTTAGAGGTCATTTAGAACCACATACTTAGAGGTCATTTAGAACTACTTACTTAGAGGTCATTTAGAACTACGTACCTAGAGGTCATTTAGGACCACGTACTTAGAGGTCATTTAGAACCACTTACTTAGAGGTCATTTGGAACTACGTATCTAGAGGAAGTAGAACTACGTACTTAGACGTCATTTAGAACTACGTACTTAGAAGATATTTAGAACCACGTACTTAGAGGTCATTTAGAACCAACTATTTAGAGGTCATTTAGAACTACGTACTTAGATGTTATTTAGAACTACTGACTTAGAGGTCATTTAGAACCAAGTACTTAGAGGTCATTTAGAACCACGTACTTAGAGGTCATTTAGAACCTCGTACTTAGAGGTCATTTAGAACCACGTACTTAGAGGATAGTTAAAACCATGTAATTAGAGGTCAGTTAGAACTACGTTCTAAGAGGTCATTTAGAACCCACGAACTTAGAGGTCATTCAGAACCACGTACTTAGAGGTGATTTAGAACCACGTACTTAGAGGTTATTTAGCACTACGTATATAAGGTCATTTAGAACCACGTACTTAGAGGACATTTAGAACCACGTACTTAGAGGTTATTTAGCACTACGTATATAAGGTCATTTAGAACCACGTACTTAGAGGACATTATGAACCACGTACTTAGAAGTTATTTAAAAGAACCCACGTACTTAGAGGTCATTTAGAACCACATACTTAGAGATCACATAGGACCATGTACTTAGAGGTCATTTAGAACCACTTACTTAGAGGTCATTTAGAACCACATACTTAGAGGTCATTTAGAACTACTTACTTTGAGGTCATTTAGAACTACGTACTTAGAGGTCAATTAGAACTACGTACTTAGAGGTCATTTAGAACTACGTACTTAGAGGTAATATAGAACTACGTTCTTAGAGGTTATTTAGGACTTCGTACTTAGAGGTCATTTAGAACTACGTACTTAGAGGTCATTTAGAACCACATAATTAGAGGTCATTTAGAACTACTTACTTAGAGGTCATTTAGAACTACTTACTTTGAGGTCATTTAGAACTACGTACCTAGAGGTCAATTAGAACTACGTACTTAGAGGTCATTTAGAACTACTTACTTAGAGGTCATTTAGAACTACGTACCTAGAGGTCATTTAGGACCACGTACTTAGAGGTCATTTAGAACCACTTACTTAGAGGTCATTTGGAACTACGTATCTAGAGGTATTTAGAACTACGTACTTAGACGTCATTTAGAACTACGTACTTAGAAGATATTTAGAACCACGTACTTAGAGGTCATTTAGAACCAACTATTTAGAGGTCATTTAGAACTACGTACTTAGATGTCATTTAGAACTACGTACTTAGAGGTCATTTAGAGCTACGTATTTAGAGGTCATTTAGAACTACGAACTTAGTGGTCATTTAGAACCCACGTACTTAGAGGTCATTTGGAACTACGTATATGAGGTCTTTTAGAACCACGTACTTAGAGGACATTTAGAACCACGTACTAAGAGGTCATTTAGAACCACTTACTTAGAAGTCATTTGGAAGTACGTACCTAGAGGTCATTTAGAACTACGTACTTAGGGGTCATTTAGAACTACTTACTTAGAGGTCATATAGAAGCACGTACATAGAAGGTCATTTAGAACCACGTAGTTAGAGGTCATTTAGAACCACGTACTTAGAGGTCATTTAGAACTACGTATATGAGGCCATTTAGAACACGTACTTAGAGGACATTTGGAACCACGTACTTAGAAGTCATTTAGAAGAACCCACGTACTTAGACGTCATTTAGAACCACGTACTAAGAGATCATATAGAACCACGTACTTAGAGGTCATTTAGAACCACTTACTTAGAGGTCATTTAGAACCACATACTTAGAGGTCATTTAGAACTACTTACTTTGAGGTCATTTAGAACTACGTACCTAGAGGTCAATTAGAACTACGTACTTAGAGGTCATTTAGAACTACGTACTTAGAGGTCATTTAGAACCACATACTTAGAGGTCATTTAGAACTACTTACTTAGAGGTCATTTAGAACTACGTACCTAGAGGTCATTTAGGACCACGTACTTAGAGGTCATTTAGAACCACTTACTTAGAGGTCATTTGGAACTACGTATCTAGAGGTATTTAGAACTACTTACTTAGACGTCATTTAGAACTACGTACTTAGAAGATATTTAGAACCACGTACTTAGAGGTCATTTAGAACCAACTATTTAGAGGTCATTTAGAACTACGTACTTAGATGTCATTTAGAACTACTGACTTAGAGGTCATTTAGAACCAAGTACTTAGAGGTCATTTAGAACCATGTACTTATAGGTCATTTAGAACCTCGTACTTAGAGGTCATTTAGAACCACGTACTTAGAGGATAGTTAAAACCATGTAATTAGAGGTCAGTTAGAACTACGTTCTAAGAGGTCATTTAGAACCCACGAACTTAGAGGTCATTCAGAACCACGTACTTAGAGGTGATTTAGAACCACGTACTTAGAGGTTATTTAGCACTACGTATATAAGGTCATTTAGAACCACGTACTTAGAGGACATTTAGAACCACGTACTTAGAGGTTATTTAGCACTACGTATATAAGGTCATTTAGAACCACGTACTTAGAGGACATTTTGAACCACGTACTTAGAAGTTGTTTAAAAGAACCCACGTACTTAGAGGTCATTTAGAACCACATACTTAGAGATCATATAGGACCATGTACTTAGAGGTCATTTAGAACCACTTACTTAGAGGTCATTTAGAACCACATACCTAGAGGTCATTTAGAACTACTTACTTTGAGGTCATTTAGAACTACGTACTTAGAGGTCATTTAGAACTACGTACTTAGAGGTAATATAGAACTACGTTCTTAGAGGTTATTTAGGACTTCGTACTTAGAGGTCATTTAGAACTACGTACTTAGAGGTCATTTAGAACCACATAATTAGAGGTCATTTAGAACTACTTACTTAGAGGTCATTTAGAACTTCTTACTTTGAGGTCATTTAGAACTACGTACCTAGAGGTCAATTAGAACTACGTACTTAGAGGTCATTTAGAACTACTTACTTAGAGGTCATTTAGAACTACGTACCTAGAGGTCATTTAGGACCACGTACTTAGAGGTCATTTAGAACCACTTACTTAGAGGTCATTTGGAACTACGTATCTAGAGGTATTTAGAACTACGTACTTAGACGTCGTTTAGAACTACGTACTTAGAAGATATTTAGAACCACGTACTTAGAGGTCATTTAGAACCAACTATTTAGAGGTCATTTAGAACTACGTACTTAGATGTCATTTAGAACTACGTACTTAGAGGTCATTTAGAGCTACGTATTTAGAGGTCATTTAGAACTACGAACTTAGTGGTCATTTAGAACCCACGTACTTAGAGGTCATTTGGAACTACGTATATGAGGTCTTTTAGAACCACGTACTTAGAGGACATTTAGAACCACGTACTTAGAGGTCATTTAGAACCACTTACTTAGAAGTCATTTGGAAGTACGTACCTAGAGGTCATTTAGAACTACGTACTTAGGGGTCATTTAGAACTACTTACTTAGAGGTCATATAGAAGCACGTACATAGAAGGTCATTTAGAACCACGTAGTTAGAGGTCATTTAGAACCACGTACTTAGAGGTCATTTAGAACTACGTATATGAGGCCATTTAGAACTACGTACTTAGAGGACATTTGGAACCACGTACTTAGAGGGCATTTGAACTAAGTATTTAGAGGTCATTTAGAACCACGTAATTAGAGGTCGTTTAAAACCACATACTTAGAGGTCATTTAGAACTACGTACTTAGAGGTCATTTAGAACTACGTACTTTAAGGTCATTACAATCCACGTACTTATGGTCATTTAGAACTACGTACTTAGAGGTCATTTAGAAGCACGTACATAGAGGTCATTTAGAACCACGTACTTAGAGGTCATCTAGAAAAACGTACTTAGAGGTCATTTAGAACCACTTACTTAGATGTCATTTGGAAGTACGTAGCTAGAGGTCATTTAGAAGCACGTACTTAGAGGTCATTTAGAACCACGTAGTTAGAGGTCATTTAGAACCACGTACTTAGAGGTCATTTAGAACTACGTATATGAGGTCATTTAGAACCACGTACTTAGAGGACATTTAGAGCCACGTACTTAGGTGTCATTTAGAACTACTGACTTAGAGGTCATTTAGAACCAAGTACTTAGAGGTCATTTAGAACCACGTACTTAGAGGTCATTTAGAACCACGTACTTAGGTGTCATTTAGAACTACTGACTTAGAGGTCATTTAGAACCAAGTACTTAGAGGTCATTTAGAACCACGTACTTAGAGGTCAATTAGAACCTCGTACCTAGAGGTCATTTAGAACCACGTACTTAGAGGATAGTTAAAACCATGTAATTAGAGGTCAGTTAGAACTACGTTCTAAGAGGTCATTTAGAACCACATACTTAGAGGTCATTTAGAACTACTTACTTTGAGGTCATTTAGAACTACGTACCTAGAGGTCAATTAGAACTACGTACTTAGAGGTCATTTAGAACCACTTACTTAGAGGTCATTTAGAACCACATACTTAGAGGTCATTTAGAACTACTTACTTTGAGGTCATTTAGAACCACGTACTTAGAGGACATTTTGAACCACGTACTTAGAAGTCATTTAGAAGAACCCACGTACTTAGAGGTCATTTAGAACCACGTACTAAGAGATCATATAGAACCACGTACTTAGAGGTCATTTAGAACCACTTACTTAGAGGTCATTTAGAACCACATACTTAGAGGTCATTTAGAACTACTTACTTTGAGGTCATTTAGAACTACGTACCTAGAGGTCAATTAGAACTACGTACTTAGAGGTCATTTAGAACTACGTACTTAGAGGTCATTTAGAACCACATACTTAGAGGTCATTTAGAACTACTTACTTAGAGGTCATTTAGAACTACGTACCTAGAGGTCATTTAGGACCACGTACTTAGAGGTCATTTAGAACCACTTACTTAGAGGTCATTTGGAACTACGTATCTAGAGGTATTTAGAACTACGTACTTAGACGTCATTTAGAACTACGTACTTAGAAGATATTTAGAACCACGTACTTAGAGGTCATTTAGAACCAACTATTTAGAGGTCATTTAGAACTACGTACTTAGATGTCATTTAGAACTACTGACTTAGAGGTCATTTAGAACCAAGTACTTAGAGGTCATTTAGAACCATGTACTTAGAGGTCATTTAGAACCTCGTACTTAGAGGTCATTTAGAACCACGTACTTAGAGGATAGTTAAAACCATGTAATTAGAGGTCAGTTAGAACTACGTTCTAAGAGGTCATTTAGAAGCACGTACTTAGAGGTCATTTATAACCACGTACTTAGAGGTTATTTAGCACTACGTATATAAGGTCATTTAGAACCACGTACTTAGAGGACATTTTGAACCACGTACTTAGAAGTCATTTAGAAGAACCCACGTACTTAGAGGTCATTTAGAACTACTTACTTAGAGGTCATTTAGAAGCACGTACTTAGAGGTCATTTATAACCACGTACTTAGAGGTTATTTAGCACTACGTATATAAGGTCATTTAGAACCACGTACTTAGAGGACATTTTGAACCACGTACTTAGAAGTCATTTAGAAGAACCCACGTACTTAGAGGTCATTTAGAACCACTTACTTAGAGGTCATTTAGAACCAGATACTTAGAGGTCATTTAGAACTACTTACCTTGAGGTCATTTAGAACTACGTACCTAGAGGTCAATTAGAACTACGTACTTAGAGGTCATTTAGAACTACGTACTTAGAGGTAATATAGAACTACGTTCTTAGAGGTCATTTAGGACTTCGTACTTAGAGGTCATTTAGAACTACGTACTTAGAGGTCATTTAGAACCACATACTTAGAGGTCATTTAGAACTACTTACTTAGAGGTCATTTAGAACTACGTACCTAGAGGTCATTTAGGACCACGTACTTAGAGGTCATTTAGAACCACTTACTTAGATGTCATTTGGAAGTACGTACCTAGAGGTCATTTAGAACTACGTACTTAGGGGTCATTTAGAACTACTTACTTAGAGGTCATTTAGAAGCACGTACTTAGAGGTCATTTATAACCACGTACTAAGAGGTCATTTAGAACCACGTACTTAGAGGTTATTTAGCACTACGTATATAAGGTCATTTAGAACCACGTACTTAGAGGACATTTTGAACCACGTACTTAGAAGTCATTTAGAAGAACCCACGTACTTAGAGGTCATTTAGAACCACGTACTAAGAGATCATATAGAACCACGTACTTAGAGGTCATTTAGAACCACTTACTTAGAGGTCATTTAGAACCACATACTTAGAGGTCATTTAGAACTACTTACTTTGAGGTCATTTAGAACTACGTACCTAGAGGTCAATTAGAACTACGTACTTAGAGGTCATTTAGAACTACGTACTTAGAGGTAATATAGAACTACGTTCTTAGAGGTCATTTAGGACTTCGTACTTAGAGGTCATTTAGAACTACGTACTTAGAGGTCATTTAGAACCACATACTTAGAGGTCATTTAGAACTACTTACTTAGAGGTCATTTAGAACTACGTACCTAGAGGTCATTTAGGACCACGTACTTAGAGGTCATTTAGAACCACTTACTTAGAGGTCATTTGGAACTACGTATCTAGAGGAAGTAGAACTACGTACTTAGACGTCATTTAGAACTACGTACTTAGAAGATATTTAGAACCACGTACTTAGAGGTCATTTAGAACCAACTATTTAGAGGTCATTTAGAACTACGTACTTAGATGTTATTTAGAACTACTGACTTAGAGGTCATTTAGAACCAAGTACTTAGAGGTCATTTAGAACCACGTACTTAGAGGTCATTTAGAACCTCGTACTTAGAGGTCATTTAGAACCACGTACTTAGAGGATAGTTAAAACCATGTAATTAGAGGTCAGTTAGAACTACGTTCTAAGAGGTCATTTAGAACCCACGAACTTAGAGGTCATTCAGAACCACGTACTTAGAGGTGATTTAGAACCACGTACTTAGAGGTTATTTAGCACTACGTATATAAGGTGATTTAGAACCACGTACTTAGAGGACATTTAGAACCACGTACTTAGAGGTTATTTAGCACTACGTATATAAGGTCATTTAGAACCACGTACTTAGAGGACATTTTGAACCACGTACTTAGAAGTTATTTAAAAGAACCCACGTACTTAGAGGTCATTTAGAACCACATACTTAGAGATCATATAGGACCATGTACTTAGAGGTCATTTAGAACCACTTACTTAGAGGTCATTTAGAACCACATACTTAGAGGTCATTTAGAACTACTTACTTTGAGGTCATTTAGAACTACGTACTTAGAGGTCAATTAGAACTACGTACTTAGAGGTCATTTAGAACTACGTACTTAGAGGTAATATAGAACTACGTTCTTAGAGGTTATTTAGGACTTCGTACTTAGAGGTCATTTAGAACTACGTACTTAGAGGTCATTTAGAACCACATAATTAGAGGTCATTTAGAACTACTTACTTAGAGGTCATTTAGAACTACTTACTTTGAGGTCATTTAGAACTACGTACCTAGAGGTCAATTAGAACTACGTACTTAGAGGTCATTTAGAACTACTTACTTAGAGGTCATTTAGAACTACGTACCTAGAGGTCATTTAGGACCACGTACTTAGAGGTCATTTAGAACCACTTACTTAGAGGTCATTTGGAACTACGTATCTAGAGGTATTTAGAACTACGTACTTAGACGTCATTTAGAACTACGTACTTAGAAGATATTTAGAACCACGTACTTAGAGGTCATTTAGAACCAACTATTTAGAGGTCATTTAGAACTACGTACTTAGATGTCATTTAGAACTACGTACTTAGAGGTCATTTAGAGCTACGTATTTAGAGGTCATTTAGAACTACGAACTTAGTGGTCATTTAGAACCCACGTACTTAGAGGTCATTTGGAACTACGTATATGAGGTCTTTTAGAACCACGTACTTAGAGGACATTTAGAACCACGTACTTAGAGGTCATTTAGAACCACTTACTTAGAAGTCATTTGGAAGTACGTACCTAGAGGTCATTTAGAACTACGTACTTAGGGGTCATTTAGAACTACTTACTTAGAGGTCATATAGAAGCACGTACATAGAAGGTCATTTAGAACCACGTAGTTAGAGGTCATTTAGAACCACGTACTTAGAGGTCATTTAGAACTACGTATATGAGGCCATTTAGAACCACGTACTTAGAGGACATTTGGAACCACGTACTTAGAAGTCATTTAGAAGAACCCACGTACTTAGACGTCATTAAGAACCACGTACTAAGAGATCATATAGGACCATGTACTTAGAGGTCATTTAGAACCACTTACTTAGAGGTCATTTAGAACCACATACCTAGAGGTCATTTAGAACTACTTACTTTGAGGTCATTTAGAACTACGTACTTAGAGGTCATTTAGAACTACGTACTTAGAGGTAATATAGAACTACGTTCTTAGAGGTTATTTAGGACTTCGTACTTAGAGGTCATTTAGAACTACGTACTTAGAGGTCATTTAGAACCACATAATTAGAGGTCATTTAGAACTACTTACTTAGAGGTCATTTAGAACTTCTTACTTTGAGGTCATTTAGAACTACGTACCTAGAGGTCAATTAGAACTACGTACTTAGAGGTCATTTAGAACTACTTACTTAGAGGTCATTTAGAACTACGTACCTAGAGGTCATTTAGGACCACGTACTTAGAGGTCATTTAGAACCACTTACTTAGAGGTCATTTGGAACTACGTATCTAGAGGTATTTAGAACTACGTACTTAGACGTCGTTTAGAACTACGTACTTAGAAGATATTTAGAACCACGTACTTAGAGGTCATTTAGAACCAACTATTTAGAGGTCATTTAGAACTACGTACTTAGATGTCATTTAGAACTACGTACTTAGAGGTCATTTAGAGCTACGTATTTAGAGGTCATTTAGAACTACGAACTTAGTGGTCATTTAGAACCCACGTACTTAGAGGTCATTTGGAACTACGTATATGAGGTCTTTTAGAACCACGTACTTAGAGGACATTTAGAACCACGTACTTAGAGGTCATTTAGAACCACTTACTTAGAAGTCATTTGGAAGTACGTACCTAGAGGTCATTTAGAACTACGTACTTAGGGGTCATTTAGAACTACTTACTTAGAGGTCATATAGAAGCACGTACATAGAAGGTCATTTAGAACCACGTAGTTAGAGGTCATTTAGAACCACGTACTTAGAGGTCATTTAGAACTACGTATATGAGGCCATTTAGAACCACGTACTTAGAGGACATTTGGAACCACGTACTTAGAGGGCATTTGAACTAAGTATTTAGAGGTCATTTAGAACCACGTACTTAGAGGTCGTTTAAAACCACATACTTAGAGGTCATTTAGAACTACGTACTTAGAGGTCATTTAGAACTACGTACTTTAAGGTCATTACAATCCACGTACTTATGGTCATTTAGAACTACGTACTTAGAGGTCATTTAGAAGCACGTACATAGAGGTCATTTAAAACCACGTACTTAAAGGTCATCTAGAAAAACGTACTTAGAGGTCATTTAGAACCACTTACTTAGATGTCATTTGGAAGTACGTAGCTAGAGGTCATTTAGAAGCACGTACTTAGAGGTCATTTAGAACCACGTAGTTAGAGGTCATTTAGAACCACGTACTTAGAGGTCATTTAGAACTACGTATATGAGGTCATTTAGAACCACGTACTTAGAGGACATTTAGAGCCACGTACTTAGGTGTCATTTAGAACTACTGACTTAGAGGTCATTTAGAACCAAGTACTTAGAGGTCATTTAGAACCACGTACTTAGAGGACATTTGGAACCACGTACTTAGAGGGCATGTGAACTAAGTATTTAGAGGTCATTTAGAACCACGTACTTAGAGGTCGTTTAAAACCACATACTTAGAGGTCATTTAGAACTACGTACTTAGAGGTCATTTAGAACCACGTACTTAGAGGTCAATTAGAACCTCGTACCTAGAGGTCATTTAGAACCACGTACTTAGAGGATAGTTAAAACCATGTAATTAGAGGTCAGTTAGAACTACGTTCTAAGAGGTCATTTAGAACCACATACTTAGAGGTCATTTAGAACTACTTACTTTGAGGTCATTTAGAACTACGTACCTAGAGGTCAATTAGAACTACGTACTTAGAGGTCATTTAGAACCACTTACTTAGAGGTCATTTAGAACCACATACTTAGAGGTCATTTAGAACTACTTACTTTGAGGTCATTTAGAACCACGTACTTAGAGGACATTTTGAACCACGTACTTAGAAGTCATTTAGAAGAACCCACGTACTTAGAGGTCATTTAGAACCACGTACTAAGAGATCATATAGAACCACGTACTTAGAGGTCATTTAGAACCACTTACTTAGAGGTCATTTAGAACCACATACTTAGAGGTCATTTAGAACTACTTATTTTGAGGTCATTTAGAACTACGTACCTAGAGGTCAATTAGAACTACGTACTTAGAGGTCATTTAGAACCACTTACTTAGAGGTCATTTAGAACCACATACTTAGAGGTCATTTAGAACTACTTACTTTGAGGTCATTTAGAACTACGTACCTAGAGGTCAGTTAGAACTACGCACTTAGAGGTCATTTAGAACTACGTACTTAGAGGTAATATAGTACTACGTTCTTAGAGTTCATTTAGGACTTCGTACTTAGAGGTCATTTAGAACTACGTACTTAGAGGTCATTTAGAACCACATACTTAGAGGTCATTTAGAACTACTTACTTAGAGGTCATTTAGAACTACGTACCTAGAGGTCATTTAGGACCACGTACTTAGAGGTCATTTAGAACCACTTACTTAGAGGTCATTTGGAACTACGTATCTAGAGGTATTTAGAACTACGTACTTAGACGTAATTTAGAACTACGTACTTAGAAGATATTTAGAACCACGTACTTAGAGGTCATTTAGAACCAACTATTTAGAGGTCGTTTAGAACTACGTACTTAGATGTCATTTAGAACCACGTACTTAGAGGTCATTTAGAACCACGTACTGAGAGGTCATTTAGAACCACGTACTTAGAGGTCATTTAGAACCAACAACTTAGAGGTCATTTAGAACTACGTACTTAGAGGTCATTTAGAGCTACGTATTTAGAGGTCATTTAGAACTACGAACTTAGGGGTCATTTAGAACCCACGTACTTAGAGGTCATTTGGAACTACGTATATGAGGTCTTTTAGAACCACGTACTTAGAGGACATTTAGAACCACGTACTTAGAGGTCATTTAGAACCACTTACTTAGAAGTCATTTGGAAGTACGTACCTAGAGGTCATTTAGAACTACGTACTTAGGGGTCATTTAGAACTACTTACTTAGAGGTCATATAGAAGCACGTACATAGAAGGTCATTTAGAACCACGTAGTTAGAGGTCATTTAGAACCACGTACTTAGAGGTCATTTAGAACTACGTATATGAGGTCATTTAGAACCACGTACTTAGAAGACATTTGGAACCACGTACTTAGAGGGCATTTGAACTAAGTATTTAGAGGTCATTTAGAACCACGTACTTAGAGGTCATTTAGAACCACATACTTAGAGGTCATATAGAACTACGTACTTAGAGGTCATTTAGAACTACGTACTTTAAGGTCATTTAAATCCACGTACTTATGGTCATTTAGAACTACGTACTTAGAGGTCATTTAGAAGCACGTACATAGAGGTCATTCAGAACCACGTACTTAGAGGTCATCTAGAACAACGTACTTAGAGGTCATTTAGAACCACTTACTTAGATGTCATTTGGAAGTACGTACCTAGAGGTCATTTAGAAGCACGTACTTAGAGGTCATTTAGAACCACGTAGTTAGAGGTCATTTAGAACCACGTACTTAGAGGTCATTAGAACTACGTATATGAGGTCATTTAGAACCACGTACTTAGAGGACATTTAGAGCCACGTACTTAGGTGTCATTTAGAACTACTGACTTAGAGGTCATTTAGAACCAAGTACTTAGAGGTCATTTAGAACCACGTACTTAGAGGTCATTTAGAACCACGTACTTAGGTGTCATTTAGAACTATTGACTTAGAGGTCATTTAGAACCAAGTACTTAGAGGTCATTTAGAACCACGTACTTAGAGGTCAATTAGAACCTCGTACCTAGAGGTCATTTAGAACCACGTACTTAGAGGATAGTTAAAACCATGTAATTAGAGGTCAGTTAGAACTACGTTCTAAGAGGTCATTTAGAACCCACGAACTTAGAGGTCATTCAGAACCACGTACTTAGAGGTTATTTAGCACTACGTATATAAGGTCATTTAGAACCACGTACTTAGAGGACATTTAGAACCACGTACTTAGAGGTTATTTAGCACTACGTATATAAGGTCATTTAGAACCACGTACTTAGAGGACATTTTGAACCACGTACTTAGAAGTCATTTAGAAGAACCCACGTACTTAGAGGTCATTTAGAACCACGTACTAAGAGATCATATAGAACCACGTACTTAGAGGTCATTTAGAACCACTTACTTAGAGGTCATTTAGAACCACATACTTAGAGGTCATTTAGAACTACTTACTTTGAGGTCATTTAGAACTACGTACCTAGAGGTCAATTAGAACTACGTACTTAGAGGTCATTCAGAACCACTTACTTAGAGGTCATTTAGAACCACATACTTAGAGGTAATTTAGAACTACTTACTTTGAGGTCATTTAGAACTACGTACCTAGAGGTCAATTAGAACTACGCACTTAGAGGTCATTTAGAACTACGTACTTAGAGGTAATATAGAACTACGTTCTTAGAGGTCATTTAGGACTTCGTACTTAGAGGTCATTTAGAACTACTTACTTAGAGGTCATTTAGAACTACGTACCTAGAGGTCATTTAGAACTACGTACTTAGAAGATATTTAGAACCACGTACTTAGAGGTCATTTAGAACCAACTATTTAGAGGTCATTTAGAACTACGTACTTAGATGTCATTTAGAACCACGTACTTAGAGGTCATTTAGAACCACGTACTGAGAGGTCATTTAGAACCACGTACTTAGAGGTCATTTAGAACCAACAACTTAGAGGTCATTTAGAACTACGTACTTAGAGGTCATTTAGAACCACGTACTCAGATGTCATTTAGAGCCCACGTACTTAGAGTTCATATAGAACCACGTACATAGAGGTCATTTAGAACTACGTACTTAGAGGTCATTTAGAACCACTTACTTAGAAGTCATTTGGAAGGACGTACCTAGAGGTCATTTAGAACTACGTACTTAGGGGTCATTTAGAACTACTTACTTAGAGGTAATATAGAAGCACGTACATAGAAGGTCATTTAGAACCACGTAGTTAGATTTCATTTAGAACCACGTACTTAGGGGTCATTTAGAACTACGTATATGAGGTCATTTAGAACCACGTACTTAGAGGACATTTGGAACCACGTACTTAGAGGGCATTTGAACTAAGTATTTAGAGGTCATTTAGAACCACGTACTTAGAGGTCATTTAGAACCACATACTTAGAGGTCATTTAGAACTACGTACTTAGAGGTCATTTAGAACTACGTACTTTAAGGTCATTTAAATCCACGTACTTATGGTCATTTAGAACTACGTACTTAGAGGTCATTTAGAAGCACGTACATAGAGGTCATTTAGAACCACGTACTTAGAGGTCATCTAGAACAACGTACTTAGAGGTCATTTAGAACCACTTACATAGATGTCATTTGGAAGTACTTACCTAGAGGTCATTTAGAAGCACGTACTTAGAGGTCATTTAGAACCACGTAGTTAGAGGTCATTTAGAACCATGTACTTAGAGGTCATTTAGAACTACGTATATGAGGTCATTTAGAACCACGTACTTAGAGGACATTTAGAACCACGTACTTAGGTGTCATTTAGAACTACTGACTTAGAGATCATTTAGAACCAAGTACTTAGAGGTCATTTAGAACCACGTACTTAGAGGTCATTTAGAACCTCGTACTGAGAAATCATTTAGAACCACGTACTTAGAGGATAGTTAAAACCATGTAATTAGAGGTCAGTTAGAACTACGTTATAAGAGGTCATTTAGAACCCACGAACTTAGAGGTCATTCAGAACCACGTACTTAGAGATGATTTAGAACCATGTACTTAGAGGTTATTTAGCACTACGTATATAAGGTCATTTAGAACCACGTACTTAGAGGACATTTAGAATCACGTACTTAGAGGTTTTTTAGCACTACGTATATAAGGTCATTTAGAACCACGTACTTAGAGGACATTTTGAACCACGTACTTAGAAGTCATATAGAAGAACCCACGTACTTAGAGGTCATTTAGAACCACGTACTTAGAGGTCATTTAGAACCACTTACTTAGAGGTCATTTAGAACCACATACTTAGAGGTCATTTAGAACTACTTACTTAGAGGTCATTTAGAACTACGTACCTAGAGGTCATTTAGGACCACGTACTTAGAGGTCATTTAGAACCACTTACTTAGATGTCATTTGGAAGTACGTACCTAGAGTTCATTTAGAACTACGTACTTAGGGGTCATTTAGAACTACTTACTTAGAGGTCATTTAGAAGCACGTACTTAGAGGTCATTTATAACCACGTACTAAGAGGTCATTTAGAACCACGTACATAGAGGTTATTTAGCACTACGTATATAAGGTCATTTAGAACCACGTACTTATAGGACATTTTGAACCACGTACTTAGAAGTCATTTAGAAGAACCCACGTACCTAGAGGTCATTTAGAACCACTTTTTTAGAGGTCATTTAGAACCAGATACTTAGAGGTCATTTAGAACTACTTACCTTTAGGTCATTTAGAACCTCGTACTGAGAAATCATTTAGAACCACGTACTTAGAGGATAGTTAAAACCATGTAATTAGAGGTCAGTTAGAACTACGTTATAAGAGGTCATTTAGAACCCACGAACTTAGAGGTCATTCAGAACCACGTACTTAGAGGTCATTTAGAACCACATACTTAGAGGTCATTTAAACTACTTACTTAGAGGTCATTTAGAACTACGTACCTAGAGGTCATTTAGAACCACGTACTTAGAGGTCATTTAGAACCACTTACTTAGAGGTCATTTAGAACCACATACTTAGAGGTCATTTAGAACTACTTACTTAGAGGTCAATTAGAACTACGTACCTAGAGGTCATTTAGGACTACGTATTTAGAGGTAATATAGAACTACGTTCTTAGAGGTCATTTAGGACTTCGTACTTAGAGGTCATTTAGAACTACGTATTTAGAGGTCATTTAGAACCACATACTTAGAGGTCATTTAAACTACTTACTTAGAGGTCATTTAGAACTACGTACCTAGAGGTCAATTAGGACCACGTACTTAGAGGTCATTTAGAACCACTTACTTAGATGTCATTTGGAAGTACGTACCTAGAGGTCATTTAGAACTACGTACTTAGGGGTCATTTAAAACTACTTACTTAGAGGTCATTTAGAAGCACGTACTTAGAGGTCATTTATAACCACGTTTTAAGAGGTCATTTAGAACCACGTACTTAGAGGTTATTTAGCACTACGTATATAAGGTCATTTAGAACCACGTACTAAGAGATCATATAGAACCACGTACTTAGAGGTCATTTAGAACCACTTACTTAGAGGTCATTTAGAACCACATACTTAGAGGTCATTTAGAACTACTTACTTTGAGGTCATTTAGAACTACGTACCTAGAGGTCAATTAGAACTACGTACTTAGAGGTCATTTAGAACTACGTACTTAGAGGTAATATAGAACTACGTTCTTAGAGGTCATTTAGGACTTCGTACTTAGAGGTCATTTAGAACTACGTACTTAGAGGTCATTTAGAACCACATACTTAGAGGTCATTTAGAACTACTTACTTAGAGGTCATTTAGAACTACGTACCTAGAGGTCATTTAGGACCACGTACTTAGAGGTCATTTAGAACCACTTACTTAGAGGTCATTTGGAACTACGTATCTAGAGGTATTTAGAACTACGTACTTAGACGACATTTAGAACTACGTACTTAGAAGATATTTAGAACCACGTACTTAGAGGTCATTTAGAACCAACTATTTAGAGGTCATTTAGAACTACGTACTTAGATGTCATTTAGAACTACTGACTTAGAGGTCATTTAGAACCAAGTACTTAGAGGTCATTTAGAACCATGTACTTAGAGGTCATTTAGAACCTCGTACTTAGAGGTCATTTAGAACCACGTACTTAGAGGATAGTTAAAACCATGTAATTAGAGGTCAGTTAGAACTACGTTCTAAGAGGTCATTTAGAACCCACGAACTTAGAGGTCATTCAGAACCACGTACTTAGAGGTGATTTAGAACCACGTACTTAGAGGTTATTTAGCACTACGTATATAAGGTCATTTAGAACCACGTACTTAGAGGACATTTAGAACCACGTACTTAGAGGTTATTTAGCACTACGTATATAAGGTCATTTAGAACCACGAACTTAGAGGACATTTTGAACCACGTACTTAGAAGTCATTTAGAAGAACCCACGTACTTAGACGTCATTTAGAACCACGTACTAAGAGATCATATAGAACCACGTACTTAGAGGTCATTTAGAACCACTTACTTAGAGGTCATTTAGAACCACATACTTAGAGGTCATTTAGAACTACTTACTTTGAGGTCATTTAGAACTACGTACTTAGAGGTCAATTAGAACTACGTACTTAGAGGTCAATTAGAACTACGTACTTAGAGGTAATATAGAACTACGTTCTTAGAGGTCATTTAGGACTACGTACTTAGAGGTCATTTAGAACTACGTACTTAGAGGTCATTTAGAACCACATACTTAGAGGTCATTTAGAACTTCTTACTTAGAGGTCATTTAGAACTACGTACCTAGAGGTCATTTAGAACTACGTACTTAGGGGTCATTTATAACTACTTACTTAGAGGTCATTTAGAAGCACGTACTTAGAGGTCATTTATAACCACGTACTTAGAGGTTATTTAGAACCAACTATTTAGAGGTCGATTAGAACTACGTACTTAGATGTCATTTAGAACCACGTACTTAGAGGTCATTTAGAACCACGTACTGAGAAGTCATTTAGAACCACGTACTTAGAGGTCATTTAGAACCAACAACTTAGAGGTCATTTAGAACTACGTACTTAGAGGTCATTTAGAACCACGTACTCAGATGTCATTTAGAGCCCACGTACTTAGAGGTCATATAGAACCACGTACATAGGGGTCATTTAGAACTACGTACTTAGAGGTCATTTAGAGCTACGTATTTAGAGGTCATTTAGAACTACGAACTTAGGGGTCATTTAGAACCCACGTACTTAGAGGTCATTTAGAACTACGTATATGAGGTCTTTTAGAACCACGTACTTAGAGGTCATTTAGAACTACGTACTTAGGGGTCATTTAGAACTACTTACTTAGAGGTCATTTAGAAGCAGGTACTTAGAGGTCATTTAAACCACGTAGTTAGAGGTCATTTAGAACCACGTACTTAGAGGTCATTTAGAACTACGTATATGAGGTCATTTAGAACCACGTACTTAGAGGACATTTGGAACCACGTACATAGAGTGCATTTGAACTAAGTTTTTAGAGGTCATTTAGAACCACGTACTTAGAGGTCATTTAGAACCACATACTTAGAGGTCATTTAGAACTACGTACTTAGAGGTCATTTAGAACTACGTACTTTAAGGTCATTTAAATCCACGTACTTATGGTCATTTAGAACTACGTACTTAGTGGTCATTTAGAAGCACGTACATAGAGGTCATTTAGAACCACGTACTTAGAGGTCATCTAGAACAACATACTTAGAGGTCATTTAGAACCACTTACTTAGATGTCATTTGGAAGTACGTACCTAGAGGTCATTTAGAAGCACGTACTTAGAGGTCATTTAGAACCACGTAGTTAGAGGTCATTTAGAACCACGTACTTAGAGGTCATTTAGAACTACGTATATGAGGTCATTTAGAACCACGTATTAAGAGGACATTTAGAACCACGTACTTAGGTGTCATTTAGAACTACTGACTTAGAGGTCATTTAGAACCAAGTACTTAGAGGTCATTTAGAACCACGTACTTAGAGGTCATTTAGAACCTCGTACTTAGAGGTCATTTAGAACCACGTACTTAGAGGATAGTTAAAACCATGTAATTAGAGGTCAGTTAGAACTACGTTCTAAGAGGTCATTTAGAACCCACGAACTTAGAGGTCATTCAGAACCACGTACTTAGAGGTGATTTCGAACCACGTACTTAGAGGTTATTTAGCACTACGTATATAAGGTCATTTAGAACCACGTACTTAGAGGACATTTAGAACCACGTACTTAGAGGTTATTTAGCACTACGTATATAAGGTCATTTAGAACCACGTATTTAGAGGACATTTTGAACCACGTACTTAGAAGTCATTTAGAAGAACCCACGTACTTAGAGGTCATTTAGAACCACGTACTTAGAGGTCATTTAGAACCACTTACTTAGAGGTCATTTAGAACCACATACTTAGAGGTCATTTAGAACTACTTACTTTGAGGTCATTTAGAACTACGTACCTAGAGGTCGATTAGAACTACGTACTTAGAGGTCATTTAGAACTACGTACTTAGAGGTAATATAGAACTACGTTCTTAAAGGTCATTTAGGACTTCGTACTTAGAGGTCATTTAGAACTACGTACTTAGAGGTCATTTAGAACCACATACTTAGAGGTCATTTAGAACTACTTACTTAGAGGTCATTTAGAACTACGTACCTAGAGGTCAGTTAGGACCACGTACTTAGAGGTCATTTAGAACCACTTACTTAGATGTCATTTGGAAGTACGTACCTAGAGGTCATTTAGAACTACGAAGTTAGGGGTCATTTAGAACTACTTACTTAGAGGTCATTTAGAAGCACGTACTTAGAGGTCATTTATAACCACGTACTTAGAGGTTATTTAGCACTACGTATATAAGGTCATTTAGAACCACGTACTTAGAGGACATTTTGAACCACGTACTTAGAAGTCATTTAGAAGAACCCACGTACTTAAAGGTCATTTAGAACCACTTACTTAGAGGTCATTTAGAACCAGATACTTAGAGGTCATTTAGAACTACTTACCTTGAGGTCATTTAGAACTACGTACCTAGAGGTCAATTAGAACTACGTACTTAGAGGTCATTTAGAACTACGTACTTAGAGGTAATATAGAACTACGTTCTTAGAGGTCATTTAGGACTTCGTACTTAGAGGTCATTTAGAACTACGTACTTAGAGGTCATTTAGAACCACATACTTAGAGGTCATTTAGAACTACTTACTTAGAGGTCATTTAGAACTACGTACCTAGAGGTCATTTAGGACAACGTACTTAGAGGTCATTTAGAACCACTTAATTAGATGTCATTTGGAAGTACGTACCTAGAGGTCATTTAGAACTACGTACTTAGGGGTCATTTAGAACTACTTACTTAGAGGTCATTTAGAAGCACGTACTTAGAGGTCATTTATAACCACGTACTAAGAGGTCATTTAGAACCACGTACTTAGAGGTTATTTAGCACTACGTATATAAGGTCATTTAGAACCACGTACTTAGAGGACATTTTGAACCACGTACTTAGAAGTCATTTAGAAGAACCCACGTACTTAGAGGTCATTTAGAACCACGTACTAAGAGATCATATAGAACCACGTACTTAGAGGTCATTTAGAACCACTTACTTAGAGGTCATTTAGAACCACATACTTAGAGGTCATTTAGAACTACTTACTTTGAGGTCATTTAGAACTACGTACCTAGAGGTCAATTAGAACTACGTACTTAGAGGTCATTTAGAACTACGTACTTAGAGGTAATATAGAACTACGTTCTTAGAGGTCATTTAGGACTTCGTACTTAGAGGTCATTTAGAACTACGTACTTAGAGGTCATTTAGAACCACATACTTAGAGGTCATTTAGAACTACTTACTTAGAGGTCATTTAGAACTACGTACCTAGAGGTCATTTAGGACCACGTACTTAGAGGTCATTTAGAACCACTTACTTAGAGGTTATTTGGAACTACGTATCTAGAGGTATTTAGAACTAGGTATTTAGACGTCATTTAGAACCACGTACTTAGAGGTCATTTAGAACCTCGTACTTAGAGGTCATTTAGAACCACGTACTTAGAGGATAGTTAAAACCATGTAATTAGAGGTCAGTTAGAACTACGTTCTAAGAGGTCATTTAGAACCCACGAACTTAGAGGTCATTCAGAACCACGTACTTAGAGGTGATTTAGAACCACGTACTTAGAGGTTATTTAGCACTACGTATATAAGGTCATTTAGAACCACGTACTTAGAGGACATTTAGAACCACGTACTTAGAGGTTATTTAGCACTACGTATATAAGGTCATTTAGAACCACGTACTTAGAGGACATTTTGAACCACGTACTTAGAAGTTATTTAGAAGAACCCACGTACTTAGAGGTCATTTAGAACCACGTACTTAGAGATCATATAGGACCATGTACTTAGAGGTCATTTAGAACCACTTACTTAGAGATCATTTAGAACCACATACTTAGAGGTCATTTAGAACTACTTACTTTGAGGTCATTTAGAACTACGTACTTAGAGGTCAATTAGAACTACGTACTTAGAGGTCATTTAGAACTACGTACTTAGAGGTAATATAGAACTACGTTCTTAGAGGTCATTTAGGACTTCGTACTTAGAGGTCATTTAGAACTACGTACTTAGAGGTCATTTAGAACCACATACTTAGAGGTCATTTAGAACTACTTACTTAGAGGTCATTTAGAACTACGTACCTAGAGGTCATTTAGGACCACGTACTTAGAGGTCATTTAGAACCACTTACTTAGATGTCATTTAGAAGCACGTACTTAGAGGTCATTTATAACCACGTACTAAGAGGTCATTTAGAACCACGTACTTAGAGGTTATTTAGCACTACGTATATAAGGTCATTTAGAACCACGTACTTAGAGGACATTTTGAACCACGTACTTAGAAGTCATTTAGAAGAACCCACGTACTTAGAGGTCATTTAGAACCACGTACTAAGAGATCATATAGAACCACGCACTTAGAGGTCATTTAGAACCACTTACCTAGAGGTCATTTAGAACCACATACTTAGAGGTCATTTAGAACTACTTACTTTGATTTCATTTAGAACTACGTACCTAGAGGTCAATTAGAACTACGTACTTAGAGGTCATTTAGAACTACGTACTTAGAGGTAATATAGAACTACGTTCTTAGAGGTCATTTAGGACTTCGTACTTAGAGGTCATTTAGAACTACGTACTTAGAGGTCATTTAGAACCACTTACTTAGAGGTCATTTGGAACTACGTATCTAGAGGTATTTAGAACTACGTACTTAGACGTCATTTAGAACTACGTACTTAGAAGATATTTAGAACCACGTACTTAGAGGTCATTTAGAACCAACTATTTAGAGGTCATTTAGAACTACGTACTTAGATGTCATTTAGAACTACTGACTTAGAGGTCATTTAGAACCAAGTACTTAGAGGTCATTTAGAACCACGTACTTAGAGGTCATTTAGAACCTCGTACCTAGAGGTCATTTAGAACCACGTACTTAGAGGATAGTTAAAACCATGTAATTAGAGGTCAGTTAGAACTACGTTCTAAGAGGTCATTTAGAACCCACGAACTTAGAGGTCATTCAGAACCACGTACTTAGAGGTGATTTAGAACCACGTACTTAGAGGTTATTTAGCACTACGTATATAAGGTCATTTAGAACCACGTACTTAGAGGACATTTAGAACCACGTACTTAGAGGTTATTTAGCACTACGTATATAAGGTCATTTAGAACCACGTACTTAGAGGACATTTTGAACCACGTACTTAGAAGTTATTTAGAAGAACCCACGTACTTAGAGGTCATTTAGAACCACGTACTTAGAGATCATACAGAACCATGTACTTAGAGGTCATTTAGAACCACTTACTTAGAGGTCATTTAGAACCACATACTTAGAGGTCATTTAGAACTACTTACTTTGAGGTCATTTAGAACTACGTACTTAGAGGTCAATTAGAACTACGTACTTAGAGGTAATATAGAACTACGTTCTTAGAGGTCATTTAGGACTTCGTACTTAGAGGTCATTTAGAACTACGTACTTAGAGGTCATTTAGAACCACATACTTAGAGGTCATTTAGAACTACGTACCTAGAGGTCAGTTAGGACCACGTACTTAGAGGTCATTTAGAACCACTTACTTAGATGTCATTTGGAAGTACGTACCTAGAGGTCATTTAGAACTACATAGTTAGGGGTCTCTTAAAACTACTTACTTAGAGGTCATTTAGAAGCACGTACTTAGAGGTCATTTATAACCACGTACTTAGAGGTTATTTAGCACTACGTATATAAGGTCATTTAGAACCACGTACTTAGAGGACATTTTGAACCACGTACTTAGAAGTCATTTAGAAGAACCCACGTACTTAGAGGTCATTTAGAACCACTTACTTAGAGGTCATTTAGAACCAGATACTTAGAGGTCATTTAGAACTACTTACCTTGAGGTCATTTAGAACTACGTACTTAGAGGTCAATTAGAACTACGTACTTAGAGGTCATTTAGAACTACGTACTTAGAGGTAATATAGAACTACGTTCTTAGAGGTTATTTAGGACTTCGTACTTAGAGGTCATTTAGAACTACGTACTTAGAGGTCATTTAGAACCACATACTTAGAGTTCATTTAGAACTACTTACTTAGATTTCATTTAGAACTACGTACCTAGAGGTCATTTAGGACCACGTACTTAGAGGTCATTTAGAACCACTTACTTAGATGTCATTTGGAAGTACGTACCTAGAGGTCATTTAGAACTACGTACTTAGGGGTCATTTAGAACTACTTACTTAGAGGTCATTTAGAAGCACGTACTTAGAAGTCCTTTATAACCACGTACTAAGAGGTCATTTAGAACCACGTACTTAGAGGTTATTTAGCACTACGTATATAAGGTCATTTAGAACCACGTACTTAGAGGACATTTTGAACCACGTACTTAGAAGTCATTTAGAAGAACCCACGTACTTAGAGGTCATTTAAAACCACGTACTAAGAGATCATATAGAACCACGTACTTAGAGGTCATTTAGAACCACTTACTTAGAGGTCATTTAGAACCACATACTTAGAGGTCATTTAGAACTACTTACTTTGAGGTCATTTAGAACTACGTACCTAGAGGTCAATTAGAACTACGTACTTAGAGGTCATTTAGAACTACGTACTTAGAGGTAATATAGAACTACGTTCTTAGAGGTCATTTAGGACTTCGTACTTAGAGGTCATTTAGAACTACGTACTTAGAGGTCATTTAGAACCACATACTTAGAGGTCATTTAGAACTACTTACTTAGAGGTCATTTAGAACTACGTACCTAGAGGTCATTTAGGACCACGTACTTAGAGGTCATTTAGAACCACTTACTTAGAGGTCATTTGGAACTACGTATCTAGAGGTATTTAGAACTACGTACTTAGACGTCATTTAGAACTACGTACTTAGAAGATATTTAGAACCACGTACTTAGAGGTCATTTAGAACCAACTATTTAGAGGTCATTTAGAACTACGTACTTAGATGTCATTTAGAACTACTGACTTAGAGGTCATTTAGAACCACGTAGTTAGAGGTCATTTAGAACCACGTACTTAGAGGTCATTTAGAACTACGTACTTAGATGTTATTTAGAACTACTGACTTAGAGGTCATTTAGAACCAAGTACTTAGAGGTCATTTAGAACCACGTACTTAGAGGTCATTTAGAACCTCGTACTTAGAGGTCATTTAGAACCACGTACTTAGAGGATAGTTAAAACCATGTAATTAGAGGTCAGTTAGAACTACGTTCTAAGAGGTCATTTAGAACCCACGAACTTAGAGGTCATTCAGAACCACGTACTTAGAGGTGATTTAGAACCACGTACTTAGAGGTTATTTAGCACTACGTATATAAGGTCATTTAGAACCACGTACTTAGAGGACATTTAGAACCACGTACTTAGAGGTTATTTAGCACTACGTATATAAGGTCATTTAGAACCACGTACTTAGAGGACATTTTGAACCACGTACTTAGAAGTTATTTAAAAGAACCCACGTACTTAGAGGTCATTTAGAACCACATACTTAGAGATCATATAGGACCATGTACTTAGAGGTCATTTAGAACCACTTACTTAGAGGTCATTTAGAACCACATACTTAGAGGTCATTTAGAACTACTTACTTTGAGGTCATTTAGAACTACGTACTTAGAGGTCAATTAGAACTACGTACTTAGAGGTCATTTAGAACTACGTACTTAGAGGTAATATAGAACTACGTTCTTAGAGGTTATTTAGGACTTCGTACTTAGAGGTCATTTAGAACTACGTACTTAGAGGTCATTTAGAACCACATAATTAGAAGTCATTTAGAACTACTTACTTAGAGGTCATTTAGAACTACTTACTTTGAGGTCATTTAGAACTACGTACCTAGAGGTCAATTAGAACTACGTACTTAGAGGTCATTTAGAACTACTTACTTAGAGGTCATTTAGAACTACGTACCTAGAGGTCATTTAGGACCACGTACTTAGAGGTCATTTAGAACCACTTACTTAGAGGTCATTTGGAACTACGTATCTAGAGGTATTTAGAACTACGTACTTAGACGTCATTTAGAACTACGTACTTAGAAGATATTTAGAACCACGTACTTAGAGGTCATTTAGAACCAACTATTTAGAGGTCATTTAGAACTACGTACTTAGATGTCATTTAGAACTACGTACTTAGAGGTCATTTAGAGCTACGTATTTAGAGGTCATTTAGAACTACGAACTTAGTGGTCATTTAGAACCCACGTACTTAGAGGTCATTTGGAACTACGTATATGAGGTCTTTTAGAACCACGTACTTAGAGGACATTTAGAACCACGTACTTAGAGGTCATTTAGAACCACTTACTTAGAAGTCATTTGGAAGTACGTACCTAGAGGTCATTTAGAACTACGTACTTAGGGGTCATTTAGAACTACTTACTTAGAGGTCATATAGAAGCACGTACATAGAAGGTCATTTAGAACCACGTAGTTAGAGGTCATTTAGAACCACGTACTTAGAGGTCATTTAGAACTACGTATATGAGGCCATTTAGAACCACGTACTTAGAGGACATTTGGAACCACGTACTTAGAAGTCATTTAGAAGAACCCACGTACTTAGACGTCATTTAGAACCACGTACTAAGAGATCATATAGGACCATGTACTTAGAGGTCATTTAGAACCACTTACTTAGAGGTCATTTAGAACCACATACCTAGAGGTCATTTAGAACTACTTACTTTGAGGTCATTTAGAACTACGTACTTAGAGGTCATTTAGAACTACGTACTTAGAGGTAATATAGAACTACGTTCTTAGAGGTTATTTAGGACTTCGTACTTAGAGGTCATTTAGAACTACGTACTTAGAGGTCATTTAGAACCACATAATTAGAGGTCATTTAGAACTACTTACTTAGAGGTCATTTAGAACTTCTTACTTTGAGGTCATTTAGAACTACGTACCTAGAGGTCAATTAGAACTACGTACTTAGAGGTCATTTAGAACTACTTACTTAGAGGTCATTTAGAACTACGTACCTAGAGGTCATTTAGGACCACGTACTTAGAGGTCATTTAGAACCACTTACTTAGAGGTCATTTGGAACTACGTATCTAGAGGTATTTAGAACTACGTACTTAGACGTCGTTTAGAACTACGTACTTAGAAGATATTTAGAACCACGTACTTAGAGGTCATTTAGAACCAACTATTTAGAGGTCATTTAGAACTACGTACTTAGATGTTATTTAGAACTACGTACTTAGAGGTCATTTAGAGCTACGTATTTAGAGGTCATTTAGAACTACGAACTTAGTGGTCATTTAGAACCCACGTACTTAGAGGTCATTTGGAACTACGTATATGAGGTCTTTTAGAACCACGTACTTAGAGGACATTTAGAACCACGTACTTAGAGGTCATTTAGAACCACTTACTTAGAAGTCATTTGGAAGTACGTACCTAGAGGTCATTTAGAACTACGTACTTAGGGGTCATTTAGAACTACTTACTTAGAGGTCATATAGAAGCACGTACATAGAAGGTCATTTAGAACCACGTAGTTAGAGGTCATTTAGAACCACGTACTTAGAGGTCATTTAGAACTACGTATATGAGGCCATTTAGAACCACGTACTTAGAGGACATTTGGAACCACGTACTTAGAGGGCATTTGAACTAAGTATTTAGAGGTCATTTAGAACCACGTACTTAGAGGTCGTTTAAAACCACATACTTAGAGGTCATTTAGAACTACGTACTTAGAGGTCATTTAGAACTACGTACTTTAAGGTCATTACAATCCACGTACTTATGGTCATTTAGAACTACGTACTTAGAGGTCATTTAGAAGCACGTACATAGAGGTCATTTAAAACCACGTACTTAAAGGTCATCTAGAAAAACGTACTTAGAGGTCATTTAGAACCACTTACTTAGATGTCATTTGGAAGTACGTAGCTAGAGGTCATTTAGAAGCACGTACTTAGAGGTCATTTAGAACCACGTAGTTAGAGGTCATTTAGAACCACGTACTTAGAGGTCATTTAGAACTACGTATATGAGGTCATTTAGAACCACGTACTTAGAGGACATTTAGAGCCACGTACTTAGGTGTCATTTAGAACTACTGACTTAGAGGTCATTTAGAACCAAGTACTTAGAGGTCATTTAGAACCACGTACTTAGAGGACATTTGGAACCACGTACTTAGAGGGCATTTGAACTAAGTATTTAGAGGTCATTTAGAACCACGTACTTAGAGGTCGTTTAAAACCACATACTTAGAGGTCATTTAGAACTACGTACTTAGAGGTCATTTAGAACCACGTACTTAGAGGTCAATTAGAACCTCGTACCTAGAGGTCATTTAGAACCACGTACTTAGAGGATAGTTAAAACCATGTAATTAGAGGTCAGTTAGAACTACGTTCTAAGAGGTCATTTAGAACCACATACTTAGAGGTCATTTAGAACTACTTACTTTGAGGTCATTTAGAACTACGTACCTAGAGGTCAATTAGAACTACGTACTTAGAGGTCATTTAGAACCACTTACTTAGAGGTCATTTAGAACCACATACTTAGAGGTCATTTAGAACTACTTACTTTGAGGTCATTTAGAACCACGTACTTAGAGGACATTTTGAACCACGTACTTAGAAGTCATTTAGAAGAACCCACGTACTTAGAGGTCATTTAGAACCACGTACTAAGAGATCATATAGAACCACGTACTTAGAGGTCATTTAGAACCACTTACTTAGAGGTCATTTAGAACCACATACTTAGAGGTCATTTAGAACTACTTATTTTGAGGTCATTTAGAACTACGTACCTAGAGGTCAATTAGAACTACGTACTTAGAGGTCATTTAGAACCACTTACTTAGAGGTCATTTAGAACCACATACTTAGAGGTCATTTAGAACTACTTACTTTGAGGTCATTTAGAACTACGTACCTAGAGGTCAGTTAGAACTACGCACTTAGAGGTCATTTAGAACTACGTACTTAGAGGTAATATAGTACTACGTTCTTAGAGTTCATTTAGGACTTCGTACTTAGAGGTCATTTAGAACTACGTACTTAGAGGTCATTTAGAACCACATACTTAGAGGTCATTTAGAACTACTTACTTAGAGGTCATTTAGAACTACGTACCTAGAGGTCATTTAGGACCACGTACTTAGAGGTCATTTAGAACCACTTACTTAGAGGTCATTTGGAACTACGTATCTAGAGGTATTTAGAACTACGTACTTAGACGTAATTTAGAACTACGTACTTAGAAGATATTTAGAACCACGTACTTAGAGGTCATTTAGAACCAACTATTTAGAGGTCGTTTAGAACTACGTACTTAGATGTCATTTAGAACCACGTACTTAGAGGTCATTTAGAACCACGTACTGAGAGGTCATTTAGAACCACGTACTTAGAGGTCATTTAGAACCAACAACTTAGAGGTCATTTAGAACTACGTACTTAGAGGTCATTTAGAGCTACGTATTTAGAGGTCATTTAGAACTACGAACTTAGGGGTCATTTAGAACCCACGTACTTAGAGGTCATTTGGAACTACGTATATGAGGTCTTTTAGAACCACGTACTTAGAGGACATTTAGAACCACGTACTTAGAGGTCATTTAGAACCACTTACTTAGAAGTCATTTGGAAGTACGTACCTAGAGGTCATTTAGAACTACGTACTTAGGGGTCATTTAGAACTACTTACTTAGAGGTCATATAGAAGCACGTACATAGAAGGTCATTTAGAACCACGTAGTTAGAGGTCATTTAGAACCACGTACTTAGAGGTCATTTAGAACTACGTATATGAGGTCATTTAGAACCACGTACTTAGAAGACATTTGGAACCACGTACTTAGAGGGCATTTGAACTAAGTATTTAGAGGTCATTTAGAACCACGTACTTAGAGGTCATTTAGAACCACATACTTAGAGGTCATATAGAACTACGTACTTAGAGGTCATTTAGAACTACGTACTTTAAGGTCATTTAAATCCACGTACTTATGGTCATTTAGAACTACGTACTTAGAGGTCATTTAGAAGCACGTACATAGAGGTCATTCAGAACCACGTACTTAGAGGTCATCTAGAACAACGTACTTAGAGGTCATTTAGAACCACTTACTTAGATGTCATTTGGAAGTACGTACCTAGAGGTCATTTAGAAGCACGTACTTAGAGGTCATTTAGAACCACGTAGTTAGAGGTCATTTAGAACCACGTACTTAGAGGTCATTAGAACTACGTATATGAGGTCATTTAGAACCACGTACTTAGAGGACATTTAGAGCCACGTACTTAGGTGTCATTTAGAACTACTGACTTAGAGGTCATTTAGAACCAAGTACTTAGAGGTCATTTAGAACCACGTACTTAGAGGTCATTTAGAACCACGTACTTAGGTGTCATTTAGAACTATTGACTTAGAGGTCATTTAGAACCAAGTACTTAGAGGTCATTTAGAACCACGTACTTAGAGGTCAATTAGAACCTCGTACCTAGAGGTCATTTAGAACCACGTACTTAGAGGATAGTTAAAACCATGTAATTAGAGGTCAGTTAGAACTACGTTCTAAGAGGTCATTTAGAACCCACGAACTTAGAGGTCATTCAGAACCACGTACTTAGAGGTTATTTAGCACTACGTATATAAGGTCATTTAGAACCACGTACTTAGAGGACATTTAGAACCACGTACTTAGAGGTTATTTAGCACTACGTATATAGGGTCATTTAGAACCACGTACTTAGAGGACATTTTGAACCACGTACTTAGAAGTCATTTAGAAGAACCCACGTACTTAGAGGTCATTTAGAACCACGTACTAAGAGATCATATAGAACCACGTACTTAGAGGTCATTTAGAACCACTTACTTAGAGGTCATTTAGAACCACATACTTAGAGGTCATTTAGAACTACTTACTTTGAGGTCATTTAGAACTACGTACCTAGAGGTCAATTAGAACTACGTACTTAGAGGTCATTTAGAACCACTTACTTAGAGGTCATTTAGAACCACATACTTAGAGGTCATTTAGAACTACTTACTTTGAGGTCATTTAGAACTACGTACCTAGAGGTCAATTAGAACTACGCACTTAGAGGTCATTTAGAACTACGTACTTAGAGGTAATATAGAACTACGTTCTTAGAGGTCATTTAGGACTTCGTACTTAGAGGTCATTTAGAACTACTTACTTAGAGGTCATTTAGAACTACGTACCTAGAGGTCATTTAGAACTACGTACTTAGAAGATATTTAGAACCACGTACTTAGAGGTCATTTAGAACCAACTATTTAGAGGTCATTTAGAACTACGTACTTAGATGTCATTTAGAACCACGTACTTAGAGGTCATTTAGAACCACGTACTGAGAGGTCATTTAGAACCACGTACTTAGAGGTCATTTAGAACCAACAACTTAGAGGTCATTTAGAACTACGTACTTAGAGGTCATTTAGAACCACGTACTCAGATGTCATTTAGAGCCCACGTACTTAGAGTTCATATAGAACCACGTACATAGAGGTCATTTAGAACTACGTACTTAGAGGTCATTTAGAACCACTTACTTAGAAGTCATTTGGAAGTACGTACCTAGAGGTCATTTAGAACTACGTACTTAGGGGTCATTTAGAACTACTTACTTAGAGGTAATATAGAAGCACGTACATAGAAGGTCATTTAGAACCACGTAGTTAGATTTCATTTAGAACCACGTACTTAGGGGTCATTTAGAACTACGTATATGAGGTCATTTAGAACCACGTACTTAGAGGACATTTGGAACCACGTACTTAGAGGGCATTTGAACTAAGTATTTAGAGGTCATTTAGAACCACGTACTTAGAGGTCATTTAGAACCACATACTTAGAGGTCATTTAGAACTACGTACTTAGAGGTCATTTAGAACTACGTACTTTAAGGTCATTTAAATCCACGTACTTATGGTCATTTAGAACTACGTACTTAGAGGTCATTTAGAAGCACGTACATAGAGGTCATTTAGAACCACGTACTTAGAGGTCATCTAGAACAACGTACTTAGAGGTCATTTAGAACCACTTACATAGATGTCATTTGGAAGTACTTACCTAGAGGTCATTTAGAAGCACGTACTTAGAGGTCATTTAGAACCACGTAGTTAGAGGTCATTTAGAACCATGTACTTAGAGGTCATTTAGAACTACGTATATGAGGTCATTTAGAACCACGTACTTAGAGGACATTTAGAACCACGTACTTAGGTGTCATTTAGAACTACTGACTTAGAGATCATTTAGAACCAAGTACTTAGAGGTCATTTAGAACCACGTACTTAGAGGTCATTTAGAACCTCGTACTGAGAAATCATTTAGAACCACGTACTTAGAGGATAGTTAAAACCATGTAATTAGAGGTCAGTTAGAACTACGTTATAAGAGGTCATTTAGAACCCACGAACTTAGAGGTCATTCAGAACCACGTACTTAGAGATGATTTAGAACCATGTACTTAGAGGTTATTTAGCACTACGTATATAAGGTCATTTAGAACCACGTACTTAGAGGACATTTTGAACCACGTACTTAGAAGTCATATAGAAGAACCCACGTACTTAGAGGTCATTTAGAACCACGTACTTAGAGGTCATTTAGAACCACTTACTTAGAGGTCATTTAGAACCACATACTTAGAGGTCATTTAGAACTACTTACTTAGAGGTCATTTAGAACTACGTACCTAGAGGTCATTTAGGACCACGTACTTAGAGGTCATTTAGAACCACTTACTTAGATGTCATTTGGAAGTACGTACCTAGAGTTCATTTAGAACTACGTACTTAGGGGTCATTTAGAACTACTTACTTAGAGGTCATTTAGAAGCACGTACTTAGAGGTCATTTATAACCACGTACTAAGAGGTCATTTAGAACCACGTACATAGAGGTTATTTAGCACTACGTATATAAGGTCATTTAGAACCACGTACTTATAGGACATTTTGAACCACGTACTTAGAAGTCATTTAGAAGAACCCACGTACCTAGAGGTCATTTAGAACCACTTTTTTAGAGGTCATTTAGAACCAGATACTTAGAGGTCATTTAGAACTACTTACCTTTAGGTCATTTAGAACCTCGTACTGAGAAATCATTTAGAACCACGTACTTAGAGGATAGTTAAAACCATGTAATTAGAGGTCAGTTAGAACTACGTTATAAGAGGTCATTTAGAACCCACGAACTTAGAGGTCATTCAGAACCACGTACTTAGAGGTCATTTAGAACCACATACTTAGAGGTCATTTAAACTACTTACTTAGAGGTCATTTAGAACTACGTACCTAGAGGTCATTTAGAACCACGTACTTAGAGGTCATTTAGAACCACTTACTTAGAGGTCATTTAGAACCACATACTTAGAGGTCATTTAGAACTACTTACTTAGAGGTCAATTAGAACTACGTACCTAGAGGTCATTTAGGACTACGTATTTAGAGGTAATATAGAACTACGTTCTTAGAGGTCATTTAGGACTTCGTACTTAGAGGTCATTTAGAACTACGTACTTAGAGGTCATTTAGAACCACATACTTAGAGGTCATTTAAACTACTTACTTAGAGGTCATTTAGAACTACGTACCTAGAGGTCAATTAGGACCACGTACTTAGAGGTCATTTAGAACCACTTACTTAGATGTCATTTGGAAGTACGTACCTAGAGGTCATTTAGAACTACGTACTTAGGGGTCATTTAAAACTACTTACTTAGAGGTCATTTAGAAGCACGTACTTAGAGGTCATTTATAACCACGTTTTAAGAGGTCATTTAGAACCACGTACTTAGAGGTTATTTAGCACTACGTATATAAGGTCATTTAGAACCACGTACTAAGAGATCATATAGAACCACGTACTTAGAGGTCATTTAGAACCACTTACTTAGAGGTCATTTAGAACCACATACATAGAGGTCATTTAGAATTACTTACTTTGAGGTCATTTAGAACTACGTACCTAGAGGTCAATTAGAACTACGTACTTAGAGGTCATTTAGAACTACGTACTTAGAGGTAATATAGAACTACGTTCTTAGAGGTCATTTAGGACTTCGTACTTAGAGGTCATTTAGAACTACGTACTTAGAGGTCATTTAGAACCACATACTTAGAGGTCATTTAGAACTACTTACTTAGAGGTCATTTAGAACTACGTACCTAGAGGTCATTTAGGACCACGTACTTAGAGGTCATTTAGAACCACTTACTTAGAGGTCATTTGGAACTACGTATCTAGAGGTATTTAGAACTACGTACTTAGACGACATTTAGAACTACGTACTTAGAAGATATTTAGAACCACGTACTTAGAGGTCATTTAGAACCAACTATTTAGAGGTCATTTAGAACTACGTACTTAGATGTCATTTAGAACTACTGACTTAGAGGTCATTTAGAACCAAGTACTTAGAGGTCATTTAGAACCATGTACTTAGAGGTCATTTAGAACCTCGTACTTAGAGGTCATTTAGAACCACGTACTTAGAGGATAGTTAAAACCATGTAATTAGAGGTCAGTTAGAACTACGTTCTAAGAGGTCATTTAGAACCCACGAACTTAGAGGTCATTCAGAACCACGTACTTAGAGGTGATTTAGAACCACGTACTTAGAGGTTATTTAGCACTACGTATATAAGGTCATTTAGAACCACGTACTTAGAGGACATTTAGAACCACGTACTTAGAGGTTATTTAGCACTACGTATATAAGGTCATTTAGAACCACGAACTTAGAGGACATTTTGAACCACGTACTTAGAAGTCATTTAGAAGAACCCACGTACTTAGACGTCATTTAGAACCACGTACTAAGAGATCATATAGAACCACGTACTTAGAGGTCATTTAGAACCACTTACTTAGAGGTCATTTAGAACCACATACTTAGAGGTCATTTAGAACTACTTACTTTGAGGTCATTTAGAACTACGTACTTAGAGGTCAATTAGAACTACGTACTTAGAGGTCAATTAGAACTACGTACTTAGAGGTAATATAGAACTACGTTCTTAGAGGTCATTTAGGACTACGTACTTAGAGGTCATTTAGAACTACGTACTTAGAGGTCATTTAGAACCACATACTTAGAGGTCATTTAGAACTTCTTACTTAGAGGTCATTTAGAACTACGTACCTAGAGGTCATTTAGAACTACGTACTTAGGGGTCATTTATAACTACTTACTTAGAGGTCATTTAGAAGCACGTACTTAGAGGTCATTTAAAACCACGTACTTAGAGGTTATTTAGAACCAACTATTTAGAGGTCGATTAGAACTACGTACTTAGATGTCATTTAGAACCACGTACTTAGAGGTCATTTAGAACCACGTACTGAGAAGTCATTTAGAACCACGTACTTAGAGGTAATTTAGAACCAACAACTTAGAGGTCATTTAGAACTACGTACTTAGAGGTCATTTAGAACCACGTACTCAGATGTCATTTAGAGCCCACGTACTTAGAGGTCATATAGAACCACGTACATAGGGGTCATTTAGAACTACGTACTTAGAGGTCATTTAGAGCTACGTATTTAGAGGTCATTTAGAACTACGAACTTAGGGGTCATTTAGAACCCACGTACTTAGAGGTCATTTAGAACTACGTATATGAGGTCTTTTAGAACCACGTACTTAGAGGTCATTTAGAACTACGTACTTAGGGGTCATTTAGAACTACTTACTTAGAGGTCATTTAGAAGCAGGTACTTAGAGGTCATTTAAACCACGTAGTTAGAGGTCATTTAGAACCACGTACTTAGAGGTCATTTAGAACTACGTATATGAGGTCATTTAGAACCACGTACTTAGAGGACATTTGGAACCACGTACATAGAGGGCATTTGAACTAAGTTTTTAGAGGTCATTTAGAACCACGTACTTAGAGGTCATTTAGAACCACATACTTAGAGGTCATTTAGAACTACGTACTTAGAGGTCATTTAGAACTACGTACTTTAAGGTCATTTAAATCCACGTACTTATGGTCATTTAGAACTACGTACTTAGTGGTCATTTAGAAGCACGTACATAGAGGTCATTTAGAACCACGTACTTAGAGGTCATCTAGAACAACATACTTAGAGGTCATTTAGAACCACTTACTTAGATGTCATTTGGAAGTACGTACCTAGAGGTCATTTAGAAGCACGTACTTAGAGGTCATTTAGAACCACGTAGTTAGAGGTCATTTAGAACCACGTACTTAGAGGTCATTTAGAACTACGTATATGAGGTCATTTAGAACCACGTATTAAGAGGACATTTAGAACCACGTACTTAGGTGTCAATTAGAACTACTGACTTAGAGGTCATTTAGAACCAAGTACTTAGAGGTCATTTAGAACCACGTACTTAGAGGTCATTTAGAACCTCGTACTTAGAGGTCATTTAGAACCACGTACTTAGAGGATAGTTAAAACCATGTAATTAGAGGTCAGTTAGAACTACGTTCTAAGAGGTCATTTAGAACCCACGAACTTAGAGGTCATTCAGAACCACGTACTTAGAGGTGATTTCGAACCACGTACTTAGAGGTTATTTAGCACTACGTATATAAGGTCATTTAGAACCACGTACTTAGAGGACATTTAGAACCACGTACTTAGAGGTTATTTAGCACTACGTATATAAGGTCATTTAGAACCACGTATTTAGAGGACATTTTGAACCACGTACTTAGAAGTCATTTAGAAGAACCCACGTACTTAGAGGTCATTTAGAACCACGTACTTAGAGGTCATTTAGAACCACTTACTTAGAGGTCATTTAGAACCACATACTTAGAGGTCATTTAGAACTACTTACTTTGAGGTCATTTAGAACTACGTACCTAGAGGTCGATTAGAACTACGTACTTAGAGGTCATTTAGAACTACGTACTTAGAGGTAATATAGAACTACGTTCTTAAAGGTCATTTAGGACTTCGTACTTAGAGGTCATTTAGAACTACGTACTTAGAGGTCATTTAGAACCACATACTTAGAGGTCATTTAGAACTACTTACTTAGAGGTCATTTAGAACTACGTACCTAGAGGTCAGTTAGGACCACGTACTTAGAGGTCATTTAGAACCACTTACTTAGATGTCATTTGGAAGTACGTACCTAGAGGTCATTTAGAACTACGAAGTTAGGGGTCATTTAGAACTACTTACTTAGAGGTCATTTAGAAGCACGTACTTAGAGGTCATTTATAACCACGTACTTAGAGGTTATTTAGCACTACGTATATAAGGTCATTTAGAACCACGTACTTAGAGGACATTTTGAACCACGTACTTAGAAGTCATTTAGAAGAACCCACGTACTTAAAGGTCATTTAGAACCACTTACTTAGAGGTCATTTAGAACCAGATACTTAGAGGTCATTTAGAACTACTTACCTTGAGGTCATTTAGAACTACGTACCTAGAGGTCAATTAGAACTACGTACTTAGAGGTCATTTAGAACTACGTACTTAGAGGTAATATAGAACTACGTTCTTAGAGGTCATTTAGGACTTCGTACTTAGAGGTCATTTAGAACTACGTACTTAGAGGTCATTTAGAACCACATACTTAGAGGTCATTTAGAACTACTTACTTAGAGGTCATTTAGAACTACGTACCTAGAGGTCATTTAGGACAACGTACTTAGAGGTCATTTAGAACCACTTAATTAGATGTCATTTGGAAGTACGTACCTAGAGGTCATTTAGAACTACGTACTTAGGGGTCATTTAGAACTACTTACTTAGAGGTCATTTAGAAGCACGTACTTAGAGGTCATTTATAACCACGTACTAAGAGGTCATTTAGAACCACGTACTTAGAGGTTATTTAGCACTACGTATATAAGGTCATTTAGAACCACGTACTTAGAGGACATTTTGAACCACGTACTTAGAAGTCATTTAGAAGAACCCACGTACTTAGAGGTCATTTAGAACCACGTACTAAGAGATCATATAGAACCACGTACTTAGAGGTCATTTAGAACCACTTACTTAGAGGTCATTTAGAACCACATACTTAGAGGTCATTTAGAACTACTTACTTTGAGGTCATTTAGAACTACGTACCTAGAGGTCAATTAGAACTACGTACTTAGAGGTCATTTAGAACTACGTACTTAGAGGTAATATAGAACTACGTTCTTAGAGGTCATTTAGGACTTCGTACTTAGAGGTCATTTAGAACTACGTACTTAGAGGTCATTTAGAACCACATACTTAGAGGTCATTTAGAACTACTTACTTAGAGGTCATTTCGAACTACGTACCTAGAGGTCATTTAGGACCACGTACTTAGAGGTCATTTAGAACCACTTACTTAGAGGTTATTTGGAACTACGTATCTAGAGGTATTTAGAACTAGGTATTTAGACGTCATTTAGAACCACGTACTTAGAGGTCATTTAGAACCTCGTACTTAGAGGTCATTTAGAACCACGTACTTAGAGGATAGTTAAAACCATGTAATTAGAGGTCAGTTAGAACTACGTTCTAAGAGGTCATTTAGAACCCACGAACTTAGAGGTCATTCAGAACCACGTACTTAGAGGTGATTTAGAACCACGTACTTAGAGGTTATTTAGCACTACGTATATAAGGTCATTTAGAACCACGTACTTAGAGGACATTTAGAACCACGTACTTAGAGGTTATTTAGCACTACGTATATAAGGTCATTTAGAACCACGTACTTAGAGGACATTTTGAACCACGTACTTAGAAGTTATTTAGAAGAACCCACGTACTTAGAGGTCATTTAGAACCACGTACTTAGAGATCATATAGGACCATGTACTTAGAGGTCATTTAGAACCACTTACTTAGAGATCATTTAGAACCACATACTTAGAGGTCATTTAGAACTACTTACTTTGAGGTCATTTAGAACTACGTACTTAGAGGTCAATTAGAACTACGTACTTAGAGGTCATTTAGAACTACGTACTTAGAGGTAATATAGAACTACGTTCTTAGAGGTCATTTAGGACTTCGTACTTAGAGGTCATTTAGAACTACGTACTTAGAGGTCATTTAGAACCACATACTTAGAGGTCATTTAGAACTACTTACTTAGAGGTCATTTAGAACTACGTACCTAGAGGTCATTTAGGACCACGTACTTAGAGGTCATTTAGAACCACTTACTTAGATGTCATTTAGAAGCACGTACTTAGAGGTCATTTATAACCACGTACTAAGAGGTCATTTAGAACCACGTACTTAGAGGTTATTTAGCACTACGTATATAAGGTCATTTAGAACCACGTACTTAGAGGACATTTTGAACCACGTACTTAGAAGTCATTTAGAAGAACCCACGTACTTAGAGGTCATTTAGAACCACGTACTAAGAGATCATATAGAACCACGCACTTAGAGGTCATTTAGAACCACTTACCTAGAGGTCATTTAGAACCACATACTTAGAGGTCATTTAGAACTACTTACTTTGATTTCATTTAGAACTACGTACCTAGAGGTCAATTAGAACTACGTACTTAGAGGTCATTTAGAACTACGTACTTAGAGGTAATATAGAACTACGTTCTTAGAGGTCATTTAGGACTTCGTACTTAGAGGTCATTTAGAACTACGTACTTAGAGGTCATTTAGAACCACTTACTTAGAGGTCATTTGGAACTACGTATCTAGAGGTATTTAGAACTACGTACTTAGACGTCATTTAGAACTACGTACTTAGAAGATATTTAGAACCACGTACTTAGAGGTCATTTAGAACCAACTATTTAGAGGTCATTTAGAACTACGTACTTAGATGTCATTTAGAACTACTGACTTAGAGGTCATTTAGAACCAAGTACTTAGAGGTCATTTAGAACCACGTACTTAGAGGTCATTTAGAACCTCGTACCTAGAGGTCATTTAGAACCACGTACTTAGAGGATAGTTAAAACCATGTAATTAGAGGTCAGTTAGAACTACGTTCTAAGAGGTCATTTAGAACCCACGAACTTAGAGGTCATTCAGAACCACGTACTTAGAGGTGATTTAGAACCACGTACTTAGAGGTTATTTAGCACTACGTATATAAGGTCATTTAGAACCACGTACTTAGAGGACATTTAGAACCACGTACTTAGAGGTTATTTAGCACTACGTATATAAGGTCATTTAGAACCACGTACTTAGAGGACATTTTGAACCACGTACTTAGAAGTTATTTAGAAGAACCCACGTACTTAGAGGTCATTTAGAACCACGTACTTAGAGATCATACAGAACCATGTACTTAGAGGTCATTTAGAACCACTTACTTAGAGGTCATTTAGAACCACATACTTAGAGGTCATTTAGAACTACTTACTTTGAGGTCATTTAGAACTACGTACTTAGAGGTCAATTAGAACTACGTACTTAGAGGTCATTTAGAACTACGTACTTAGAGGTAATATAGAACTACGTTCTTAGAGGTCATTTAGGACTTCGTACTTAGAGGTCATTTAGAACTACGTACTTAGAGGTCATTTAGAACCACATACTTAGAGGTCATTTAGAACTACGTACCTAGAGGTCAGTTAGGACCACGTACTTAGAGGTCATTTAGAACCACTTACTTAGATGTCATTTGGAAGTACGTACCTAGAGGTCATTTAGAACTACATAGTTAGGGGTCTCTTAAAACTACTTACTTAGAGGTCATTTAGAAGCACGTACTTAGAGGTCATTTATAACCACGTACTTAGAGGTTATTTAGCACTACGTATATAAGGTCATTTAGAACCACGTACTTAGAGGACATTTTGAACCACGTACTTAGAAGTCATTTAGAAGAACCCACGTACTTAGAGGTCATTTAGAACCACTTACTTAGAGGTCATTTAGAACCAGATACTTAGAGGTCATTTAGAACTACTTACCTTGAGGTCATTTAGAACTACGTACTTAGAGGTCAATTAGAACTACGTACTTAGAGGTCATTTAGAACTACGTACTTAGAGGTAATATAGAACTACGTTCTTAGAGGTTATTTAGGACTTCGTACTTAGAGGTCATTTAGAACTACGTACTTAGAGGTCATTTAGAACCACATACTTAGAGGTCATTTAGAACTACTTACTTAGATTTCATTTAGAACTACGTACCTAGAGGTCATTTAGGACCACGTACTTAGAGGTCATTTAGAACCACTTACTTAGATGTCATTTGGAAGTACGTACCTAGAGGTCATTTAGAACTACGTACTTAGGGGTCATTTAGAACTACTTACTTAGAGGTCATTTAGAAGCACGTACTTAGAAGTCCTTTATAACCACGTACTAAGAGGTCATTTAGAACCACGTACTTAGAGGTTATTTAGCACTACGTATATAAGGTCATTTAGAACCACGTACTTAGAGGACATTTTGAACCACGTACTTAGAAGTCATTTAGAAGAACCCACGTACTTAGAGGTCATTTAAAACCACGTACTAAGAGATCATATAGAACCACGTACTTAGAGGTCATTTAGAACCACTTACTTAGAGGTCATTTAGAACCACATACTTAGAGGTCATTTAGAACTACTTACTTTGAGGTCATTTAGAACTACGTACCTAGAGGTCAATTAGAACTACGTACTTAGAGGTCATTTAGAACTACGTACTTAGAGGTAATATAGAACTACGTTCTTAGAGGTCATTTAGGACTTCGTACTTAGAGGTCATTTAGAACTACGTACTTAGAGGTCATTTAGAACCACATACTTAGAGGTCATTTAGAACTACTTACTTAGAGGTCATTTAGAACTACGTACCTAGAGGTCATTTAGGACCACGTACTTAGAGGTCATTTAGAACCACTTACTTAGAGGTCATTTGGAACTACGTATCTAGAGGTATTTAGAACTACGTACTTAGACGTCATTTAGAACTACGTACTTAGAAGATATTTAGAACCACGTACTTAGAGGTCATTTAGAACCAACTATTTAGAGGTCATTTAGAACTACGTACTTAGATGTCATTTAGAACTACTGACTTAGAGGTCATTTAGAACCAAGTACTTAGAGGTCATTTAGAACCATGTACTTAGAGGTCATTTAGAACCTCGTACTTAGAGGTCATTTAGAACCACGTACTTAGAGGATAGTTAAAACCATGTAATTAGAGGTCAGTTAGAACTACGTTCTAAGAGGTCATTTAGAACCCACGAACTTAGAGGTCATTCAGAACCACGTACTTAGAGGTGATTTAGAACCACGTACTTAGAGGTTATTTAGCACTACGTATATAAGGTCATTTAGAACCACGTACTTAGAGGACATTTAGAACCACGTACTTAGAGGTTATTTAGCACTACGTATATAAGGTCATTTAGAACCACGAACTTAGAGGACATTTTGAACCACGTACTTAGAAGTCATTTAGAAGAACCCACGTACTTAGACGTCATTTAGAACCACGTACTAAGAGATCATATAGAACCACGTACTTAGAGGTCATTTAGAACCACTTACTTAGAGGTCATTTAGAACCACATACTTAGAGGTCATTTAGAACTACTTACTTTGAGGTCATTTAGAACTACGTACTTAGAGGTCAATTAGAACTACGTACTTAGAGGTCAATTAGAACTACGTACTTAGAGGTAATATAGAACTACGTTCTTAGAGGTCATTTAGGACTACGTACTTAGAGGTCATTTAGAACTACGTACTTAGAGGTCATTTAGAACCACATACTTAGAGGTCATTTAGAACTTCTTACTTAGAGGTCATTTAGAACTACGTACCTAGAGGTCATTTAGAACTACGTACTTAGGGGTCATTTATAACTACTTACTTAGAGTACATTTAGAAGCACGTACTTAGAGGTCATTTATAACCACGTACTTAGAGGTTATTTAGAACCAACTATTTAGAGGTCGATTAGAACTACGTACTTAGATGTCATTTAGAACCACGTACTTAGAGGTCATTTAGAACCACGTACTGAGAGGTCATTTAGAACCACGTACTTAGAGGTCATTTAGAACCAACAACTTAGAGGTCATTTAGAACTACGTACTTAGAGGTCATTTAGAACCACGTACTCAGATGTCATTTAGAGCCCACGTACTTAGAGGTCATATAGAACCACGTACATAGGGGTCATTTAGAACTACGTACTTAGAGGTCATTTAGAGCTACGTATTTAGAGGTCATTTAGAACTACGAACTTAGGGGTCATTTAGAACCCACGTACTTAGAGGTCATTTAGAACTACGTATATGAGGTCTTTTAGAACCACGTACTTAGAGGTCATTTAGAACTACGTACTTAGGGGTCATTTAGAACTACTTACTTAGAGGTCATTTAGAAGCACGTACTTAGAGGTCATTTAAACCACGTAGTTAGAGGTCATTTAGAACCACGTACTTAGAGGTCATTTAGAACTACGTATATGAGGTCATTTAGAACCACGTACTTAGAGGACATTTGGAACCACGTACATAGAGGGCATTTGAACTAAGTATTTAGAGGTCATTTAGAACCACGTACTTAGAGGTCATTTAGAACCACATACTTAGAGGTCATTTAGAACTACGTACTTAGAGGTCATTTAGAACTACGTACTTTAAGGTCATTTAAATCCACGTACTTATGGTCATTTAGAACTACGTACTTAGTGGTCATTTAGAAGCACGTACATAGAGGTCATTTAGAACCACGTACTTAGAGGTCATCTAGAACAACATACTTAGAGGTCATTTAGAACCACTTACTTAGATGTCATTTGGAAGTACGTACCTAGAGGTCATTTAGAAGCACGTACTTAGAGGTCATTTAGAACCACGTAGTTAGAGGTCATTTAGAACCACGTACTTAGAGGTCATTTAGAACTACGTATATGAGGTCATTTAGAACCACGTATTAAGAGGACATTTAGAACCACGTACTTAGGTGTCATTTAGAACTACTGACTTAGAGGTCATTTAGAACCAAGTACTTAGAGGTCATTTAGAACCACGTACTTAGAGGTCATATAGAACCTCGTACTTAGAGGTCATTTAGAATCACGTACTTAGAGGATAGTTAAAACCATGTAATTAGAGGTCAGTTAGAACTACGTTCTAAGAGGTCATTTAGAACCCACGAACTTAGAGGTCATTCAGAACCACGTACTTAGAGGTGATTTCGAACCACGTACTTAGAGGTTATTTAGCACTACGTATATAAGGTCATTTAGAACCACGTACTTAGAGGACATTTAGAACCACGTACTTAGAGGTTATTTAGCACTACGTATATAAGGTCATTTAGAACCACGTATTTAGAGGACATTTTGAACCACGTACTTAGAAGTCATTTAGAAGAACCCACGTACTTAGAGGTCATTTAGAACCACGTACTTAGAGGTCATTTAGAACCACTTACTTAGAGGTCTAATAGAACCACATACTTAGAGGTCATTTAGAACTACTTACTTTGAGGTCATTTAGAACTACGTACCTAGAGGTCGATTAGAACTACGTACTTAGAGGTCATTTAGAACTACGTACTTAGAGGTAATATAGAACTACGTTCTTAAAGGTCATTTAGGACTTCGTACTTAGAGGTCATTTAGAACTACGTACTTAGAGGTCATTTAGAACCACATACTTAGAGGTCATTTAGAACTACTTACTTAGAGGTCATTTAGAACTACGTACCTAGAGGTCAGTTAGGACCACGTACTTAGAGGTCATTTAGAACCACTTACTTAGATGTCATTTGGAAGTACGTACCTAGAGGTCATTTAGAACTACGAAGTTAGGGGTCATTTAGAACTACTTACTTAGAGGTCATTTAGAAGCACGTAATTAGAGGTCATTTATAACCACGTACTTAGAGGTTATTTAGCACTACGTATATAAGGTCATTTAGAACCACGTACTTAGAATACATTTTGAACCACGTACTTAGAAGTCATTTAGAAGAACCCACGTACTTAGAGGTCATTTAGAACCACTTACTTAGAGGTCATTTAGAACCAGATACTTAGAGGTCATTTAGAACTACTTACCTTGAGGTCATTTAGAACTACGTACCTAGAGGTCAATTAGAACTACGTACTTAGAGGTCATTTAGAACTACGTGCTTAGAGGTAATATAGAACTACGTTCTTAGAGGTCATTTAGGACTTCGTACTTAGAGGTCATTTAGAACTACGTACTTAGAGGTCATTTAGAACCACATACTTAGAGGTCATTTAGAACTACTTACTTAGAGGACATTTAGAACTACGTACCTAGAGGTCATTTAGGACAACGTACTTAGAGGTCATTTAGAACCACTTACTTAGATGTCATTTGGAAGTACGTACCTAGAGGTCATTTAGAACTACGTACTTAGGGGTCATTTAGAACTACTTACTTAGAGGTCATTTAGAAGCACGTACTTAGAGGTCATTTATAACCACGTACTAAGAGGTCATTTAGAACCACGTACTTAGAGGTTATTTAGCACTACGTATATAAGGTCATATAGAACCACGTACTTAGAGGACATTTTGAACCACGTACTTAGAAGTCATTTAGAAGAACCCACGTACTTAGAGGTCATTTAGAACCACGTACTAAGAGATCATATAGAACCACGTACTTAGAGGTCATTTAGAACCACTTACTTAGAGTTCATTTAGAACCACATACTTAGAGGTCATTTAGAACTACTTACTTTGAGGTCATTTAGAACTACGTACCTAGAGGTCAATTAGAACTACGTACTTAGAGGTCATTTAGAACTACGTACTTAGAAGTAATATAGAACTACGTTCTTAGAGGTCATTTAGGACTTCGTACTTAGAGGTCATTTAGAACTACGTACTTAGAGGTCATTTAGAACCACATACTTAGAGGTCATTTAGAACTACTTACTTAGAGGTCATTTAGAACTACGTACCTAGAGGTCATTTAGGACCACGTACTTAGAGGTCATTTAGAACCACTTACTTAGAGGTCATTTGGAACTACGTATCTAGAGGTATTTAGAACTAGGTATTTAGACGTCATTTAGAACTACGTACTTAGAAGATATTTAGAACCACGTACTTAGAGGTCATTTAGAACCAACTATTTAGAGGTCATTTAGAACTACGTACTTAGAAGTAATTTAGAACTACTGACTTAGAGGTCATTTAGAACCAAGTACTTAGAGGTCATTTAGAACCACATACTTAGAGGTCATTTAGAACTACTTACTTTGAGGTCATTTAGAACTACGTACTTAGAGGTCAATTAGAACTACGTACTTAGAGGTCATTTAGAACTACGTACTTAGAGGTAATATAGAACTACGTTCTTAGAGGTCATTTAGGACTTCGTACTTAGAGGTCATTTAGAACTACGTACTTAGAGGTCATTTAGAACCACATACTTAGAGGTCATTTAGAACTACTTACTTAGAGGTCATTTAGAACTACGTACCTAGAGGTCATTTAGGACCACGTACTTAGAGGTCATTTAGAACCACTTACTTAGATGTCATTTAGAAGCACGTACTTAGAGGTCATTTATAACCACGTACTAAGAGGTCATTTAGAACCACGTACTTAGAGATCATACAGAACCATGTACTTAGAAGTCATTAGAACCACTTACTTAGAGGTCATTTAGAACCACATACTTAGAGGTCATTTAGAACTACTTACTTTGAGGTCATTTAGAACTACGTACTTAGAGGTCAATTAGAACTACGTACTTAGAGGTCATTTAGAACTACGTACTTAGAGGTAATATAGAACTACGTTCTTAGAGGTCATTTAGGACTTCGTACTTAGAGGTCATTTAGAACTACGTACTTAGAGGTCATTTAGAACCACATACTTAGAGGTCATTTAGAACTACGTACCTAGAGGTCAGTTAGGACCACGTACTTAGAGGTCATTTAGAACCACTTACTTAGATGTCATTTGGAAGTACGTACCTAGAGGTCATTTAGAACTACGAAGTTAGGGGTCATTTAGAACTACTTACTTAGAGGTCATTTAGAAGCACGTACTTAGAGGTCATTTATAACCACGTACTTAGAGGTTATTTAGCACTACGTATATAAGGTCATTTAGAACCACGTACTTAGAGGACATTTTGAACCACGTACTTAGAAGTCATTTAGAAGAACCCACGTACTTAGAGGTCATTTAGAACCACTTACTTAGAGGTCATTTAGAACCAGATACTTAGAGGTCATTTAGAACTACTTACCTTGAGGTCATTTAGAACTACGTACTTAGAGGTCAATTAGAACTACGTACTTAGAGGTCATTTAGAACTACGTACTTAGAGGTAATATAGAGCTACGTTCTTAGAGGTCATTTAGGACTTCGTACTTAGAGGTCATTTAGAACTACGTACTTAGAGGTCATTTAGAACCACATACTTAGAGGTCATTTAGAAATACTTACTTAGAGGTCATTTAGAACTACGTACCTAGAGGTCATTTAGGACCACGTACTTAGAGGTCATTTAGAACCACTTACTTAGATGTCATTTGGAAGTACGTACCTAGAGGTCATTTAGAACTACGTACTTAGGGGTTATTTAGAACTACTTACTTAGAGGTCATTTAGAAGCACGTACTTAGAGGTCATTTATAACCACTTACTAAGAGGTCATTTAGAACCACGTACTTAGAGGTTATTTAGCACTACGTATATAAGGTCATTTAGAACCACGTACTTAGAGGACATTTTGAACCACGTACTTAGAAGTCATTTAGAAGAACCCACGTACTTAGAGGTCATTTAAAACCACGTACTAAGAGATCATATAGAACCACGTACTTAGAGGTCATTTAGAACCACTTACTTAGAGGTCATTTAGAACCACATACTTAGAGGTCATTTAGAACTACTTACTTTGAGGTCATTTAGAACTACGTACCTAGAGGTCAATTAGAACTACGTACTTAGAGGTCATTTAGAACTACGTACTTAGAGGTAATATAGAACTACGTTCTTAGAGGTCATTTAGGACTTCGTACTTAGAGGTCATTTAGAACTACGTACTTAGAGGTCATTTAGAACCACATACTTAGAGGTCATTTAGAACTACTTACTTAGAGGTCATTTAGAACTACGTACCTAGAGGTCATTTAGGACCACGTACTTAGAGGTCATTTAGAACCACTTATTTAGAGGTCATTTGGAACTACGTATCTAGAGGTATTTAGAACTACGTACTTAGACGTCATTTAGAACTACGTACTTAGAAGATATTTAGAACCACGTACTTAGAGGTCATTTAGAACCAACTATTTAGAGGTCATTTAGAACTACGTACTTAGATGTCATTTAGAACTACTGACTTAGAGGTCATTTAGAACCAAGTACTTAGAGGTCATTTAGAACCATGTACTTAGAGGTCATTTAGAACCTCGTACTTAGAGGTCATTTAGAACCACGTACTTAGAGGATAGTTAAAACCATGTAATTAGAGGTCAGTTAGAACTACGTTCTAAGAGGTCATTTAGAACCCACGAACTTAGAGGTCATTCAGAACCACGTACTTAGAGGTGATTTAGAACAACGTACTTAGAGGTTATTTAGCACTACGTATATAAGGTCATTTAGAACCACGTACTTAGAGGACATTTAGAACCACGTACTTAGAGGACATTTAGAACCACGTACTTAGAGGTTATTTAGCACTACGTATATAAGGTCATTTAGAACCACGAACTTAGAGGACATTTTGAACCACGTACTTAGAAGTCATTTAGAAGAACCCACGTACTTAGACGTCATTTAGAACCACGTACCAAGAGATCATATAGAACCACGTACTTAGAGGTCATTTAGAACCACTTACTTAGAGGTCATTTAGAACCACATACTTAGAGGTCATTTAGAACTACTTACTTTGAGGTCATTTAGAACTACGTACTTAGAGGTCAATTAGAACTACGTACTTAGAGGTCAATTAGAACTACGTACTTAGAGGTAATATAGAACTACGTTCTTAGAGGTCATTTAGGACTACGTACTTAGAGGTCATTTAGAACTACGTACTTAGAGGTCATTTAGAACCACATACTTAGAGGTCATTTAGAACTTCTTACTTAGAGGTCATTTAGAACTACGTACCTAGAGGTCATTTAGAACTACGTACTTAGGGGTCATTTATAACTACTTACTTAGAGGTCATTTAGAAGCACGTACTTAGAGGTCATTTATAACCACGTACTTAGAGGTTATTTAGAACCAACTATTTAGAGGTCGATTAGAACTACGTACTTAGATGTCATTTAGAACCACGTACTTAGAGGTCATTTAGAACCACGTACTGAGAGGTCATTTAGAACCACGTACTTAGAGGTCATTTAGAACCAACAACTCAGAGGTCATTTAGAACTACGTACTTAGAGGTCATTTAGAACCACGTACTCAGATGTCATTTAGAGCCTACGTACTTAGAGGTCATATAGAACCACGTACATAGGGTTCATTTAGAACTACGTACTTAGAGGTCATTTAGAGCTACGTATTTAGAGGTCATTTAGAACTACGAACTTAGGGGTCATTTAGAACCCACGTACTTAGAGGTCATTTAGAACTACGTATATGAGGTCTTTTAGAACCACGTACTTAGAGGTCATTTAGAACTACGTACTTAGCGGTCATTTAGAACTACTTACTTAGAGGTCATTTAGAAGCACGTACTTAGAGGTCATTTAACCCCGTAGTTAGAGGTCATTTAGAACCACGTACTTAGAGGTCATTTAGAACTACGTATATGAGGTCATTTAGAACCACGTACTTAGAGGACATTTGGAACCACGTACATAGAGGGCATTTGAACTAAGTATTTAGAGGTCATTTAGAACCACGTACTTAGAGGTCATTTAGAACCACATACTTAGAGGTCATTTAGAACTACGTACTTAGAGGTCATTTAGAACTACGTACTTTAAGGTCATTTAAATCCACGTACTTATGGTCATTTAGAACTACGTACTTAGTGGTCATTTAGAAGCACGTACATAGAGGTCATTTAGAACCACGTACTTAGAGGTCATCTAGAACAACATACTTAGAGGTCATTTAGAACCACTTACTTAGATGTCATTTGGAAGTACGTACCTAGAGGTCATTTAGAAGCACGTACTTAGAGGTCATTTAGAACCACGTAGTTAGAGGTCATTTAGAACCACGTACTTAGAGGTCATTTAGAACTACGTATATGAGGTCATTTAGAACCACGTATTAAGAGGACATTTAGAACCACGTACTTAATTGTCATTTAGAACTACTGACTTAGAGGTCATTTAGAACCAAGTACTTAGAGGTGATTTAGAACCACGTACTTAGAGGTCATTTAGAACCTCGTACTTAGAGGTCATTTAGAACCACGTACTTAGAGGATAGTTAAAACCATGTAATTAGAGGTCAGTTAGAACTACGTTCTAAGAGGTCATTTAGAACCCACGAACTTAGAGGTCATTCAGAACCACGTACTTAGAGGTGATTTCGAACCACGTACTTAGAGGTTATTTAGCACTACGTATATAAGGTCATTTAGAACCACGTACTTAGAGGACATTTAGAACCACGTACTTAGAGGTTATTTAGCACTACGTATATAAGGTCATTTAGAACCACGTATTTAGAGGACATTTTGAACCACGTACTTAGAAGTCATTTAGAAGAACCCACGTACTGAGAGGTCATTTAGAACCACGTACTTAGAGGTCATTTAGAACCACTTACTTAGAGGTCATTTAGAACCACATACTTAGAGGTCATTTAGAACTACTTACTTTGAGGTCATTTAGAACTACGTACCTAGAGGTCAATTAGAACTACGTACTTAGAGGTCATTTAGAACTACGTACTTAGAGGTAATATAGAACTACGTTCTTAAAGGTCATTTAGGACTTCGTACTTAGAGGTCATTTAGAACTACGTACTTAGAGGTCATTTAGAACCACATACTTAGAGGTCATTTATAACTACTTACTTAGAGGTCATTTAGAACTACGTACCTAGAGGTCAGTTAGGACCACGTACTTAGAGGTCATTTAGAACCACTTACTTAGATGTCATTTGGAAGTACGTACCTAGAGGTCATTTAGAACTACGAAGTTAGGGGTCATTTAGAACTACTTACTTAGAGGTCATTTAGAAGCACGAACTTAGAGGTCATTTATAACCACGTACTAAGAGGTCATTTAGAACCACGTACTTAGAGGTTATTTAGCACTACGTATATAAGGTCATTTAGAACCACGTACTTAGAGGTCATTTAGAACCACATACTTAGAGGTCATTTAGAACTACTTACTTAGAGGTCATTTAGAACTACGTACCTAGAGGTCATTTAGGACCACGTACTTAGAGGTCATTTAGAACCACTTACTTAGAGGTCATTTGGAACTACGTATCTAGAGGTATTTAGAACTAGGTACTTAGACGTCATTTAGAACTACGTACTTAGAAGATATTTTAGAACCACGTACTTAGAGGTCATTTAGAACCAACTATTTAGAGGTCATTTAGAACTACGTACTTAGATGTTATTTAGAACTACTGACTTAGAGGTCATTTAGAACCAAGTACTTAGAGGTCATTTAGAACCACGTACTTAGAGGTCATTTAGAACCTCGTACTTAGAGGTCATTTAGAACCACGTACTTAGAGGATAGTTAAAACCATGTAATTAGAGGTCAGTTAGAACTACGTTCTAAGAGGTCATTTAGAACCCACGAACTTAGAGGTCATTTAGAACCACGTACTTAGAGGTGATTTAGAACCACGTACTTAGAGGTTATTTAGCACTACGTATATAAGGTCATTTAGAACCACGTACTTAGAGGACATTTAGAACCACGTACTTAGAGGTTATTTAGCACTACGTATATAAGGTCATTTAGAACCACGTACTTAGAGGACATTTTGAACCACGTACTTAGAAGTTATTTAGAAGAACCCACGTACTTAGAGGTCATTTAGAACCACGTACTTAGAGATCATATAGGACCATGTACTTAGAGGTCATTTAGAACCACTTACTTAGAGGTCATTTAGAACCACATACTTAGAGGTCATTTAGAACTACTTACTTTGAGGTCATTTAGAACTACGTACTTAGAGGTCAATTAGAACTACGTACTTAGAGGTCATTTAGAACTACGTACTTAGAGGTAATATAGAACTACGTTCTTAGAGGTCATTTAGGACTTCGTACTTAGAGGTCATTTAGAACTACGTACTTAGAGGTCATTTAGAACTACATACTTAGAGGTCATTTAGAACTACTTACTTAGAGGTCATTTAGAACTACGTACCTAGAGGACATTTAGGACCACGTACTTAGAGGTCATTTAGACCCACTTACTTAGATGTCATTTAGAAGCACGTACTTAGAGGTCATTTATAACCACGTACTAAGAGGTCATTTAGAACCACGTACTTAGAGGTTATTTAGCACTACGTATATAAGGTCATTTAGAACCACGTACTTAGAGGACATTTTGAACCACGTACTTAGAAGTCATTTAGAAGAACCCACGTACTTAGAGGTCATTTAGAACCACGTACTAAGAGATCATATAGAACCACGTACTTAGAGGTCATTTAGAACCACTTACCTAGAGGTCATTTAGAACCACATACTTAGAGGTCATTTAGAACTACTTACTTTGATTTCATTTAGAACTACGTACCTAGAGGTCAATTAGAACTACGTACTTAGAGGTCATTTAGAACTACGTACTTAGAGGTAATATAGAACTACGTTCTTAGAGGTCATTTAGGACTTCGTACTTAGAGGTCATTTAGAACTACGTACTTAGAGGTCATTTAGAACCACATACTTAGAGGTCATTTAGAACTACTTACTTAGAGGTCATTTAGAACTACGTACCTAGAGGTCATTTAGGACCACGTACTTAGAGGTCATTTAGAACCACTTACTTAGAGGTCATTTGGAACTACGTATCTAGAGGTATTTAGAACTACGTACTTAGACGTCATTTAGAACTACGTACTTAGAAGATATTTAGAACCACGTACTTAGAGGTCATTTAGAACCAACTATTTAGAGGTCATTTAGAACTACGTACTTAGATGTCATTTAGAACTACTGACTTAGAGGTCATTTAGAACCAAGTACTTAGAGGTCATTTAGAACCACGTACTTAGAGGTCATTTAGAACCTCGTACCTAGAGGTCATTTAGAACCACGTACTTAGAGGATAGTTAAAACCATGTAATTAGAGGTCAGTTAGAACTACGTTCTAAGAGGTCATTTAGAACCCACGAACTTAGAGGTCATTCAGAACCACGTACTTAGAGGTGATTTAGAACCACGTACTTAGAGGTTATTTAGCACTACGTATATAAGGTCATTTAGAACCACGTACTTAGAGGACATTTAGAACCACGTACTTAGAGGTTATTTAGCACTACGTATATAAGGTCATTTAGAACCACGTACTTAGAGGACATTTTGAACCACGTACTTAGAAGTTATTTAGAAGAACCCACGTACTTAGAGGTCATTTAGAACCACGTACTAAGAGATCATACAGAACCATGTACTTAGAGGTCATTTAGAACCACTTACTTAGAGGTCATTTAGAACCACATACTTAGAGGTCATTTAGAACTACTTTCTTTTAGGTCATTTAGAACTACGTACTTAGAGGTCAATTAGAACTACGTACTTAGAGGTCATTTAGAACTGCGTACTTAGAGGTAATATAGAACTACGTTCTTAGAGGTCATTTAGGACTTCGTACTAAGAGGTCATTTAGAACTACGTACTTAGAGGTCATTTAGAACCACATACTTAGAGGTCATTTAGAACTACGTACCTAGAGGTCAGTTAGGACCACGTACTTAGAGGTCATTTAGAACCACTTACTTAGATGTCATTTGGAAGTACGTACCTAGAGGTCATTTAGAACTACGAAGTTAGGGGTCATTTAGAACTACTTACTTAGAGGTCATTTAGAAGCACGTACTTAGAGGTCATTTATAACCACGTACTTAGAGGTTATTTAGCACTACGTATATAAGGTCATTTAGAACCACGTACTTAGAGGACATTTTGAACCACGTACTTAGAAGTCATTTAGAAGAACCCACGTACTTAGAGGTCATTTAGAACCACTTACTTAGAGGTCATTTAGAACCAGATACTTAGAGGTCATTTAGAACTACTTACCTTGAGGTCATTTAGAACTACGTACTTAGAGGTCAATTAGAACTACGTACTTAGAGGTCATTTAGAACTACGTACTTAGAGGTAATATAGAACTACGTTCTTAGAGGTCATTTAGGACTTCGTACTTAGAGGTCATTTAGAACTACGTACTTAGAGGTCATTTAGAACCACATACTTAGAGGTCATTTAGAACTACTTACTTAGAGGTCATTTAGAACTACGTACCTAGAGGTCATTTAGGACCACGTACTTAGAGGTCATTTAGAACCACTTACTTAGATGTCATTTGGAAGTACGTACCTAGAGGTCATTTAGAACTACGTACTTAGGGGTCATTTAGAACTACTTACTTAGAGGTCATTTAGAAGCACGTACTTAGAGGTCATTTATAACCACGTACTAAGAGGTCATTTAGAACCACGTACTTAGAGGTTATTTAGCACTACGTATATAAGGTCATTTAGAACCACGTACTTAGAGGACATTTTGAACCACGTACTTAGAAGTCATTTAGAAGAACCCACGTACTTAGAGGTCATTTAGAACCACGTACTAATAGATCATATAGAACCACGTACTTAGAGGTCATTTAGAACCACTTACTTAGAGGTCATTTAGAACCACATACTTAGAGGTCATTTAGAACTACTTACTTTGAGGTCATTTAGAACTACGTACCTAGAGGTCAATTAGAACTACGTACTTAGAGGTCATTTAGAACTACGTACTTAGAGGTAATATAGAACTACGTTCTTAGAGGTCATTTAGGACTTCGTACTTAGAGGTCATTTAGAACTACGTACTTAGAGGTCATTTAGAACCACATACTTAGAGGTCATTTAGAACTACTTACTTAGAGGTCATTTAGAACTACGTACCTAGAGGTCATTTAGGACCACGTACTTAGAGGTCATTTAGAACCACTTACTTAGAGGTCATTTGGAACTACGTATCTAGAGGAAGTAGAACTACGTACTTAGACGTCATTTAGAACTACGTACTTAGAAGATATTTAGAACCACGTACTTAGAGGTCATTTAGAACCAACTATTTAGAGGTCATTTAGAACTACGTACTTAGATGTTATTTAGAACTACTGACTTAGAGGTCATTTAGAACCAAGTACTTAGAGGTCATTTAGAACCACGTACTTAGAGGTCATTTAGAACCTCGTACTTAGAGGTCATTTAGAACCACGTACTTAGAGGATAGTTAAAACCATGTAATTAGAGGTCAGTTAGAACTACGTTCTAAGAGGTCATTTAGAACCCACGAACTTAGAGGTCATTCAGAACCACGTACTTAGAGGTGATTTAGAACCACGTACTTAGAGGTTATTTAGCACTACGTATATAAGGTCATTTAGAACCACGTACTTAGAGGACATTTAGAACCACGTACTTAGAGGTTATTTAGCACTACGTATATAAGGTCATTTAGAACCACGTACTTAGAGGACATTTTGAACCACGTACTTAGAAGTCATTTAGAAGAACCCACGTACTTAGAGGTCATTTAGAACCACGTACTAAGAGATCATATAGAACCACGTACTTAGAGGTCATTTAGAACCACTTACCTAGAGGTCATTTAGAACCACATACTTAGAAGTTATTTAGAACTACTTACTTTGAGGTCATTTAGAACTACGTACCTAGAGGTCAATTAGAACTACGTACTTAGAGGTCATTTAGAACTACGTACATAGAGGTAATATAGAACTACGTTCTTAGAGCTCAATTAGGACTTCGTACTTAGAGGTCATTTAGAACTACGTACTTAGAGGTCATTTAGAACCACATACTTAGAGGTCATTTAGAACTACTTACTTAGAGGTCATTTAGAACTACGTACCTAGAGGTCATTTAGGACCACGTACTTAGAGGTCATTTAGAACCACTTACTTAGAGGTCATTTGGAACTACGTATCTAGAGGTATTTAGAACTACGTACTTAGACGTCATTTAGAACTATGTACTTAGAAGATATTTAGAACCACGTACTTAGAGGTCATTTAGAACCAACTATTTAGAGGTCATTTAGAACTACGTACTTAGATGTCATTTAGAACTACTGACTTAGAGGTCATTTAGAACCAAGTACTTAGAGGTCATTTAGAACCACGTACTTAGAGGTCATTTAGAACCTCGTACTTAGAGGTCATTTAGAACCACGTACTTAGAGGATAGTTAAAACCATGTAATTAGAGGTCAGTTAGAACTACGTTCTAAGAGGTCATTTAGAACCCACGAACTTAGAGGTCATTCAGAACCACGTACTTAGAGGTGATTTAGAACCACGTACTTAGAGGTTATTTAGCACTACGTATATAAGGTCATTTAGAACCACGTACTTAGAGGACATTTAGAACCACGTACTTAGAGGTTATTTAGCACTACGTATATAAGGTCATTTAGAACCACGTACTTAGAGGACATTTTGAACCACGTACTTAGAAGTTATTTAGAAGAACCCACGTACTTAGAGGTCATTTAGAACCACGTACTTAGAGATCATATAGAACCATGTACTTAGAGGTCATTTAGAACCACTTACTTAGAGGTCATTTAGAACCACATACTTAGAGGTCATTTAGAACTACTTACTTTGAGGTCATTTAGAACTACGTACTTAGAGGTCAATTAGAACTACGTACTTAGAGGTCATTTAGAACTACGTACTTAGAGGTAATATAGAACTACGTTCTTAGAGGTCATTTAGGACTTCGTACTTAGAGGTCATTTAGAACTACGTACTTAGAGGTCATTTAGAACCACATACTTAGAGGTCATTTAGAACTACTTACTTAGAGGTCATTTAGAACTACGTACCTAGAGGTCATTTAGGACCACGTACTTAGAGGTCATTTAGAACCACTTACTTAGATGTCATTTGGAAGTACGTACCTAGAGGTCATTTAGAACTACGTACTTAGGGGTCATTTAGAACTACTTACTTAGAGGTCATTTAGAAGCACGTACTTAGAGGTCATTTATAACCACGTACTAAGAGGTCATTTAGAACCACGTACTTAGAGGTTATTTAGCACTACGTATATAAGGTCATTTAGAACCACTTACTTAGAGGACATTTTGAACCACGTACTTAGAAGTCATTTAGAAGAACCCATGTACTTAGAGGTAATTTAGAACCACTTACTTAGAGGTCATTTAGAACCAGATACTTAGAGGTCATTTAGAACTACTTACTTTGAGGTCATTTAGAACTACGTACTTGGAGGTAATATAGAACTACGTTCTTAGAGGTCTTTTAGGACTTCGTACTTAGAGGTCATTTAGAACTACGTACTTAGAGGTCATTTAGAACCACATACTTAGAGGTCATTTAGAACTACTTACTTAGAGGTCATTTAGAACTACGTACCTAGAGGTCATTTAGGACCACGTACTTGGAGGTCTATTAGAACCACTTAATTAGATGTCATTTGGAAGTACGTACCTAGAGGTCATTTAGAACTAAGTACTTAGGGGTCATTTAGAACTACTTACTTAGAGGTCATTTAGAAGCACGTACTTAGAGGTCATTTATAACCACGTACTAAGAGGTCATTTAAAACCACGTACTTAGAGGACATTTTGAACCACGTACTTAGAAGTCATTTAGAAGAACCCACGTACTTAGAGGTCATTTAGAACCACGTACTAAGAGATCATATAGAACCACGTACTTAGAGGTCATTTAGAACCACTTACTTAGAGGTCATTTAGAACCACATACTTAGAGGTCATTTAGAACTACTTACTTTTAGGTCATTTAGAACTACGTACCTAGAGGTCAATTAGAACTACGTACTTAGAGTTTATTTAGAACTACGTACTTAGAGGTAATATAGAACTACGTTCTTAGAGGTCATTTAGGACTTCGTACTTAGAGGTCATTTAGAACTACGTACTTAGAGGTCATTTAGAACCACATACTTAGAGGTCATTTAGAACTACTTACTTAGAGGTCATTTAGAACTACGTACCTAGAGGTCATTTAGGACCACGTACTTAGAGGTCATTTAGAACGACTTACTTAGAGGTCATTTGGAACTACGTATCTAGAGGTATTTAGAACTACGTACTTAGACGTCATTTAGAACTACGTACTTAGAAGATATTTAGAACCACGTACTTAGAGGTCATTTAGAACCAACTATTTAGAGGTCATTTAGAACTACGTACTTAGATGTCATTTAGAACCACGTACTTAGAGGTCATTTAGAACCACGTACTGAGAGGTCATTTAGAACCACGTACTTAGAGGTCATTTAGAACCAACAACTTAGAGGTCATTTAGAACTACGTACTTAGAGGCCATTTAGAACCACATACTTAGAGGTCGTTTCGAACTACTTACTTAGGGGTCATTTAGAACCACGTACTCTGAGGTCATTAATTTAGAACCAAATACTTAGAGGTCATTTAGAACCACATATTTGAGGTCGTTTAGAATTACGTACTTTGAGGTCATTTAGAACTTACGTACTTAGAGGTCATTTAGAACTACGTACTTAGTTAGAACCAACTATTTAGAGGTTATTTAGAACTACGTACTGAGAGGTCATTTAGAACCACGTACTTAGAGGTCATTTAGAACCAACAACTTAGAGGTCATTTAGAACTACGTACTTAGAGGTCATTTAGAACCACGTACTCAGATGTCATTTAGAGCCCACGTACTTAGAGGTCATATACAACCACGTACATAGAGGTCATTTAGAACTACGTACTTAGAGGTCATTTAGAGCTACGTATTTAGAGGTCATTTAGAACTACGAACTTAGGGGTCATTTAGAACCCACGTACTTAGAGGTCATTTAGAACTACGTATATGAGGTCTTTTAGAACCACGTACTTAGAGGACATTTAGAACCACGTACTTAGAGGTCAATTAGAACCACTTACTTAGAAGTCATTTGGAAGTACGTACCTAGAGGTCATTTAGAACTACGTACTTAGGGGTCATTTATAACTACTTACTTAGAGGTAATTTAGAAGCACGTACTTAGAGGTCATTTAGAACCACGTAGTTAGAGGTCATTTAGAACTACGTACTTAGAGGTCATTTAGAACTACGTATATGAGGTCATTTAGAACCACGTACTTAGAGGACATTTGGAACCACGTACTTAGAGGGCATTTGAACTAAGTATTTAGAGGTCATTTAGAACCACGTACTTAGAGGTCATTTAGAACTACATACTTAGAGGTCATTTAGAACTACGTACTTAGAGGTCATTTAGAACTACTTACTTTATGGTCATTTAAATCCACGTACTTATGCTGATTTAGAACTACGTACTTAGAGGTCATTTAGAAGCACGTACATAGAGGTCATTTAGAACCACGCACTTAGAGGTCATCTAGAACAACGTACTTAGAGGTCATTTAGAACCACTTACTTAGATGTCATTTGGAAGTACGTACCTAGAGGTCATTTAGAAGCACGTACTTAGAGGTCATTTAGAACCACGTAGTTAGAGGTCATTTAGAACCACGTACTTAGAGGTCATTTAGAACTACGTATATGAGGTCATTTAGAACCACGTACTTAGAGGACATTTAGAACCACGTACTTAGGTGTCATTTAGAACTACTGACTTAGAGGTCATTTAGAACCAAGTACTTAGAGGTAATTTAGAACCACGTACTTAGAGGTCATTTAGAACCTCGTACTTAAAGGTCATTTAGAACCACGTACTTAGAGGATAGTTAAAACCATGTAATTAGAGGTCAGTTAGAACTACGTTCTAAGAGGTCATTTAGAACCCACGAAATTAGAGGTCATTTAGAACCACGTACTTAGAGGTGATTTAGAACCACGTACTTAGAGGTGATTTAGAACCACGTACTTAGAGGTTATTTAGCACTACGTATATAAGGTCATTTAGAACCACGTACTTAGAGGACATTTAGAACCACGTACTTAGAGGTTATTTAGCACTACGTATATAAGGTCATTTAGAACCACGTACTTAGAGGACATTTTGAACCACGTACTTAGAAGTCAATTAGAACTACGTACTTAGGGGTCATTTAGAACTACTTACTTAGAGGTCATTTAGAAGCACGTACTTAGAGGTCATTTAGAACCACGTAGTTAGAGGTCATTTAGAACCACGTACTTAGAGGTCATTTAGAACTACGTATATGAGGTCATTTAGAACCACGTACTTAGAGGACATTTGGAACCACGTACATAGAGGGCATTTGAACTAAGTATTTAGAGGTCATTTAGAACCACGTACTTAGAGGTCATTTAGAACCACATACTTAGAGGTCATTTAGAACTACGTACTTAGAGGTCATTTAGAACTACGTACTTTAAGGTCATTTAAATCCACGTACTTATGGTCATTTAGAACTACGTACTTAGTGGTCATTTAGAAGCACGTACATAGAGGTCATTTAGAACCACGTACTTAGAGGTCATCTAGAACAACGTACTTAGAGGTCATTTAGAACCACTTACTTAGATGTCATTTGGAAGTACGTACCTAGAGGTCATTTAGAAGCACGTACTTAGAGGTCATTTAGAACCACGTAGTTAGAGGTCATTTAGAACCACGTACTTAGAGGTCATTTAGAACCACGTACTTAGAGGATAGTTAAAACCATGTAATTAGAGGTCAGTTAGAACTACGTTCTAAGAGGTCATTTAGAACCCACGAACTTAGAGGTCATTCAGAACCACGTACTTAGAGGTGATTTCGAACCACGTACTTAGAGGTTATTTAGCACTACGTATATAAGGTCATTTAGAACCACGTACTTAGAGGACATTTAGAACCACGTACTTAGAGGTTATTTAGCACTACGTATATAAGGTCATTTAGAACCACGTACTTAGAGGACATTTTGAACCACGTACTTGTAAGTCATTTAGAAGAATCCACGTACTTAGAGGTCATTAAGAACCACGTACTTAGAGGTCATTTAGAACGACGTACTTAGAGGTCATTTAGAACTACGTACTTAGAGGTAATATAGAACTACGTTCTTAGAGGTCTTTTAGGACTTCGTACTTAGAGGTCATTTAGAACTACGTACTTAGAGGTCATTTAGAACCACATACTTAGAGGTCATTTAGAACTACTTACTTAGAGGTCATTTAGAACTACGTACCTAGAGGTCAGTTAGGACCACGTACTTAGAGGTCATTTAGAACCACTTACTTAGATGTCATTTGGAAGTACGTACCTAGAGGTCATTTAGAACTACGAAGTTAGGGGTCTCTTAAAACTACTTACTTAGAGGTCATTTAGAAGCACGTACTTAGAGGTCATTTATAACCACGTACTTAGAGGTTATTTAGCATTACGTATATAAGGTCATTTAGAACCACGTACTTAGAGGACATTTTGAACCACGTACTTAGAAGTCATTTAGAAGAACCCACGTACTTAGAGGTCATTTAGAACCACTTACTTAGAGGTCATTTAGAACCAGATACTTAGAGGTCATTTAGAACTACTTACCTTGAGGTCATTTAGAACTACGTACCTAGAGGTCAATTAGAACTACGTACTTAGAGGTCATTTAGAACTACGTACTTAGAGGTAATATAGAACTCGTTCTTAGAGGTCATTTAGGACTTCGTACTTAGAGGTCATTTAGAACTACGTACTTAGAGGTCATTTAGAACCACATACTTAGAGGTCATTTAGAACTACTTACTTAGAGGTCATTTAGAACTACGTACCTAGAGGTCATTTAGGACCACGTACTTAGAGGTCATTTAGAACCACTTACTTAGATGTCATTTGGAAGTACGTACCTAGAGGTCATTTAGAACTACGTACTTAGGGGTCATTTAGAACTACTTACTTAGAGGTCATTTAGAAGCACGTACTTAGAGGTCATTTATAACCACTTACTAAAAGGTCATTTAGAACCACGTACTTAGAGGTTATTTAGCACTACGTATATAAGGTCATTTAGAACCACTTACTTAGAGGACATTTTGAACCACGTACTTAGAAGTCATTTAGAAGAACCCAGGACTTAGAGGTCATTTAGAACCACGTACTAAGAGATCATAAAGAACCACGTACTTAGAGGTCATTTAGAACCACTTACTTAGAGGTCATTTAGAACCACATACTTAGAGGTCATTTAGAACTACTTACTTTGAGGTCATTTAGAACTACGTACCTAGAGGTCAATTAGAACTACGTACTTAGAGGTCATTTAGAACTACGTACTTAGAGGTAATATAGAACTACGTTCTTAGAGGTCATTTAGGACTTCGTACTTAGAGGTCATTTAGAACTACGTACTTAGAGGTCATTTAGAACCACATACTTAGAGGTCATTTAGAACTACTTACTCAGAGGTAATTTAGAACTACGTACCTAGAGGTCATTTAGGACCACGTACTTAGAGGTCATTTAGAACCACTTACTTAGAGGTCATTTGGAACTACGTATCTAGAGGTATTTAGAACTACGTACTTAGACGTCATTTAGAACTACGTACTTAGAAGATATTTAGAACCACGTACTTAGAGGTAATTTAGAACCAACTATTTAGAGGTCATTTAGAACTACGTACTTAGATGTCATTTAGAACTACTGACTTAGAGGTCATTTAGAACCAAGTACTTAGAGGTCATTTAGAACCACGTACTTAGAGGTCATTTAGAACCTCGTACTTAGAGGTCATTTAGAACCACGTACTTAGAGGATAGTTAAAACCATGTAATTAGAGGTCAGTTAGAACTACGTTCTAAGAGGTCATTTAGAACCCACGAACTTAGAGGTCATTCAGAACCACGTACTTAGAGGTGATTTAGAACCACGAACTTAGAGGTTATTTAGCACTACGTATATAAGGTCATTTAGAACCACGTACTTAGAGGACATTTAGAACCACGTACTTAGAGGTTATTTAGCACTACGTATATAAGGTCATTTAGAACCACGTGCTTAGAGGACATTTTGAACCACGTACTTAGAAGTTATTTAGAAGAACCCACGTACTTAGAGGTCATTTAGAACCACGTACTTAGAGATCATATAGAACCATGTACTTAGAGGTCATTTAGAACCACTTACTTAGAGGTCATTTAGAACCACATACTTAGAGGTCATTTAGAACTACTTACTTTGAGGTCATTTAGAACTACGTACTTAGAGGTCAATTAGAACTACGTACCTAGAGGTCATTTAGAACTACGTACTTAGAGGTAATATAGAACTACGTTCTTAGAGGTCATTTAGGACTTCGTACTTAGAGGTCATTTAGAACTACGTACTTAGAGGTCATTTAGAACCACATACTTAGAGGTCATTTAGAACTACTTACTTAGAGGTCATTTAGAACTACGTACCTAGAGGTCATTTAGGACCACGTACTTAGAGGTCATTTAGAACCACTTACTTAGATGTCATTTAGAAGCACGTACTTAGAGGTCATTTATAACCACGTACTAAGAGGTCATTTAGAACCACGTACTTAGAGGTTATTTAGCACTACGTATATAAGGTCATTTAGAACCACGTACTTAGAGGACATTTTGAACCACGTACTTAGAAGTCATTTAGAAGAACCGACGTACTTAGAGGTCATTTAGAACCACGTACTAAGAGATCATATAGAACCACGTACTTAGAGGTCATTTAGAACCACATACTTAGAGGTCATTTAGAACTACTTACTTTGAGGTCATTTAGAACTACGTACCTAGAGGTCAATTAGAACTACGTACTTAGAGGTCATTTAGAACTACGTACTTAGAGGTAATATAGAACTACGTTCCTAGAGGTCATTTAGGACTTCGTACTTAGAGGTCATTTAGAACTACGTACTTAGAGGTCATTTAGAACCACATACTTAGAGGTCATTTAGAACTACTTACTTAGAGGTCATTTAGAACTACGTACCTAGAGGTCATTTAGGACCACGTACTTAGAGGTCATTTAGAACCACTTACTTAGAGGTCATTTGGAACTACGTATCTAGAGGTATTTAGAACTACGTACGTAGACGTCATTTAGAACTACGTACTTAGAAGATATTTAGAACCACGTACTTAGAGGTCATTTAGAACCAACTATTTAGAGGTCATTTAGAACTACGTACTTAGATGTCATTTAGAACTACTGACTTAGAGGTCATTTAGAACCAAGTACTTAGAGGTCATTTAGAACCACGTACTTAGAGGTCATTTAGAACCTCGTACTTAGACGTCATTTAGAACCACGTACTTAGAGGATAGTTAAAACCATGTAATTAGAGGTCAGTTAGAACTACGTTCTAAGAGGTCATTTAGAACCCACGAACTTAGAGGTCATTCAGAACCACGTACTTAGAGGTGATTTAGCACTACGTATATAAGGTCATTTAGAACCACGTACTTAGAGGACATTTAGAACCACGTACTTAGAGATCATATAGAACCATGTACTTGGAGGTCATTTAGAACCACTTACTTAGAGGTCATTTAGAACCACATACTTAGAGGTCATTTAGAACTACTTACTTTGAGGTCATTTAGAACTACGTACTTAGAGGTCAATTAGAACTACGTACTTAGAGGTCATTTAGAACTACGTACTTAGAGGTAATATAGAACTACGTTCTTAGAGGTCATTTAGGACTTCGTACTTAGAGGTCATTTAGAACTACGTACTTAGAGGTCATTTAGAACCACATACTTAGAGGTCATTTAGAACTACTTACTTATAGGTCATTTAGAACTACGTACCTAGAGGTCATTTAGGACCACGTACTTAGAGGTCATTTAGAACCACTTACTTAGATGTCATTTGGAAGTACGTACCTAGAGGTCATTTAGAACTACGTACTTAGGGGTCATTTAGTACTACTTACTTAGAGGTCATTTAGAAGCACGTACTTAGAGGTCATTTATAACCACGTACTAAGAGGTCATTTAGAACCACGTACCTAGAGGTTATTTAGCACTACGTATATAAGGTCATTTAGAACCACGTACTTAGAGGATAGTTAAAACCATGTAATTAGAGGTCAGTTAGAACTACGTTCTAAGAGGTCATTTAGAACCCACGAACTTAGAGGTCATTCAGAACCACGTACTTAGAGGTTATTTAGCACTACGTATATAAGGTCATTTAGAACCACGTACTTAGAGGACATTTAGAACCACGTACTTAGAGGTTATTTAGCACTACGTATATAAGGTCATTTAGAACCACGTACTTAGATGACATTTTGAACCACGTACTTAGAAGTTATTTAGAAGAACCCACGTACTTAGAGGTCATTTAGAACCACGTACTTAGAGATCATATAGAACCATGTACTTAGAGGTCATTTAGAACCACTTACTTAGAGGTCATTTAGAACCACATACTTAGAGGTCATTTAGAACTACTTACTTTGAGGTCATTTAGAACTACGTACTTAGAGGTCAATTAGAACTACGTACTTAGAGGTCATTTAGAACTACGTACTTAGAGGTAATATAGAACTACGTTCTTAGAGGTCATTTAGGACTTCGTACTTAGAGGTCATTTAGAACTACGTACTTAGAGGTCATTTAGAACCACATACTTAGAGGTCATTTAGAACTACTTACTTATAGGTCATTAAGAACTACGTACCTAGAGGTCATTTAGGACCACGTACTTAGAGGTCATTTAGAACCACTCACTTAGATGTCATTTGGAAGTACGTACCTAGAGGTCATTTAGAACTACGTACTTAGGGGTCATTTAGTACTACTTACTTAGAGGTCATTTAGAAGCACGTACTTAGAGGTCATTTATAACCACGTACTAAGAGGTCATTTAGAACCACGTACCTAGAGGTTATTTAGCACTACGTATATAATTTCATTTAGAACCACGTACTTAGAGGACATTTTGAACCACGTACTTAGAAGTCATTTAGAAGAACCCACGTACTTAGAGGTAATTTAGAACCACTTACTTAGAGGTCATTTAGAACCAGATACTTAGATGTCATTTAGAACTACTTACTTTGAGGTCATTTAGAACTACGTACCTAGAGGTCAATTAGAACTACGTACTTAGAGGTCATTTAGAACTACGTACTAGGAGGTAATATAGAACTACGTTCTTAGAGGTCTTTTAGGACTTCGTACTTAGAGGTCATTTAGAACTACGTACTTAGAGGTCATTTAGAACCACATACTTAGAGGTTATTTAGAACTACTTACTTAGAGGTCATTTAGAACTACGTACCTAGAGGTCATTTAGGACCACGTACTTGGAGGTCTATTAGAACCATTTACTTAGATGTCATTTGGAAGTACGTACCTAGAGGTCATTTAGAACTACGTACTTAGGGGTCATTTAGAACTACTTACTTAGAGGTCATTTAGAAGCACGTACTTAGAGGTCATTTATAACCACGTACTAAGAGGTCATTTAGAACCACGTACTTAGAGGACATTTTGAACCACGTACTTAGAAGTCATTTAGAAGAACCCACGTACTTAGAGGTCATTTAGAACCACGTACTAAGAGATCATATAGAACCACGTACTTAGAGGTCATTTAGAACCACTTACTTAGAGGTCATTTAGAACCACATACTTAGAGGTCATTTAGAACTACTTACTTTGAGGTCATTTAGAACTACGTACCTAGAGTTCATTTAGGACCACGTACTTAGAGGTCATTTAGAACCACTTACTTAGAGGTCATTTGGAACTACGTATCTAGAGGTATTTAGAACTACGTACTTAGACGTCATTTAGAACCAACTATTTAGAGGACATTTAGAACTACGTACTTAGATGTCATTTAGAACCACGTACTTAGAGGTCATTTAGAACCACGTACTGAGAGGTCATTTAGAACCACGTACTTAGAGGTCATTTAGAACCAACAACTTAGAGGTCATTTAGAACTACGTACTTAGAGGCCATTTAGAACCACATACTTAGAGGTCGTTTAGAACTACTTACTTAGGGGTCATTTAGAACCACGTACTCTGAGGTCATTAATTTAGAACCAAATACTTAGAGGTCATTTAGAACCACATATTTGAGGTCGTTTAGAATTACGTACTTTGAGGTCATTTAGAACTTACGTACTTAGAGGTCATTTAGAACTACGTACTTAGTTAGAACCAACTAAAAAGAGGTCATTTAGAACTACGTACTGAGAGGTCATTTAGAACCACGTACTTAGAGGTCATTTAGAACCAACAACTTAGAGGTCATTTAGAACTACGTACTTAGAGGTTATTTAGAACCACGTACTCAGATGTCATTTAGAGCCCACGTACTTAGAGGTCATATACAACCACGTACATAGAGGTCATTTAGAACTACGTACTTAGAGGTCATTTAGAGCTACGTATTTAGAGGTCATTTAGAACTACGTATATGAGGTCTTTTAGAACCACGTACTTAGAGGATATTTAGAACCACGTACTTAGAGGTTAATTAGAACCACTTACTTAGAAGTCATTTGGAAGTACGTACCTAGAGGTCATTTAGAACTACGTACTTAGGGGTCATTTATAACTACTTACTTAGAGGTCATTTAGAAGCACGTACTTAGAGGTCATTTAGAACCACGTAGTTAGAGGTCATTTAGAACTACGTACTTAGATATCATTTAGAACTACGTATATGAGGTCATTTAGAACCACGTACTTAGAGGACATTTGGAACCACGTACTTAGAGGGCATTTGAACTAAGTATTTAGAGGTCATTTAGAACCACGTACTTAGAGGTCATTTAGAACTACATACTTAGAGGTCATTTAGAACTACGTACTTAGAGGTCATTTAGAACTACTTACTTTATGGTCATTTAAATCCACGTACTTATGGTGATTTAGAACTACGTACTTAGAGGTCATTTAGAAGCACGTACATAGAGGTCTTTTAGAACCACGTACTTAGAGGTCATCTAGAACAACGTACTAAGAGGTCATTTAGAACCACTTACTTAGATGTCATTTGGAAGTACGTACCTAGAGGTATTTAGAACTACGTACTTAGACGTCATTTAGAACTACGTACTTAGAAGATATTTAGAACCACGTAGATAGAGGTCATTTAGAACCACGTACTTAGAGGTCATTTAGAACTACGTATATGAGGTCATTTAGAACCACGTACTTAGAGGACATTTAGAACCACGTACTTAGGTGTCATTTAGAACTACTGACTTAGAGGTCATTTAGAACCAAGTACTTAGAGGTCATTTAGAACCACGTACATAGAGGTCATTTAGAACCTCGTACTTAGAGGTCATTTAGAACCACGTACTTAGAGGATAGTTAAAAGCATGTAATTAGAGGTCAGTTAGAACTACGTTCTAAGAGGTCATTTAGAACCCACGAAATTAGAGGTCATTTAGAACCACGTACTTAGAGGTGATTTAGAACCACGTACTTAGAGGTTATTTAGCACTACGTATATAAGGTCATTTAGAACCACGTACTTAGAGGACATTTAGAACCACGTACTTAGAGGTTATTTAGCACCACGTATATAAGGTCATTTAGAACCACGTACTTAGAGGACATTTTGAACCACGTACTTAGAAGTCATTTAGAAGAACCCACGTACTTAGAGGTCATTTAAAACCACGTACTAAGAGATCATATAGAACCACGTACTTAGAGGTCATTTAGAACCACTTACTTAGAGGTCATTTAGAACCACATACTTAGAGGTCATTTAGAACTACTTACTTTGAGGTCATTTAGAACTACGTACCTAGAGGTCAATTAGAACTACGTACTTAGAGGTCATTTAGAACTACTTACTTAGAGGTAATATAGAACTACGTTCTTAGAGGTCATTTAGGACTTCGTACTTAGAGGTCATTTAGAACTACGTACTTAGAGGTCTATTAGAACCACATACTTAGAGGTCATTTAGAACTACTTACTTAGAGGTCATTTAGAACTACGTACCTGAGGTCATTTAGGACTACGTACTTAGAGGTCATTTAGAACCACTTACTTAGATGTCATTTGGAAGTACGTACCTAGAGGTCATTTAGAACTACGTACTTAGGGGTCATTTAGAACCACGTACTCAGATGTCATTTAGAGCCCACGTACTTAGAGGTCATATAGAACCACGTACATAGAGGTCATTTAGAACGACGTACTTAGAGGTCATTTAGAGCTACGTATTTAGAGGTCATCTAGAACTACGAACTTAGGGGTCATTTAGAACCCACGTACTTAGAGGTCAATTAGAACTACGTATATGAGGTCTTTTAGAACCACGTACTTAGAGGACATTTAGAGCCACGTACTTAGAGGTCATTTAGAACCACTTACTTAGAAGTCATTTAGAAGTACGTACCTAGAGGTCATTTAGAACTACGTACTTAGGGGTCATTTAGAACTACTTACTTAGAGGTCATTTAGAAGCACGTACTTAGAGGTCATTTAGAACCACGTACCTAGAGGTCATCTAGAACAACGTACTTAGAGGTCATTTAGAACCACTTACTTAGATGTCATTTGGAAGTACGTACCTAGAGGTCATTTAGAAGCACGTACTTAGAGGTCATTTAGAACCACGTAGTTAGAGGTCATTTAGAACCACGTACTTAGAGGTCATTTAGAACTACGTATATGAGGTCATTTAGAACCACGTACTTAGAGGACATTTAGAACCACGTACTTAGGTGTCATTTAGAAATACTGACTTAGAGGTCATTTAGAACCAAGTACTTAGAGGTCATTTAGAACCACGTACTTAGAGGGCAATTAGAACCTCGTACCTAGAGGTCATTTAGAACCACGTACTTAGAGGATAGTTAAAACCATGTAATTAGAGGTCAGTTAGAACTACGTTCTAAGAGGTCATTTAGAACCCACGAACTTAGAGGTCATTCAGAACCACGTACTTAGAGGTGATTTAGAACCACGTACTTAGAGGTTATTTAGCACTACGTATATAAGGTCATTTAGAACCACGTACTTAGAGGACATTTTGAACCACGTACTTAGAAGTCATTTAGAAGAACCCACGTACTTAGAGGTCATTTAGAACCACGTACTAAGAGATCATATAGAACCACGTACTTAGAGGTAATTTAGAACCACTTACTTAGAGGTCATTTAGAACCACATACTTAGAGGTCATTTAGAACTACTTACTTTGAGGTCATTTAGAACTACGTACCTAGAGGTCAATTAGAACTACGTACTTAGAGGTCATTTAGAACCACTTACTTAGAGGTCATTTAGAACCACATACTTAGAGGTCATTTAGAACTACTTACTTTGAGGTCATTTAGAACTACGTACCTAGAGGTCAATTAGAACTACGTACTTAGAGGTCATTTAGAACTACGTACTTAGAGGTAATATAGAACTACGTTCTTAGAGGTCATTTAGGACTTCGTACTTAGAGGTCATTTAGAACTACGTACTTAGAGGTCATTTAGAACCACATACTTAGAGGTCATTTAGAACTACTTACTTAGAGGTCATTTAGAACTACGTACCTAGAGGTCATTTAGGACCACGTACTTAGAGGTCATTTAGAACCACTTACTTAGAGGTCATTTGGCACTACGTATCTAGAGGTATTTAGAACTACGTACTTAGACGTCATTTAGAACTACGTACTTAGAAGATATTTAGAACCACGAACTTAGAGGTCATTTAGAACCAACTATTTAGAGGTCATTTAGAACTACGTACTTAGATGTCATTTAGAACCACGTACTTAGAGGTCATTTAGAACCACGTACTGAGAGGTCATTTAGAACCACGTACTTAGAGGTCATTTAGAACCAACAACTTAGAGGTCATTTAGAACCACGTACTCAGATGTCATTTAGAGCCCACGTACTTAGAGGTCATATAGAACCACGTACATAGAGGTCATTTAGAACTACGTACTTAGAGGTCATTTAGAGCTACGTATTTAGAGGTCATTTAGAACTACGAACATAGGGGTCATTTAAAACCACTTACTTAGAAGTCATTTGGAAGTACGTACCTAGAGGTCATTTAGAACTACGTACTTAGGGGTCATTTAGAACTACTTACTTAGAGGTCATATAGAAGCACGTACTTAGAGGTCATTTAGAACCACGTAGTTAGAGGTCATTTAGAACCACGTACTTAGAGGTCATTTAGAACTACGTATATGAGGTCATTTAGAACCACGTACTTAGAGGACATTTGGAACCAAGTACTTAGAGGGCATTTGAACTAAGTATTTAGAGGTCATTTAGAACCACGTACTTAGAGGTCATTTAGAACCACATACTTAGAGGTCATTTAGAACTACGTACTTAGAGGTCATTTAGAACTACGTACTTTAAGGTCATTTAAATCCACGTACTTATGGTCATTTAGAAATACGTACTTAGAGGTCATTTAGAAGCACGTACTTAGAGGTCATTTAGAACCACGTAGTTAGAGGTCATTTAGAACCACGTACTTAGAGGTCATTTAGAACTACGTATATGAGGTCATTTAGAACCACGTACTTAGAGGACATTTAGAACCACGTACTTAGGTGTCATTTAGAACTACTGACTTAGAGGTCATTTAGAACCAAGTACTTAGAGGTCATTTAGAACCACGTACTTAGAGGTCATTTAGAACCTCGTACTTAGAGGTCGTTTAGAACCACGTACTTAGAGGATAGTTAAAACCATGTAATTAGAGGTCAGTTAGAACTACGTTATAAGAGGTCATTTAGAACCCACGAACTTAGAGGTCATTCAGAACCAAGTACTTAGAGGTAATTTAGAACCATGTACTTAGAGGTTATTTAGCACTACGTATATAAGGTCATTTAGAACCACGTACTTAGAGGACATTTAGAACCACGTACTTAGAGGTTATTTAGCACTACGTATATAAGGTCATTTAGAACCACGTACTTAGAGGACATTTTGAACCACGTACTTAGAAGTCATTTAGAAGAACCCACGTACTTAGAGGTCATTTAGAACCACGTACTAAGAGATCATATAGAACCACGTACTTAGAGGTCATTTAGAACCACTTACTTAGAGGTCATTTAGAACAACATACTTAGAGGTCATTTAGAACTACTTACTTTGAGGCCATTTAGAACTACGTACCTAGAGGTCAATTAGAACTACGTACTTAGAGGTCATTTAGAACTACGTACTTAGAGGTCATTTAGAACTACGTACTTTAAGGTCATTTAAATCCACGTACTTATGGTCATTTAGAAATACGTACTTAGAGGTCATTTAGAAGCACGTACATAGAGGTCATTTAGAACCACGTACTTAAAGGTCATCTAGAACAACGTACTTAGAGGTCATTTAGAACCACTTACTTAGATGTCATTTGGATGTACGTACCTAGAGGTCATTTAGAAGCACGTACTTAGAGGTCATTTAGAACCACGTAGTTAGAGGTCATTTAGAACCACGTACTTAGAGGTCATTTAGAACTACGTATATGAGGTTATTTAGAACCACGTACTTAGAGGACATTTAGAACCACGTACTTAGGTGTCATTTAGAACTACTGACTTAGAGGTCATTTAGAACCAAGTACTTAGAGGTCATTTAGAACCACGTACTTAGAGGTCATTTAGAACCTCGTACTTAGAGGTCGTTTAGAACCACGTACTTAGAGGATAGTTAAAACCATGTAATTAGAGGTCAGTTAGAACTACGTTATAAGAGGTCATTTAGAACCCACGAACTTAGAGGTCATTCAGAACCAAGTACTTAGAGGTGATTTAGAACCATGTACTTAGAGGTTATTTAGCACTACGTATATAAGGTCATTTAGAACCACGTACTTAGAGGACATTTAGAACCACATACTTAGAGGTTATTTAGCACTACGTATTTAAGGTCATTTAGAACCACGTACTTAGAGGACATTTTGAACCACGTACCTAGAAGTCATTTAGAAGAACCCACGTACTTAGAGGTCATTTAGAACCACGTACTAAGAGATCATATAGAACCACGTACTTAGAGGTCATTTAGAACCACTTACTTAGAGGTCATTTAGAACCACATACTTAGAGGTCATTTAGAACTACTTACTTTGAGGTCATTTAGAACTACGTACCTAGAGGTCAATTAGAACTACGTACTTAGAGGTCATTTAGAACTACGTACTTAGAGGTAATATAGAACTACGTTCTTAGAGGTCATTTAGGACTTCGTACTTAGAGATCATTTAGAACTACGTACTTAGAGGTCATTTAGAACCACATACTTAGAGGTCATTTAGAACTACTTACTTAGAGGTCATTTAGAACTACGTACCTAGAGGTCATTTAGGACCACGTACTTAGAGGTCATTTAGAACCACTTACTTAGATGTCATTTGGAAGTACGTACCTAGAGGTCATTTAGAACTACGTACTTAGAGGTCATTTATAACTACTTACTTAGAGGTCATTTAGAATCACGTACTTAGAAGTCATTTATAACCACGTACTTAGAGGTCATTTAGAACCAACTATTTAGAGGTCATTTAGAACTACGTACTTAGATGTCATTTAGAACCACGTACTTAGAGGTCATTTAGAACCACGTACTGAGAGGTCATTTAGAACCACGTACTCAGATGTCATTTAGAGCCCACGTACTTAGAGGTCATATAGAACCACGTACTGTGAGGTCATTTAGAACCACGTACTTAGAGGTCATTTAGAACCAACAACTTAGAGGTCATTTAGAACCACGTACTCAGATGTCATTTAGAGCCCACGTACTTAGAGGTCATATAGAACCACGTACATAGAGGTCATTTAGAACTACGTACTTAGAGGTCATTTAGAGCTACGTATTTAGAGGTCATTTAGAACTACGAACTTAGGGGTCATTTAGAACCCACGTACTTAGAGGTAATTTAGAACTACGTATATGAGGTCTTTTAGAACCACGTACTTAGAGGATATTTAGAACCACGTACTTAGAGGTCATTTAGAACCACTTACTTAGAAGTCATTTGGAAGTACGTACCTAGAGGTCATTTAGAACTACGTACCTAGGGGTCATTTAGGACCACGTACTTAGAGGTCATTTAGAACCACTTACTTAGAGGTCATTTGGAACTACGTATCTAGAGGTATTTAGAACTACGAACTTAGACGTCATTTAGAACTACGTACTTAGAAGATATTTAGAACCACGTACTTAGAGGTCATTTAGAACCAACTATTTAGAGGTCATTTAGAACTACGTACTTAGATGTCATTTAGAACTACGTACTTAGAGGTCATTTAGAGCTACGTATTTAGAGGTCATTTAGAACTACGAACTTAGGGGTCATTTAGAACCCACGTACCTAGAGGTCATTTGGAACTACGTATATGAGGTCTTTTAGAACCACGTACTTAGAGGACATTTAGAACCACGTACTTAGAGGTCATTTAGAACCACTTACTTAGAAGTCATTTGGAAGTACGTACCTAGAGGTCATTTAGAACTACGTACTTAGGGGTCATTTAGAACTACTTACTTAGAGGTCATATAGAAGTACGTACATAGAAGGTCATTTAGAACCACGTAGTTAGAGGTCATTTAGAACCACGTACTTAGAGGTCATTTAGAACTACGTATATGAGGTCATTTAGAACCACGTACTTAGAGGACATTTGGAACCACGTACTTAGAGGGCATTTGAACTAAGTATTTAGAGGTCATTTAGAACTACGTACTTAGAGGTCATTTAGAACCACATACTTAGAGGTCATTTAGTACTACGTACTTAGAGGTCATTTAGAACTACGTACTTTAAGGTCATTTAAATCCACGTACTTATGGTCATTTAGAACTACGTACTTAGAGGTCATTTAGAAGCACGTACATAGAGGTCATTTAGAACCACGTACTTAGAGGTCATCTAGAACAAAGTACTTAGAGGTCATTTAGAACCACTTACTTAGATGTCATTTGGAAGTACGTACCTAGAGGTCATTTAGAAGCACGTACTTAGAGGTCATTTAGAACCACGTAGTTAGAGGTCATTTAGAACCACGTACTTAGAGGTCATTTAGAACTACGTATATGAGGTCATTTAGAACCACGTACTTAGAGGACATTTAGAGCCACGTACTTAGGTGTCATTTAGAACTACTGACTTAGAGGTCATTTAGAACCAAGTACTTAGAGGTCATTTAGAACCACGTACTTAGAGGTCATTTAGAACCACGTACTTAGGTGTCATTTAGAACTACTGACTTAGAGGTCATTTAGAACTACGTACTTAGAGGTCATTTAGAACCACATACTTAGAGGTCATTTAGAACTACGTACTTAGAGGTCATTTAGAACTACGTACTTTAAGGTCATTTAAATCCACGTACTTATGGTCATTTAGAACTACGTACTTAGAGGTCATTTAGAGCTACGTATTTAGAGGTCATTTAGAACTACGAACTTAGGGGTCATTTAGAACCCACGTACCTAGAGGTCATTTGGAACTACGTATATGAGGTCTTTTAGAACCACGTACTTAGAGGACATTTAGAACCACGTACTTAGAGGTCATTTAGAACCACTTACTTAGAAGTCATTTGGAAGTACGTACCTAGAGGTCATTTAGAACTACGTACTTAGGGGTCATTTAGAACTACTTACTTAGAGGTCATATAGAAGTACGTACATAGAAGGTCATTTAGAACCACGTAGTTAGAGGTCATTTAGAACCACGTACTTAGAGGTCATTTAGAACTACGTATATGAGGTCATTTAGAACCACGTACTTAGAGGACATTTGGAACCACGTACTTAGAGGGCATTTGAACTAAGTATTTAGAGGTCATTTAGAACTACGTACTTAGAGGTCATTTAGAACCACATACTTAGAGGTCATTTAGTACTACGTACTTAGAGGTCATTTAGAACTACGTACTTTAAGGTCATTTAAATCCACGTACTTATGGTCATTTAGAACTACGTACTTAGAGGTCATTTAGAAGCACGTACATAGAGGTCATTTAGAACCACGTACTTAGAGGTCATCTAGAACAAAGTACTTAGAGGTCATTTAGAACCACTTACTTAGATGTCATTTGGAAGTACGTACCTAGAGGTCATTTAGAAGCACGTACTTAGAGGTCATTTAGAACCACGTAGTTAGAGGTCATTTAGAACCACGTACTTAGAGGTCATTTAGAACTACGTATATGAGGTCATTTAGAACCACGTACTTAGAGGACATTTAGAGCCACGTACTTAGGTGTCATTTAGAACTACTGACTTAGAGGTCATTTAGAACCAAGTACTTAGAGGTCATTTAGAACCACGTACTTAGAGGTCATTTAGAACCACGTACTTAGGTGTCATTTAGAACTACTGACTTAGAGGTCATTTAGAACTACGTACTTAGAGGTCATTTAGAACCACATACTTAGAGGTCATTTAGAACTACGTACTTAGAGGTCATTTAGAACTACGTACTTTAAGGTCATTTAAATCCACGTACTTATGGTCATTTAGAACTACGTACTTAGAGGTCATTTAGAAGCACGTACATAGAGGTCATTTAGAACCACGTACTTAGAGGTCATCTAGAACAAAGTACTTAGAGGTCATTTAGAACCACTTACTTAGATGTCATTAGGAAGTACGTACCTAGAGGTCATTTAGAAGCACGTACTTAGAGGTCATTTAGAACCACGTAGTTAGAGGTCATTTAGAACCACGTACTTAGAGGTCATTTAGAACTACGTATATGAGGTCATTTAGAACCACGTACTTAGAGGACATTTAGAGCCACGTACTTAGGTGTCATTTAGAACTACTGACTTAGAGGTCATTTAGAACCAAATACTTAGAGGTCATTTAGAACCACGTACTTAGAGGTCATTTAGAACCACGTACTTAGGTGTCATTTAGAACTACTGACTTAGAGGTCATTTAGAACCAAGTACTTAGAGGTCATTTAGAACCACGTACTTAGAGGTCAATTAGAACCTCGTACCTAGAGGTCATTTAGAACCACGTACTTAGAGGATAGTTAAAACCATGTAATTAGAGGTCAGTTAGAACTACGTTCTAAGAGGTCATTTAGAACCACATACTTAGAGGTCATTTAGAACTACTTACTTTGAGGTCATTTAGAACTACGTACCTAGAGGTCAATTAGAACTACGTACTTTGAGGTCATTTAGAACCACTTACTTAGAGGTCATTTAGAACCACATACTTAGAGGTCATTTAGAACTACTAACTTTGAGGTCATTTAGAACCACGTACTTAGAGGACGTTTTGAACCACGTACTTAGAAGTCATTTAGAAGAACCCACGTACTTAGAGGTCATTTAGAACCACGTACTAAGAGATCATATAGAACCACGTACTTAGAGGTCATTTAGAACCACTTACCTAGAGGTCATTTAGAACCACATACTTAGAGGTCATTTAGAACTACTTACTTTGAGGTCATTTAGAACTACGTACCTAGAGGTCAATTAGAACTACGTACTTAGAGGTCATTTAGAACCACTTACTTAGAGGTCATTTAGAACCACATACTTAGAGGTCATTTAGATCTACTTACTTTGAGGTCATTTAGAACTACGTACCTAGAGGTCAGTTAGAACTACGCACTTAGAGGTCATTTAGAACTACGTACTTAGAGGTAATATAGAACTACGTTCTTAGAGGTCATTTAGGACTTCGTACTTAGAGGACATTTAGAACTACGTACTTAGAAGTCATTTAGAACCACATACTTAGAGGTCATTTAGAACTACTTACTTAGAGGTCATTTAGAACTACGTACCTAGAGGTCATTTAGGACCACGTACTTAGAGGTCATTTAGAACCACTTACTTAGAGGTCATTTGGAACTACGTATCTAGAGGTATTTAGAACTACGTACTTAGACGTCATTTAGAACTACGTACTTAGAAGATATTTAGAACCACGTACTTAGAGGTCATTTAGAACCAACTATTTAGAGGTCATTTAGAACTACGTACTTAGATGTCATTTAGAACAACGTACTTAGAGGTCATTTAGAACCACGTACTGAGAAGTCATTTAGAACCACGTACTTAGAGGTCATTTAGAACCAACAACTTAGAGGTCATTTAGAACTACGTACTTAGAGGTCATTTAGAGCTACATATTTAGAGGTCATTTAGAACTACGAACTTAGGGGTCATTTAGAACCCACGTACTTAGAGGTCATTTGGAACTACGTATATGAGGTCTTTTAGAACCACGTACTTAGAGGTCATTTAGAACCACATACTTAGAGGTCATTTAGAACTACTTACTTTGAGGTCATTTAGAACTACGTACCTAGAGGTCAATTAGAACTACGTACTTAGAGGTCATTTAGAACTACGTACTTAGATGTAATATAGAACTACGTTCTTAGAGGTCATTTAGGACTTCGTACTTAGAGGTCATTTAGAACTACGTACTTTAGGTCATTTAGAACCACATACTTAGAGGTCATTTAGAACTACTTACTTAGAGGTCATTTAGAACTACGTACCTAGAGGTCATTTAGGACCACGTACTTAGAGGTCATTTAGAACCACTTACTTAGATGTCATTTGGAAGTACGTACCTAGAGGTCATTTAGAACTACGTACTTAGAGGTCATTTATAACTAATTACTTAGAGGTCATTTAGAATCACTTACTTAGAAGTCATTTATAACCACGTACTTAGAGGTCATTTAGAACCAACTATTTAGAGGTCATTTAGAACTACGTACTTAGATGTCATTTAGAACCACGTACTTAGAGGTCATTTAGAACCACGTACTGAGAGGTCATTTAGAACCACGTACTCAGATGTCATTTAGAGCCCACGTATTTAGAGGTCATATAGAACCACGTACTGTGAGGTCATTTAGAACCACGTACTTAGAGGTCATTTAGAACCAACAACTTAGAGGTCATTTAGAACCACGTACTCAGATGTCATTTAGAGCCCACGTACTTAGAGGTCATATAGAACCACGTACATAGAGGTCATTTAGAACTACGTACTTAGAGGTCATTTAGAGCTACGTATTTAGAGGTCATTTAGAACTACGAACTTAGGGGTCATTTAGAACCCACGTACTTAGAGGTAATTTAGAACTACGTATATGAGGTCTTTTAGAACCACGTACTTAGAGGATATTTAGAACCACGTACTTAGAGGTCATTTAGAACCACTTACTTAGAAGTCATTTGGAAGTACGTACCTAGAGGTCATTTAGAACTACGTACCTAGGGGTCATTTAGGACCACGTACTTAGAGGTCATTTAGAACCACTTACTTAGAGGTCATTTGGAACTACGTATCTAGAGGTATTTAGAACTACGAACTTAGACGTCATTTAGAACTACGTACTTAGAAGATATTTAGAACCACGTACTTAGAGGTCATTTAGAACCAACTATTTAGAGGTCATTTAGAACTACGTACTTAGATGTCATTTAGAACTACGTACTTAGAGGTCATTTAGAGCTACGTATTTAGAGGTCATTTAGAACTACGAACTTAGGGGTCATTTAGAACCCACGTACCTAGAGGTTATTTGGAACTACGTATATGAGGTCTTTTAGAACCACGTACTTAGAGGACATTTAGAACCACGTACTTAGAGGTCATTTAGAACCACTTACTTAGAAGTCATTTGGAAGTACGTACCTAGAGGTCATTTAGAACTACGTACTTAGGGGTCATTTAGAACTACTTACTTAGAGGTCATATAGAAGCACGTACTTAGAGGACATTTGGAACTACGTATATGAGGTCATTTAGAACCACGTACTTAGAGGACATTTGGAACCACGTACTTAGAGGGCATTTGAACTAAGTATTTAGAGGTCATTTAGAACTACGTACTTAGAGGTCATTTAGAACCACATACTTAGAGGTCATTTAGAACTACGTACTTAGAGGTCATTTAGAACTACGTACTTTAAGGTCATTTAAATCCACGTACTTATGGTCATTTAGAACTACGTACTTAGAGGTCATTTAGAAGCACGTACATAGAGGTCATTTAGAACCACGTACTTAGAGGTCATCTAGAACAACGTACTTAGAGGTCATTTAGAACCACTTACTTAGATGTCATTTGGAAGTACGTACCTAGAGGTCATTTAGAAGCACGTACTTAGAGGTCATTTAGAACCACGTAGTTAGAGGTCATTTAGAACCACGTACTTAGAGGTCATTTAGAACTACGTATATGAGGTCATTTAGAACCACGTACTTAGAGGACATTTAGAGCCACGTACTTAGGTGTCATTTAGAACTACTGACTTAGAGGTCATTTAGAACCAAGTACTTAGAGGTCATTTAGAACCACGTACCTAGAGGTCATTTAGAACCACGTACTTAGGTGTCATTTAGAACTACTGACTTAGAGGTCATTTAGAACCAAGTACTTAGAGGTCATTTAGAACCACGTACTTAGAGGTCAATTAGAACCTCGTACCTAGAGGTCATTTAGAACCACGTACTTAGAGGATAGTTAAAACCATGTAATTAGAGGTCAGTTAGAACTACGTTCTAAGAGGTCATTTAGAACCACATACTTAGAGGTCATTTAGAACTACTTACTTTGAGGTCATTTAGAACTACGTACCTAGAGGTCAATTAGAACTACGTACTTAGAGGTCATTTAGAACCACTTACTTAGAGGTCATTTAGAACCACATACTTAGAGGTCATTTAGAACTACTAACTTTGAGGTCATTTAGAACCACGTACTTAGAGGACGTTTTGAACCACGTACTTAGAAGTCATTTAGAAGAACCCACGTACTTAGAGGTCATTTAGAACCACGTACTAAGAGATCATATAGAACCACGTACTTAGAGGTCATTTAGAACCACTTACCTAGAGGTCATTTAGAACCACATACTTAGAGGTCATTTAGAACTACTTACTTTGAGGTCATTTAGAACTACGTACCTAGAGGTCAATTAGAACTACGTACTTAGAGGTCATTTAGAACCACTTACTTAGAGGTCATTTAGAACCACATACTTAGAGGTCATTTAGAACTACTTACTTTGAGGTCATTTAGAACTACGTACCTAGAGGTCAGTTAGAACTACGCACTTAGAGGTCATTTAGAACTACGTACTTAGAGGTAATATAGAACTACGTTCTTAGAGGTCATTTAGGACTTCGTACTTAGAGGTCATTTAGAACTACGTACTTAGAAGTCATTTAGAACCACATACTTAGAGGTCATTTAGAACTACTTACTTAGAGGTCATTTAGAACTACGTACCTAGAGGTCATTTAGGACCACGTACTTAGAGGTCATTTAGAACCACTTACTTAGAGGTCATTTGGAACTACGTATCTAGAGGTATTTAGAACTACGTACTTAGACGTCATTTAGAACTACGTACTTAGAAGATATTTAGAACCACGTACTTAGAGGCCATTTAGAACCAACTATTTAGAGGTCATTTAGAACTACGTACTTAGATGTCATTTAGAACCACGTACTTAGAGGTCATTTAGAACCACGTACTGAGAAGTCATTTAGAACCACGTACTTAGAGGTCATTTAGAACCAACAACTTAGAGGTCATTTAGAACTACGTACTTAGAGGTCATTTAGAGCTACGTATTTAGAGGTCATTTAGAACTACGAACTTAGGGGTCATTTAGAACCCACGTACTTAGAGGTCATTTGGAACTACGTATATGAGGTCTTTTAGAACCACGTACTTAGAGGACATTTAGAACCACGTACTTAGAGGTCATTTAGAACCACTTACTTAGAAGTCATTTGGAAGTACGTACATAGAGGTCATTTAGAACTACGTACTTAGGGGTCATTTAGAACTACTTACTTAGAGATCATATAGAAGCACGTACATAGAAGGTCATTTAGAACCACGTAGTTAGAGGTCATTTAGAACCACGTACTTAGAGGTCATTTAGAACTACGTATATGGGGTCATTTAGAACCACGTACTTAGAGGTCATTTAGAACCACATACTTAGAGGTCATTTAGAACTACGTACTTAGGGGTCATTTAGAACTACTTACTTAGAGGTCATTTAGAAGCACGTACTTAGAGGTCATTTAGAACCACGTACCTAGAGGTCATCTAGAACAACGTACTTAGAGGTCATTTAGAACCACTTACTTAGATGTCATTTGGAAGTACGTACCTAGAGGTCATTTAGAAGCACGTACTTAGAGGTCATTTAGAACCACGTAGTTAGAAGACATTTAGAACCACGTACTTAGAGGTCATTTAGAACTACGTATATGAGGTTATTTAGAACCACGTACTTAGAGGACATTTAGAACCACGTACTTAGGTGTCATTTAGAAATACTGACTTAGAGGTCATTTAGAACCAAGTACTTAGAGGTCATTTAGAACCACGTACTTAGAGGATAGTTAAAACCATGTAATTAGAGGTCAGTTAGAACTACGTTCTAAGAGGTCATTTAGAACCCACGAACTTAGAGGTCATTCAGAACTACGTACTTAGAGGTGATTTAGAACCACGTACTTAGAGGTTATTTAGCACTACGTATATAAGGTCATTTAGAACCACGTACTTAGAGGACATTTTGAACCACGTACTTAGAAGACATTTAGAAGAACCCACGTACTTAGAGGTCATTTAGAACCACGTACTAAGAGATCATATAGAACCACGTACTTAGAGGTCATTTAGAACCACTTACTTAGAGGTCATTTAGAACCACATACTTAGAGGTCATTTAGAACTACTTACTTTGAGGTCATTTAGAACTACGTACCTAGAGGTCAATTAGAACTACGTACTTAGAGGTCATTTAGAACCACTTACTTAGAGGTCATTTAGAACCACATACTTAGAGGTCATTTAGAACTACTTACTTTGAGGTCATTTAGAACTACGTACCTAGAGATCAATTAGAACTACGTACTTAGAGGTCATTTAGAACTACGTACTTAGAGGTAATATAGAACTACGTTCTTAGAGGTCATTTAGGACTTCGTACTTAGAGGTCATTTAGAACTACGTACTTAGAGGTCATTTAGAACCACATACTTAGAGGTCATTTAGAACTACTTACTTAGAGGTCATTTAGAACTACGTACCTAGAGGTCATTTAGGACCACGTACTTAGAGGTCATTTAGAACCACTTACTTAGAGGTCATTTGGCACTACGTATCTAGAGGTATTTAGAACTACGTACTTAGACGTCATTTAGAACTACGTACTTAGAAGATATTTAGAACCACGAACTTAGAGGTCATTTAGAACCAACTATTTAGAGGTCATTTAGAACTACGTACTTAGATGTCATTTAGAACCACGTACTTAGAGGTCATTTAGAACCACGTACTGAGAGGTCATTTAGAACCACGTACTTAGAGGTCATTTAGAACCAACAACTTAGAGGTCATTTAGAACCACGTACTCAGATGTCATTTAGAGCCCACGTACTTAGAGGTCATATAGAACCACGTACATAGAGGTCATTTAGAACTACGTACTTAGAGGTCATTTAGAGCTACGTATTTAGAGGTCATTTAGAACTACGAACTTAGGGGTCATTTAGAACCCACGTACTTAGAGGTCATTTAGAACTACGTATATGAGGTCTTTTAGAACCACGTACTTAGAGGATATTTAGAACCACGTACGTAGAGGTCATTTAGAACCACTTACTTAGAAGTCATTTGGAAGTACGTACCTAGAGGTCATTTAGAACTACGTACTTAGGGGTCATTTAGAACTACTTACTTAGAGGTCATATAGAAGCACGTACTTAGAGGTCATTTAGAACCACGTAGTTAGAGGTCATTTAGAACCACGTACTTAGAGGTCATTTAGAACTACGTATATGAGGTCATTTAGAACCACGTACTTAGAGGACATTTGGAACCAAGTACTTAGAGGGCATTTAAACTAAGTATTTAGAGGTCATTTAGAACCACGTACTTAGAGGTCATTTAGAACCACATACTTAGAGGTCATTTAGAACTACGTACTTAGAGGTCATTTAGAACTACGTACTTTAAGGTCATTTAAATCCACGTACTTATGGTCATTTAGAAATACGTACTTAGAGGTCATTTAGAAGCACGTACTTAGAGGTCATTTAGAACCACGTACTGAGAGGTCATTTAGAACCACGTACTCAGATGTCATTTAGAGCCCACGTACTTAGAGGTCATATAGAACCACGTACTGTGAGGTCATTTAGAACCACGTACTTAGAGGTCATTTAGAACCAACAACTTAGAGGTCATTTAGAACCACGTACTCAGATGTCATTTAGAGCCCACGTACTTAGAGGTCATATAGAACCACGTACATAGAGGTCATTTAGAACTACGTACTTAGAGGTCATTTAGAGCTACGTATTTAGAGGTCATTTAGAACTACGAACTTAGGGGTCATTTAGAACCCACGTACTTAGAGGTCATTTGGAACTACGTATATGAGGTCTTTTAGAACCACGTACTTAGAGGACATTTAGAACCACGTACTTAGAGGTCATTTAGAACCACTTACTTAGAAGTCATTTGGAAGTACGTACATAGAGGTCATTTAGAACTACGTACTTAGGGGTCATTTAGAACTACTTACTTAGAGATCATATAGAAGCACGTACATAGAAGGTCATTTAGAACCACGTAGTTAGAGGTCATTTAGAACCACGTACTTAGAGGTCATTTAGAACTACGTATATGGGGTCATTTAGAACCACGTACTTAGAGGACATTTGGAACCACGTACTTAAAGGGCATTTGAACTAAGTATTTAGAGGTCATTTAGAACCACGTACTTAGAGGTCATTTAGAACCACATACTTAGAGGTCATTTAGAACTACGTACTTAGGGGTCATTTAGAACTACTTACTTAGAGGTCATTTAGAAGCACGTACTTAGAGGTCATTTAGAACCACGTACCTAGAGGTCATCTAGAACAACGTACTTAGAGGTCATTTAGAACCACTTACTTAGATGTCATTTGGAAGTACGTACCTAGAGGTCATTTAGAAGCACGTACTTAGAGGTCATTTAGAACCACGTAGTTAGAAGACATTTAGAACCACGTACTTAGAGGTCATTTAGAACTACGTATATGAGGTTATTTAGAACCACGTACTTAGAGGACATTTAGAACCACGTACTTAGGTGTCATTTAGAAATACTGACTTAGAGGTCATTTAGAACCAAGTACTTAGAGGTCATTTAGAACCACGTACTTAGAGGATAGTTAAAACCATGTAATTAGAGGTCAGTTAGAACTACGTTCTAAGAGGTCATTTAGAACCCACGAACTTAGAGGTCATTCAGAACTACGTACTTAGAGGTGATTTAGAACCACGTACTTAGAGGTTATTTAGCACTACGTATATAAGGTCATTTAGAACCACGTACTTAGAGGTCATTTAGAACCACTTACTTAGAGGTCATTTAGAACCACATACTTAGAGGTCATATAGAACTACTTACTTTGAGGTCCTTTAGAACTACGTACCTAGAGGTCAATTAGAACTACGTACTTAGAGGTCATTTAGAACTACGTACTTAGAGGTAATATAGAACTACGTTCTTAAAGGTCATTTAGGACTTCGTACTTAGAGGTCATTTAGAACTACGTACTTAGAGGTCATTTAGAACCACATACTTAGAGGTCATTTAGAACTACTTACTTAGAGGTCATTTAGAACTACGTACTTTGAGGTCATTTAGAACCACTTACTTAGAGGTCATTTAGAACCACATACTTAGAGGTCATTTAGAACTACTAACTTTGAGGTCATTTAGAACCACGTACTTAGAGGACGTTTTGAACCACGTACTTAGAAGTCATTTAGAAGAACCCACGTACTTAGAGGTCATTTAGAACCACGTACTAAGAGATCATATAGAACCACGTACTTAGAGGTCATTTAGAACCACTTACCTAGAGGTCATTTAGAACCACATACTTAGAGGTCATTTAGAACTACTTACTTTGAGGTCATTTAGAACTACGTACCTAGAGGTCAATTAGAACTACGTACTTAGAGGTCATTTAGAACCACTTACTTAGAGGTCATTTAGAACCACATACTTAGAGGTCATTTAGAACTACTTACTTTGAGGTCATTTAGAACTACGTACCTAGAGGTCAGTTAGAACTACGCACTTAAAGGTCATTTAGAACTACGTACTTAGAGGTAATATAGAACTACGTTCTTAGAGGTCATTTAGGACTTCGTACTTAGAGGACATTTAGAACTACGTACTTAGAGGTCATTTAGAACCACATACTTAGAGGTCATTTAGAACTACTTACTTAGAGGTCATTTAGAACTACGTACCTAGAGGTCATTTAGGACCACGTACTTAGAGGTCATTTAGAACCACTTACTTAGAGGTCATTTGGAACTACGTATCTAGAGGTATTTAGAACTACGTACTTAGACGTCATTTAGAACTACGTACTTAGAAGATATTTAGAACCACGTACTTAGAGGTCATTTAGAACCAACTATTTAGAGGTCATTTAGAACTACGTACTTAGATGTCATTTAGAACAACGTACTTAGAGGTCATTTAGAACCACGTACTGAGAAGTCATTTAGAACCACGTACTTAGAGGTCATTTAGAACCAACAACTTAGAGGTCATTTAGAACTACGTACTTAGAGGTCATTTAGAGCTACATATTTAGAGGTCATTTAGAACTACGAACTTAGGGGTCATTTAGAACCCACGTACTTAGAGGTCATTTGGAACTACGTATATGAGGTCTTTTAGAACCACGTACTTAAAGGTCATTTAGAACCACATACTTAGAGGTCATTTAGAACTACTTACTTTGAGGTCATTTAGAACTACGTACCTAGAGGTCAATTAGAACTACGTACTTAGAGGTCATTTAGAACTACGTACTTAGATGTAATATAGAACTACGTTCTTAGAGGTCATTTAGGACTTCGTACTTAGAGGTCATTTAGAACTACGTACTTAGAGGTCATTTAGAACCACATACTTAGAGGTCATTTAGAACTACTTACTTAGAGGTCATTTAGAACTACGTACCTAGAGGTCATTTAGGACCACGTACTTAGAGGTCATTTAGAACCACTTACTTAGATGTCATTTGGAAGTACGTACCTAGAGGTCATTTAGAACTACGTACTTAGAGGTCATTTATAACTAATTACTTAGAGGTCATTTAGAATCACGTACTTAGAAGTCATTTATAACCACGTACTTAGAGGTCATTTAGAACCAACTATTTAGAGGTCATTTAGAACTACGTACTTAGATGTCATTTAGAACCACGTACTTAGAGGTCATTTAGAACCACGTACTGAGAGGTCATTTAGAACCACGTACTCAGATGTCATTTAGAGCCCACGTATTTAGAGGTCATATAGAACCACGTACTGTGAGGTCATTTAGAACCACGTACTTAGAGGTCATTTAGAACCAACAACTTAGAGGTCATTTAGAACCACGTACTCAGATGTCATTTAGAGCCCACGTACTTAGAGGTCATATAGAACCACGTACATAGAGGTCATTTAGAACTACGTACTTAGAGGTCATTTAGAGCTACGTATTTAGAGGTCATTTAGAACTACGAACTTAGGGGTCATTTAGAACCCACGTACTTAGAGGTAATTTAGAACTACGTATATGAGGTCTTTTAGAACCACGTACTTAGAGGATATTTAGAACCACGTACTTAGAGGTCATTTAGAACCACTTACTTAGAAGTCATTTGGAAGTACGTACCTAGAGGTCATTTAGAACTACGTACCTAGGGGTCATTTAGGACCACGTACTTAGAGGTCATTTAGAACCACTTACTTAGAGGTCATTTGGAACTACGTATCTAGAGGTATTTAGAACTACGAACTTAGACGTCATTTAGAACTACGTACTTAGAAGATATTTAGAACCACGTACTTAGAGGTCATTTAGAACCAACTATTTAGAGGTCATTTAGAACTACGTACTTAGATGTCATTTAGAACTACGTACTTAGAGGTCATTTAGAGCTACGTATTTAGAGGTCATTTAGAACTACGAACTTAGGGGTCATTTAGAACCCACGTACCTAGAGGTCATTTGGAACTACGTATATGAGGTCTTTTAGAACCACGTACTTAGAGGACATTTAGAACCACGTACTTAGAGGTCATTTAGAACCCCTTACTTAGAAGTCATTTGGAAGTACGTACCTAGAGGTCATTTAGAACTACGTACTTAGGGGTCATTTAGAACTACTTACTTAGAGGTCATATAGAAGCACGTACTTAGAGGACATTTGGAACTACGTATATGAGGTCATTTAGAACCACGTACTTAGAGGACATTTGGAACCACGTACTTAGAGGGCATTTGAACTAAGTATTTAGAGGTCATTTAGAACTACGTACTTAGAGGTCATTTAGAACCACATACTTAGAGGTCATTTAGAACTACGTACTTAGAGGTCATTTAGAACTACGTACTTTAAGGTCATTTAAATCCACGTACTTATGGTCATTTAGAACTACGTACTTAGAGGTCATTTAGAAGCACGTACATAGAGGTCATTTAGAACCACGTACTTAGAGGTCATCTAGAACAACGTACTTAGAGGTCATTTAGAACCACTTACTTAGATGTCATTTGGAAGTACGTACCTAGAGGTCATTTAGAAGCACGTACTTAGAGGTCATTTAGAACCACGTAGTTAGAGGTCATTTAGAACCACGTACTTAGAGGTCATTTAGAACTACGTATATGAGGTCATTTAGAACCACGTACTTAGAGGACATTTAGAGCCACGTACTTAGGTGTCATTTAGAACTACTGACTTAGAGGTCATTTAGAACCAAGTACTTAGAGGTCATTTAGAACCACGTACTTAGAGGTCATTTAGAACCACGTACTTAGGTGTCATTTAGAACTACTGACTTAGAGGTCATTTAGAACCAAGTACTTAGAGGTCATTTAGAACCACGTACTTAGAGGTCAATTAGAACCTCGTACCTAGAGGTCATTTAGAACCACGTACTTAGAGGATAGTTAAAACCATGTAATTAGAGGTCAGTTAGAACTACGTTCTAAGAGGTCATTTAGAACCACATACTTAGAGGTCATTTAGAACTACTTACTTTGAGGTCATTTAGAACTACGTACCTAGAGGTCAATTAGAACTACGTACTTAGAGGTCATTTAGAACCACTTACTTAGAGGTCATTTAGAACCACATACTTAGAGGTCATTTAGAACTACTAACTTTGAGGTCATTTAGAACCACGTACTTAGAGGACGTTTTGAACCACGTACTTAGAAGTCATTTAGAAGAACCCACGTACTTAGAGGTCATTTAGAACCACGTACTAAGAGATCATATAGAACCACGTACTTAGAGGTCATTTAGAACCACTTACCTAGAGGTCATTTAGAACCACATACTTAGAGGTCATTTAGAACTACTTACTTTGAGGTCATTTAGAACTACGTACCTAGAGGTCAATTAGAACTACGTACTTAGAGGTCATTTAGAACCACTTACTTAGAGGTCATTTAGAACCACATACTTAGAGGTCATTTAGAACTACTTACTTTGAGGTCATTTAGAACTACGTACCTAGAGGTCAGTTAGAACTACGCACTTAGAGGTCATTTAGAACTACGTACTTAGAGGTAATATAGAACTACGTTCTTAGAGGTCATTTAGGACTTCGTACTTAGAGGTCATTTAGAACTACGTACTTAGAGGTCATTTAGAACCACATACTTAGAGGTCATTTAGAACTACTTACTTAGAGGTCATTTAGAACTACGTACCTAGAGGTCATTTAGGACCACGTACTTAGAGGTCATTTAGAACCACTTACTTAGAGGTCATTTGGAACTACGTATCTAGAGGTATTTAGAACTACGTACTTAGACGTCATTTAGAACTACGTACTTAGAAGATATTTAGAACCACGTACTTAGAGGCCATTTAGAACCAACTATTTAGAGGTCATTTAGAACTACGTACTTAGATGTCATTTAGAACCACGTACTTAGAGGTCATTTAGAACCACGTACTGAGAAGTCATTTAGAACCACGTACTTAGAGGTCATTTAGAACCAACAACTTAGAGGTCATTTAGAACTACGTACTTAGAGGTCATTTAGAGCTACGTATTTAGAGGTCATTTAGAACTACGAACTTAGGGGTCATTTAGAACCCACGTACTTAGAGGTCATTTGGAACTACGTATATGAGGTCTTTTAGAACCACGTACTTAGAGGACATTTAGAACCACGTACTTAGAGGTCATTTAGAACCACTTACTTAGAAGTCATTTGGAAGTACGTACATAGAGGTCATTTAGAACTACGTACTTAGGGGTCATTTAGAACTACTTACTTAGAGATCATATAGAAGCACGTACATAGAAGGTCATTTAGAACCACGTAGTTAGAGGTCATTTAGAACCACGTACTTAGAGGTCATTTAGAACTACGTATATGGGGTCATTTAGAACCACGTACTTAGAGGACATTTGGAACCACGTACTTAAAGGGCATTTGAACTAAGTATTTAGAGGTCATTTAGAACCACGTACTTAGAGGTCATTTAGAACCACATACTTAGAGGTCATTTAGAACTACGTACTTAGGGGTCATTTAGAACTACTTACTTAGAGGTCATTTAGAAGCACGTACTTAGAGGTCATTTAGAACCACGTACCTAGAGGTCATCTAGAACAACGTACTTAGAGGTCATTTAGAACCACTTACTTAGATGTCATTTGGAAGTACGTACCTAGAGGTCATTTAGAAGCACGTACTTAGAGGTCATTTAGAACCACGTAGTTAGAAGACATTTAGAACCACGTACTTAGAGGTCATTTAGAACTACGTATATGAGGTTATTTAGAACCACGTACTTAGAGGACATTTAGAACCACGTACTTAGGTGTCATTTAGAAATACTGACTTAGAGGTCATTTAGAACCAAGTACTTAGAGGTCATTTAGAACCACGTACTTAGAGGATAGTTAAAACCATGTAATTAGAGGTCAGTTAGAACTACGTTCTAAGAGGTCATTTAGAACCCACGAACTTAGAGGTCATTCAGAACTACGTACTTAGAGGTGATTTAGAACCACGTACTTAGAGGTTATTTAGCACTACGTATATAAGGTCATTTAGAACCACGTACTTAGAGGACATTTTGAACCACGTACTTAGAAGACATTTAGAAGAACCCACGTACTTAGAGGTCATTTAGAACCACGTACTAAGAGATCATATAGAACCACGTACTTAGAGGTCATTTAGAACCACTTACTTAGAGGTCATTTAGAACCACATACTTAGAGGTCATTTAGAACTACTTACTTTGAGGTCATTTAGAACTACGTACCTAGAGGTCAATTAGAACTACGTACTTAGAGGTCATTTAGAACCACTTACTTAGAGGTCATTTAGAACCACATACTTAGAGGTCATTTAGAACTACTTACTTTGAGGTCATTTAGAACTACGTACCTAGAGGTCAATTAGAACTACGTACTTAGAGGTCATTTAGAACTACGTACTTAGAGGTAATATAGAACTACGTTCTTAGAGGTCATTTAGGACTTCGTACTTAGAGGTCATTTAGAACTACGTACTTAGAGGTCATTTAGAACCACATACTTAGAGGTCATTTAGAACTACTTACTTAGAGGTCATTTAGAACTACGTACCTAGAGGTCATTTAGGACCACGTACTTAGAGGTCATTTAGAACCACTTACTTAGAGGTCATTTGGCACTACGTATCTAGAGGTATTTAGAACTACGTACTTAGACGTCATTTAGAACTACGTACTTAGAAGATATTTAGAACCACGAACTTAGAGGTCATTTAGAACCAACTATTTAGAGGTCATTTAGAACTACGTACTTAGATGTCATTTAGAACCACGTACTTAGAGGTCATTTAGAACCAACAACTTAGAGGTCATTTAGAACCACGTACTCAGATGTCATTTAGAGCCCACGTACTTAGAGGTCATATAGAACCACGTACATAGAGGTCATTTAGAACTACGTACTTAGAGGTCATTTAGAGCTACGTATTTAGAGGTCATTTAGAACTACGAACTTAGGGGTCATTTAGAACCCACGTACTTAGAGGTCATTTAGAACTACGTATATGAGGTCTTTTAGAACCACGTACTTAGAGGATATTTAGAACCACGTACGTAGAGGTCATTTAGAACCACTTACTTAGAAGTCATTTGGAAGTACGTACCTAGAGGTCATTTAGAACTACGTACTTAGGGGTCATTTAGAACTACTTACTTAGAGGTCATATAGAAGCACGTACTTAGAGGTCATTTAGAACCACGTAGTTAGAGGTCATTTAGAACCACGTACTTAGAGGTCATTTAGAACTACGTATATGAGGTCATTTAGAACCACGTACTTAGAGGACATTTGGAACCAAGTACTTAGAGGGCATTTAAACTAAGTATTTAGAGGTCATTTAGAACCACGTACTTAGAGGTCATTTAGAACCACATACTTAGAGGTCATTTAGAACTACGTACTTAGAGGTCATTTAGAACTACGTACTTTAAGGTCATTTAAATCCACGTACTTATGGTCATTTAGAAATACGTACTTAGAGGTCATTTAGAAGCACGTACTTAGAGGTCATTTAGAACCACGTACTGAGAGGTCATTTAGAACCACGTACTCAGATGTCATTTAGAGCCCACGTACTTAGAGGTCATATAGAACCACGTACTGTGAGGTCATTTAGAACCACGTACTTAGAGGTCATTTAGAACCAACAACTTAGAGGTCATTTAGAACCACGTACTCAGATGTCATTTAGAGCCCACGTACTTAGAGGTCATATAGAACCACGTACATAGAGGTCATTTAGAACTACGTACTTAGAGGTCATTTAGAGCTACGTATTTAGAGGTCATTTAGAACTACGAACTTAGGGGTCATTTAGAACCCACGTACTTAGAGGTCATTTGGAACTACGTATATGAGGTCTTTTAGAACCACGTACTTAGAGGACATTTAGAACCACGTACTTAGAGGTCATTTAGAACCACTTACTTAGAAGTCATTTGGAAGTACGTACATAGAGGTCATTTAGAACTACGTACTTAGGGGTCATTTAGAACTACTTACTTAGAGATCATATAGAAGCACGTACATAGAAGGTCATTTAGAACCACGTAGTTAGAGGTCATTTAGAACCACGTACTTAGAGGTCATTTAGAACTACGTATATGGGGTCATTTAGAACCACGTACTTAGAGGACATTTGGAACCACGTACTTAAAGGGCATTTGAACTAAGTATTTAGAGGTCATTTAGAACCACGTACTTAGAGGTCATTTAGAACCACATACTTAGAGGTCATTTAGAACTACGTACTTAGGGGTCATTTAGAACTACTTACTTAGAGGTCATTTAGAAGCACGTACTTAGAGGTCATTTAGAACCACGTACCTAGAGGTCATCTAGAACAACGTACTTAGAGGTCATTTAGAACCACTTACTTAGATGTCATTTGGAAGTACGTACCTAGAGGTCATTAAGAAGCACGTACTTAGAGGTCATTTAGAACCACGTAGTTAGAAGACATTTAGAACCACGTACTTAGAGGTCATTTAGAACTACGTATATGAGGTTATTTAGAACCACGTACTTAGAGGACATTTAGAACCACGTACTTAGGTGTCATTTAGAAATACTGACTTAGAGGTCATTTAGAACCAAGTACTTAGAGGTCATTTAGAACCACGTACTTAGAGGATAGTTAAAACCATGTAATTAGAGGTCAGTTAGAACTACGTTCTAAGAGGTCATTTAGAACCCACGAACTTAGAGGTCATTCAGAACTACGTACTTAGAGGTGATTTAGAACCACGCACTTAGAGGTTTTTTAGCACTACGTATATAAGGTCATTTAGAACCACGTACTTAGAGGACATTTTGAACCACGTACTTAGAAGACATTTAGAAGAACCCACGTACTTAGAGGTCATTTAGAACCACGTACTAAGAGATCATATAGAACCACGTACTTAGAGGTCATTTAGAACCACTTACTTAGAGGTCATTTAGAACCACATACTTAGAGGTCATTTAGAACTACTTACTTTGAGGTCATTTAGAACTACGTACCTAGTGGTCAATAAGAACTACGTACTTAGAGGTCATTTAGAACCACTTACTTAGAGGTCATTTAGAACCACATACTTAGAGGTCATTTAGAACTACTTACTTTGAGGTCATTTAGAACTACGTACCTAGAGGTCAATTAGAACTACGTACTTAGAGGTCATTTAGAACTACGTACTTAGAGGTAATATAGAACTACGTTCTTAGAGGTCATTTAGGACTTCGTACTTAGAGGTCATTTAGAACTACGTACTTAGAGGTCATTTAGAACCACATACTTAGAGGTCATTTAGAACTACTTACTTAGAGGTCATTTAGAACTACGTACCTAGAGGTCATTTAGGACCACGTACTTAGAGGTCATTTAGAACCACTTACTTAGAGGTCATTTGGCACTACGTATCTAGAGGTATTTAGAACTACGTACTTAGACGTCATTTAGAACTACGTACTTAGAAGATATTTAGAACCACGAACTTAGAGGTCATTTAGAACCAACTATTTAGAGGTCATTTAGAACTACGTACTTAGATGTCATTTAGAACCACGTACTTAGAGGTCATTTAGAACCACGTACTGAGAGGTCATTTAGAACCACGTACTTAGAGGTCATTTAGAACCAACAACTTAGAGGTCATTTAGAACCACGTACTCAGATGTCATTTAGAGCCCACGTACTTAGAGGTCATATAGAACCACGTACATAGAGGTCATTTAGAACTACGTACTTAGAGGTCATTTAGAGCTACGTATTTAGAGGTCATTTAGAACTACGAACTTAGGGGTCATTTAGAACCCACGTACTTAGAGGTCATTTAGAACTACGTATATGAGGTCTTTTAGAACCACGTACTTAGAGGATATTTAGAACCACGTACGTAGAGGTCATTTAGAACCACTTACTTAGAAGTCATTTGGAAGTACGTACCTAGAGGTCATTTAGAACTACGTACTTAGGGGTCATTTAGAACTACTTACTTAGAGGTCATATAGAAGCACGTACTTAGAGGTCATTTAGAACCACGTAGTTAGAGGTCATTTAGAACCACGTACTTAGAGGTCATTTAGAACTACGTATATGAGGTCATTTAGAACCACGTACTTAGAGGACATTTGGAACCAAGTACTTAGAGGGCATTTAAACTAAGTATTTAGAGGTCATTTAGAACCACGTACTTAGAGGTCATTTAGAACCACATACTTAGAGGTCATTTAGAACTACGTACTTAGAGGTCATTTAGAACTACGTACTTTAAGGTCATTTAAATCCACGTACTTATGGTCATTTAGAAATACGTACTTAGAGGTCATTTAGAAGCACGTACTTAGAGGTCATTTAGAACCACGTAGTTAGAGGTCATTTAGAACCACGTACTTAGAGGTCATTTAGAACTACGTATATGAGGTCATTTAGAACCACGTACTTAGAGGACATTTAGAACCACGTACTTAGGTGTCATTTAGAACTACTGACTTAGAGGTCATTTAGAACCAAGTACTTAGAGGTCATTTAGAACCACGTACTTAGAGGTCATTTAGAACCTCGTACTTAGAGGTCGTTTAGAACCACGTACTTAGAGGATAGTTAAAACCATGTAATTAGAGGTCAGTTAGAACTACGTTATAAGAGGTCATTTAGAACCCACGAACTTAGAGGTCATTCAGAACCAAGTACTTAGAGGTGATTTAGAACCATGTACTTAGAGGTTATTTAGCACTACGTATATAAGGTCATTTAGAACCACGTACTTAGAGGACATTTAGAACCACGTACTTAGAGGTTATTTAGCACTACGTATATAAGGTCATTTAGAACCACGTACTTAGAGGACATTTTGAACCACGTACTTAGAAGTCATTTAGAAGAACCCACGTACTTAGAGGTCATTTAGAACCACGTACTAAGAGATCATATAGAACCACGTACTTAGAGGTCATTTAGAACCACTTACTTAGAGGTCATTTAGAACCACATACTTAGAGGTCATTTAGAACTACTTACTTTGAGGTCATTTAGAACTACGTACCTAGAGGTCAATTAGAACTACGTACTTAGAGGTCATTTAGAACTACGTACTTAGAGGTCATTTAGAACTACGTACTTTAAGGTCATTTAAATCCACGTACTTATGGTCATTTAGAAATACGTACTTAGAGGTCATTTAGAAGCACGTACATAGAGGTCATTTAGAACCACGTACTTAAAGGTCATCTAGAACAACGTACTTAGAGGTCATTTAGAACCACTTACTTAGATGTCATTTGGATGTACGTACCTAGAGGTCATTTAGAAGCACGTACTTAGAGGTCATTTAGAACCACGTAGTTAGAGGTCATTTAGAACCACGTACTTAGAGGTTATTTAGAACTACGTATATGAGGTTATTTAGAACCACGTACTTAGAGGACATTTAGAACCACGTACTTAGGTGTCATTTAGAACTACTGACTTAGAGGTCATTTAGAACCAAGTACTTAGAGGTGATTTAGAACCACGTACTTAGAGGTTATTTAGCACTACGTATATAAGGTCATTGAGAACCACGTACTTAGAGGACATTTTGAACCACTCACTTAGAAGTCATTTAGAAGAACCCACGTACTTAGAGGTCATTTAGAACCACGTACTAAGAGATCATATAGAACCACGTACATAGAAGGTCATTTAGAACTACGTAGTTAGAGGTCATTTAGAACCACGTATTTAGGGGTCATTTAGAACTACGTATATGAGGTCATTTAGAACCACGTACTTAGAGGACATTTGGAACCACGTACTTAGAGGGCATTTGAACTAAGTATTTAGAGGTCATTAAGAACCACGTACTTAGAGGTCATTTAGAACCACATACTTAGAGGTCATTTAGAACTACGTACTTAGAGGTCATTTAGAACTACGTACTTTAAGGTCATTTAAATCCACGTACTTATGGTCATTTAGAACTACGTACTTAGAGGTCATTTAGAAGCACGTACATAGAGGTCATTTAGAACCACGTACTTAGAGGTCATCTAGAACAACGTACTTAGAGGTCATTTAGAACCACTTACTTAAATTTCATTTGGAAGTACGTACCTAGAGGTCATTTAGAAGCACGTACTTAGAGGTCATTTAGAACCACGTAGTTAGAGGTCATTTAGAACCACGTACTTAGAGGTCATTTAGAACTACGTATATGAGGTCATTTAGAACCACGTACTTAGAGGACATTTAGAACCACGTACTTAGGTGTCATTTAGAACTACTGACTTAGAGGTTATTTAGAACCAAGTACTTAGAGGTCATTTAGAACCACGTACTTAGAGGTCATTTAGAACCTCGTACTGAGAAATCATTTAGAACCACGTACTTAGAGGATAGTTAAAACAATGTAATTAGAGGTCAGTTAGAACTACGTTATAAGAGGTCATTTAGAACCCACGAACTTAGAGGTCATTCAGAACCACGTACTTAGAGGTGATTTAGAACCATGTACTTAGAGGTTATTTAGCACTACGTATATAAGGTCATTTAGAACCACGTACTTAGAGGACATTTAGAACCACGTACTTAGAGGTTTTTTAGCACTACGTATATAAGGTCATTTAGAACCACGTACTTAGAGGACATTTTGAACCACGTACTTAGAAGTCATTTAGAAGAACCCACGTACTTAGAGGTCATTTAGAACCACGTACTTAGAGGTCATTTAGAACCACTTACTTAGAGGTCATTTAGAACCACATACTTAGAGGTCATTTAGAACTACTTACTTTGAGGTCCTTTAGAACTACGTACCTAGAGGTCAATTAGAACTACGTACTTAGAGGTCATTTAGAACTACGTACTTAGAGGTAATATAGAACTACGTTCTTAAAGGTCATTTAGGACTTCGTACTTAGAGGTCATTTAGAACTACGTACTTAGAGGTCATTTAGAACCACATACTTAGAGGTCATTTGGAACTACTTACTTAGAGGTCATTTAGAACTACGTACCTAGAGGTCATTTAGGACCACGTACTTAGAGGTCATTAGAACCACTTACTTAGATGTCATTTGGAAGTACGTACCTAGAGTTCATTTAGAACTACGTACTTAAGGGTCATTTAGAACTACTTACTTAGAGGTCATTTAGAAGCACGTACTTAGAGGTCATTTATAACCACGTACTAAGAGGTCATTTAGAACCACGTACTTAGAGGTTATTTATTACTACGTATATAAGGTCATTTAGAACCACGTACTTAGAGGACATTTTGAACCACGTACTTAGAAGTCATTTAAAAGAACCCACGTACTTAGAGGTCATTTAGAACCACGTACTAAGAGATCATATAGAACCACGTACTTAGAGGTCATTTAGAACCACTTACTTAGAAGTCATTTAGAACCACATACTTAGAGGTCATTTAGAACTACTTACTTTGAGGTCATTTAGAACTACGTACCTAGAGGTCAATTAGAACTACGTACTTAGAGGTCATTTAGAACTACGTACTTAGAGGTAATATAGAACTACGTTCTTAGAGGTCATTTAGGACTTCGTACTTAGAGGTCATTTAGAACTACGTACTTAGAGGTCATTTAGAACCACATACTTAGAGGTCATTTAGAACTACTTACTTAGAGGTCATTTAGAACTACGTACCTAGAGGTCATTTAGGACCACTTACTTAGAGGTCATTTAGAACCACTTACTTAGAGGTCATTTGGAACTACGTATCTAGAGGTATTTAGAACTACGTACTTAGACGTCATTTAGAACTACGTACTTAGAATATATTTAGAACCACGTACTTAGAGGTTATTTAGAACCAACTATTTAGAGGTCATTTAGAACTACGTACTTAGATGTCATTTAGAACTACTGACTTAGAGGTCATTTAGAACCAAGTACTTAGAGGTCATTTAGAACCATGTACTTAGAGGTCATTTAGAACCTCGTACTTAGAGGTCATTTAGAACCACGTACTTAGAGGATAGTTAAAACCATGTAATTAGAGGTCAGTTAGAACTACGTTCTAAGAGGTCATTTAGAACCCACGAACTTAGAGGTCATTCAGAACCACGTACTTAGAGGTGATTTAGAACCACGTACTTAGAGGTTATTTAGCACTACGTATATAAGGTCATTTAGAACCACGTACTTAGAGGACATTTAGAACCACGTACTTAGAGGTTATTTAGCACTACGTATATAAGGTCATTTAGAACCACGAACTTAGAGGACATTTTGAACCACGTACTTAGAAGTCATTTAGAAGAACCCACGTACTTAGAGGTCATTTAGAACCACGTACTAAGAGATCATATAGAACCACGTACTTAGAGGTCATTTAGAACCACTTACTTAGAGGTCATTTAGAACCACATACTTAGAGGTCATTTAGAACTACTTACTTAGAGGTCATTTAGAACCACATACTTAGAGGTCATTTAGAACTACTTACTTAGAGGTCATTTAGAACTACGTACCTAGAGGTCATTTAGGACCACGTACTTAGAGGTCATTTAGAACCACTTACTTAGATGTCATTTGGAAGTACGTACCTAGAGGTCATTTAGAACTACGTACTTAGGGGTCATTTATAACTTCTTACTTAGAGGTCATTTAGAAGCACGTAATTAGAGGTCATTTATAACCACGTACTTAGAGGTCATTTAGAACCAACTATTTAGAGGTCATTTAGAACTACGTACTTAGATGTCATTTAGAACCACGTACTTAGAGGTCATTTAGAACCACGTACTGAGAGGTAATTTAGAACCACGTACATAGAGGTCATTTAGAACCAACAACTTAGAGGTCATTTAGAACTACGTACTTAGAGGTCATTTAGAACCACGTACTCAGATGTCATTTAGAGCCCACGTACTTAGAGGTCATATAGAACCACGTACATAGAGGTCATTTAGAACTACGTACTTAGAGGTCATTTAGAGCTACGTATTTAGAGGTCATTTAGAACTACGAACTTAGGGGTCATTTAGAACCCACGTACTTAGAGTTCATTTAGAACTACGTATATGAGGTCTTTTAGAACCACGTACTTAGAGGACATTTAGAACTACGTACTTAGGGGTCATTTAGAACTACTTACTTAGAGGTCATTTAGAAGCACGTACTTAGAGGTCATTTAGAACCACGTAGTTAGAGGTCATTTAGAACCACGTACTTAGAGGTCATTTAGAACAACGTATATGAGGTCATTTAGAACCACGTACTTAGAGGACATTTGGAACCACGTACATAGAGGGCATTTGAACTAAGTATTTAGAGGTCATTTAGAACCACGTACTTAGAGGTCATTTAGAACTACATACTTAGAGGTCATTTAGAACTACTTACTTAGAGGTCATTTAGAACTACGTACCTAGAGGTCAGTTAGGACCACGTACTTAGAGGTCATTTAGAACCACTTACTTAGATGTCATTTGGAAGTACGTACCTAGAGGTCATTTAGAACTACGAAGTTAGGGGTCATTTAGAACTACTTACTTAGAGGTCATTTAGAAGCACGTACTTAGAGGTCATTTATAACCACGTACTTAGAGGTTATTTAGCACTACGTATATAAGGTCATTTAGAACCACGTACTTAGAGGACATTTTGAACCACGTACTTAGAAGTCATTTAGAAGAACCCACGTACTTAGAGGTCATTTAGAACCACTTACTTAGAGGTCATTTAGAACCAGATACTTAGAGGTCATTTAGAACTACTTACTTAGAGGTCATTTAGAACTACGTACCTAGAGGTCATTTAGGACCACGTACTTAGAGGTCATTTAGAACCACTTACTTAGAGGTCATTTGGAACTACGTATCTAGAGGTATTTAGAACTACGTACTTAGACGTCATTTAGAACTACGTACTTAGAAGATATTTAGAACCACGTACTTAGAGGTCATTTAGAACCAACTATTTAGAGGTCATTTAGAACTACGTACTTAGATGTCATTTAGAACTACTGACTTAGAGGTCATTTAGAACCAAGTACTTAGAGGTCATTTAGAACCATGTACTTAGAGGTCATTTAGAACCTCGTACTTAGAGGTCATTTAGAACCACGTACTTAGAGGATAGTTAAAACCATGTAATTAGAGGTCAGTTAGAACTACGTTCTAAGAGGTCATTTAGAACCCACGAACTTAGAGGTCATTCAGAACCACGTACTTAGAGGTGATTTAGAACCACGTACTTAGAGGTTATTTAGCACTACGTATATAAGGTCATTTAGAACCACGTACTTAGAGGACATTTAGAACCAAGTACTTAGAGGTTATTTAGCACTACGTATATAAGGTCATTTAGAACCACGAACTTAGAGGACATTTTGAACCACGTACTTAGAAGTCATTTAGAAGAACCCACGTACTTAGAGGTCATTTAGAACCACGTACTAAGAGATCATATAGAACCACGTACTTAGAGGTCATTTAGAACCACTTACTTAGAGGTCATTTAGAACCACATACTTAGAGGTCATTTAGAACTACTTACTTTGAGGTCATTTAGAACTACGTACTTAGAGGTCAATTAGAACTACTTACTTAGAGGTCATTTAGAACTACGTACTTAGAGGTCATTTAGAACCACATACTTAGAGGTCATTTAGAACTACTTACTTAGAGGTCATTTAGAACTACGTACCTAGAGGTCATTTAGGACCACGTACTTAGAGGTCATTTAGAACCACTTACTTAGATTTCATTTGGAAGTACGTACCTAGAGGTCATTTAGAACTACGAACTTAGGGGTCATTTATAACTTCTTACTTAGAGGTCATTTAGAAGCACGTACTTAGAAGTCATTTATAACCACGTACTTAGAGGTCATTTAGAACCAACTATTTAGAGGTCATTTAGAACTACGTACTTAGATGTCATTTAGAACCACGTACTTAGAGGTCATTTAGAACCACGTACTGAGAGGTCATTTAGAACCACGTACTCAGATGTCATTTAGAGCCCACGTACTTAGAGGTCATATAGAACCACGTACTGAGAGGTCATTTAGAACCACGTACTTAGAGGTCATTTAGAACCAACAACTTAGAGGTCATTTAGAACCACGTACTCAGATGTCATTTAGAGCCCACGTACTTAGAGGTCATATAGAACCACGTACATAGAGGTCATTTAGAACTACGTACTTAGAGGTCATTTAGAGCTACGTATTTAGAGGTCATTTAGAACTACGAACTTAGGGGTCATTTAGAACCCACGTACTTAGAGGTAATTTAGAACTACGTATATGAGGTCTTTTAGAACCACGTACTTAGAGGATATTTAGAACCACGTACTTAGAGGTCATTTAGAACCACTTACTTAGAAGTCATTTGGAAGTACGTACCTAGAGGTCATTTAGAACTACGTACCTAGGGGTCATTTAGGACCACGTACTTAGAGGTCATTTAGAACCACTTACTTAGAGGTCATTTGGAACTACGTATCTAGAGGTATTTAGAACTACGAACTTAGACGTCATTTAGAACTACGTACTTAGAAGATATTTAGAACCACGTACTTAGAGGTCATTTAGAACCAACTATTTAGAGGTCATTTAGAACTACGTACTTAGATGTCATTTAGAACTACGTACTTAGAGGTCATTTAGAGCTACGTATTTAGAGGTCATTTAGAACTACGAACTTAGGGGTCATTTAGAACCCACGTACTTAGAGGTCATTTGGAACTACGTATATGAGGTCTTTTAGAACCACGTACTTAGAGGACATTTAGAACCACGTACTTAGAGGTCATTTAGAACCACTTACTTAGAAGTCATTTGGAAGTACGTACCTAGAGGTCATTTAGAACTACGAACTTAGGGGTCATTTAGAACTACTTACTTAGAGGTAATATAGAAGCACGTACATAGAAGGTCATTTAGAACCACGTAGTTAGAGGTCATTTAGAACCACGTACTTAGAGGTCATTTAGAACTACGTATATGAGGTCATTTAGAACCACGTACTTAGAGGACATTTGGAACCACGTACTTAGAGGGCATTTGAACTAAGTATTTAGAGGTCATTTAGAACCACGTACTTAGAGGTCATTTAGAACCACATACTTAGAGGTCATTTAGAACTACGTACTTAGAGGTCATTTAGAACTACGTACTTTAAGGTCATTTAAATCCACGTACTTATGGTCATTTAGAACTACGTACTTAGAGGTCATTTAGAAGCACGTACATAGAGGTCATTTAGAAATACGTACTTAGAGGTCATCTAGAACAACGTACTTATAGGTCATTTAGAACCACTTACTTAGATGTCATTTGGAAGTACGTACCTAGAGGTCATTTAGAAGCACGTACTTAGAGGTCATTTAGAACCACGTAGTTAGAGGTCATTTAGAACCACGTACTTAGAGGTCATTTAGAACTACGTATATGAGGTCATTTAGAACCACGTACTTAGAGGACATTTAGAGCCACGTACTTAGGTGTCATTTAGAACTACTGACTTAGAGGTCATTTAGAACCAAGTACTTAGAGGTCATTTAGAACCACGTACTTAGAGGTCATTTAGAACCACGTACTTAGGTGTCATTTAGAACTACTGACTTAGAGGTCATTTAGAACCAAGTACTTAGAGGTCATTTAGAACCACGTACTTAGAGGTCAATTAGAACCTCGTACCTAGAGGTCATTTAGAACCACGTACTTAGAGGATAGTTAAAACCATGTAATTAGAGGTCAGTTAGAACTACGTTCTAAGAGGTCATTTAGAACCACATACTTAGAGGTCATTTAGAACTACTTACTTTGAGGTCATTTAGAACTACGTACCTAGAGGTCAATTAGAACTACGTACTTAGAGGTCATTTAGAACCACTTACTTAGAGGTCATTTAGAACCACATACTTAGAGGTCATTTAGAACTACTTACTTTGAGGTCATTTAGAACCACGTACTTAGAGGACGTTTTGAACCACGTACTTAGAAGTCATTTAGAAGAACCCACGTACTTAGAGGTCATTTAGAACCACGTACTAAGAGATCATATAGAACCACGTACTTAGAGGTCATTTAGAACCACTTACCTAGAGGTCATTTAGAACCACATACTTAGAGGTCATTTAGAACTACTTTTTTTGAGGTCATTTAGAACTACGTACCTAGAGGTCAATTAGAACTACGTACTTAGAGGTCATTTAGAACTACTTACTTAGAAGTCATTTGGAACCACATACTTAGAGGTCATTTAGAACTACTTACTTTGAGGTCATTTAGAACTACGTACCTAGAGGTCAGTTAGAACTACGCACTTAGAGGTCATTTAGAACTACGTACTTAGAGGTAATATAGAACTACGTTCTTAGAGGTCATTTAGGACTTCGTACTTAGAGGTCATTTAGAACTACGTACTTAGAGGTCATTTAGAACCACATACTTAGAGGTCATTTAGAACTACTTACTTAGAGGTCATTTAGAACTACGTACCTAGAGGTCATTTAGGACCACGTACTTAGAGGTCATTTAGAACCACTTACTTAGAGGTCATTTGGAACTACGTATATAGAGGTATTTAGAACTACGTACCTAGACGTCATTTAGAACTACGTACTTAGAAGATATTTAGAACCACGTACTTAGAGGTCATTTAGAACCAACTATTTAGAGGTCATTTAGAACTACGTACTTAGATGTCATTTAGAACCACGTACTTAGAGGTCATTTAGAACCACGTACTGAGAGGTCATTTAGAACCACGTACTTAGAGGTCATTTAGAACCACTTACTTAGAAGTCATTTGGAAGTACGTACATAGAGGTCATTTAGAACTACGTACTTAGGGGTCATTTAGAACTACTTACTTAGAGGTCATATAGAAGCACGTACATAGAAGGTCATTTACAACCACGTAGTTAGAGGTCATTTAGAACCACGTACTTAGAGGTCATTTAGAACTACGTATATGAGGTCATTTAGAACCACGTACTTAGAGGACATTTGGAACCACGTACTTAAAGGGCATTTGAACTAAGTATTTAGAGGTCATTTAGAACCACGTACTTAGAGGTCATTTAGAACCACATACTTAGAGGTCATTTAGAACTACGTACTTAGAGGTCATTTAGAACTACGTACTTTAAGGTCATTTAAATCCACGTACTTATGGTCATTTAGAACTACGTACTTAGAGGTCATTTAGAAGCACGTACATAGAGGTCATTTAGAACCACGTACTTAGAGGTCATCTAGAACAACGTACTTAGAGGTCATTTAGAACCACTTACTTAGATGTCATTTGGAAGTACGTACCTAGAGGTCATTTAGAAGCACGTACTTAGAGGTCATTTAGAACCACGTAGTTAGAGGTCATTTAGAACCACGTACTTAGAGGTCATTTAGAACTACGTATATGAGGTCATTTAGAACCACGTACTTAGAGGACATTTAGAGCCACGTACTTAGGTGTCATTTAGAACTACTGACTTAGAGGTCATTTAGAACCAAGTACTTAGAGGTGATTTAGAACCACGTACTTAGAGGTTATTTAGCACTACGTATATAAGGTCATTGAGAACCACGTACTTAGAGGACATTTTGAACCACTCACTTAGAAGTCATTTAGAAGAACCCACGTACTTAGAGGTCATTTAGAACCACGTACTAAGAGATCATATAGAACCACGTACATAGAAGGTCATTTAGAACCACGTAGTTAGAGGTCATTTAGAACCACGTACTTAGGGGTCATTTAGAACTACGTATATGAGGTCATTTAGAACCACGTACTTAGAGGACATTTGGAACCACGTACTTAGAGGGCATTTGAACTAAGTATTTAGAGGTCATTAAGAACCACGTACTTAGAGGTCATTTAGAACCACATACTTAGAGGTCATTTAGAACTACGTACTTAGAGGTCATTTAGAACTACGTACTTTAAGGTCATTTCAATCCACGTACTTATGGTCATTTAGAACTACGTACTTAGAGGTCATTTAGAAGCACGTACATAGAGGTCATTTAGAACCACGTACTTAGAGGTCATCTAGAACAACGTACTTAGAGGTCATTTAGAACCACTTACTTAAATTTCATTTGGAAGTACGTACCTAGAGGTCATTTAGAAGCACGTACTTAGAGGTCATTTAGAACCACGTAGTTAGAGGTCATTTAGAACCACGTACTTAGAGGTCATTTAGAACTACGTATATGAGGTCATTTAGAACCACGTACTTAGAGGACATTTAGAACCACGTACTTAGGTGTCATTTAGAACTACTGACTTAGAGGTTATTTAGAACCAAGTACTTAGAGGTCATTTAGAACCACGTACTTAGAGGTCATTTAGAACCTCGTACTGAGAAATCATTTAGAACCACGTACTTAGAGGATAGTTAAAACAATGTAATTAGAGGTCAGTTAGAACTACGTTATAAGAGGTCATTTAGAACCCACGAACTTAGAGGTCATTCAGAACCACGTACTTAGAGGTGATTTAGAACCATGTACTTAGAGGTTATTTAGCACTACGTATATAAGGTCATTTAGAACCACGTACTTAGAGGACATTTAGAACCACGTACTTAGAGGTTTTTTAGCACTACGTATATAAGGTCATTTAGAACCACGTACTTAGAGGACATTTTGAACCACGTACTTAGAAGTCATTTAGAAGAACAAACGTACTTAGAGGTCATTTAGAACCACGTACTTAGAGGTCATTTAGAACCACTTACTTAGAGGTCATTTAGAACCACATACTTAGAGGTCATATAGAACTACTTACTTTGAGGTCCTTTAGAACTACGTACCTAGAGGTCAATTAGAACTACGTACTTAGAGGTCATTTAGAACTACGTACTTAGAGGTAATATAGAACTACGTTCTTAAAGGTCATTTAGGACTTCGTACTTAGAGGTCATTTAGAACTACGTACTTAGAGGTCATTTAGAACCACATACTTAGAGGTCATTTAGAACTACTTACTTAGAGGTCATTTAGAACTACGTACCTAGAGGTCATTTAGGACCACGTACTTAGAGGTCATTAGAACCACTTACTTAGATGTCATTTGGAAGTACGTACCTAGAGTTCATTTAGAACTACGTACTTAAGGGTCATTTAGAACTACTTACTTAGAGGTCATTTAGAAGCACGTACTTAGAGGTCATTTATAACCACGTACTAAGAGGTCATTTAGAACCACGTACTTAGAGGTTATTTATTACTACGTATATAAGGTCATTTAGAACCACGTACTTAGAGGACATTTTGAACCACGTACTTAGAAGTCATTTAGAAGAACCCACGTACTTAGAGGTCATTTAGAACCACGTACTAAGAGATCATATAGAACCACGTACTTAGAGGTCATTTAGAACCACTTACTTAGAGGTCATTTAGAACCACATACTTAGAGGTCATTTAGAACTACTTACTTTGAGGTCATTTAGAACTACGTACCTAGAGGTCAATTAGAACTACGTACTTAGAGGTCATTTAGAACTACGTACTTAGAGGTAATATAGAACTACGTTCTTAGAGGTCATTTAGGACTTCGTACTTAGAGGTCATTTAGAACTACGTACTTAGAGGTCATTTAGAACCACATACTTAGAGGTCATTTAGAACTACTTACTTAGAGGTCATTTAGAACTACGTACCTAGAGGTCATTTAGGACCACGTACTTAGAGGTCATTTAGAACCACTTACTTAGAGGTCATTTGGAACTACGTATCTAGAGGTATTTAGAACTACGTACTTAGACGTCATTTAGAACTACGTACTTAGAAGATATTTAGAATCACGTACTTAGAGGTCATTTAGAACCAACTATTTAGAGGTCATTTAGAACTACGTACTTAGATGTCATTTAGAACTACTGACTTAGAGGTCATTTAGAACCAAGTACTTAGAGGTCATTTAGAACCATGTACTTAGAGGTCATTTAGAACCTCGTACTTAGAGGTCATTTAGAACCACGTACTTAGAGGATAGTTAAAACCATGTAATTAGAGGTCAGTTAGAACTACGTTCTAAGAGGTCATTTAGAACCCACGAACTTAGAGGTCATTCAGAACCACGTACTTAGAGGTGATTTAGAACCACGTACTTAGAGGTTATTTAGCACTACGTATATAAGGTCATTTAGAACCACGTACTTAGAGGACATTTAGAACCACGTACTTAGAGGTTATTTAGCACTACGTATATAAGGTCATTTAGAACCACGAACTTAGAGGACATTTTGAACCACGTACTTAGAAGTCATTTAGAAGAACCCACGTACTTAGAGGTCATTTAGAACCACGTACTAAGAGATCATATAGAACCACGTACTTAGAAGTCATTTAGAAGAACCCACGTACTTAGAGGTCATTTAGAACCACATACTTAGAGGTCATTTAGAACTACTTACTTTGAGGTCATTTAGAACTACGTACTTAGAGGTCAATTAGAACTACGTACTTAGAGGTCATTTAGAACTACGTACTTAGAGGTCATTTAGAACCACATACTTAGAGGTCATTTAGAACTACTTACTTAGAGGTCATTTAGAACTACGTACCTAGAGGTCATTTAGGACCACGTACTTAGAGGTCATTTAGAACCACTTAGTTAGATGTCATTTGGAAGTACGTACCTAGAGGTCATTTAGAACTACGAACTTAGGGGTCATTTATAACTTCTTACTTAGAGGTCATTTAGAAGCACGTAATTAGAGGTCATTTATAACCACGTACTTAGAGGTCATTTAGAACCAACTATTTAGAGGTCATTTAGAACTACGTACTTAGATGTCATTTAGAACCACGTACTTAGAGGTCATTTAGAACCACGTACTGAGAGGTCATTTAGAACCACGTACATAGAGGTCATTTAGAACCAACAACTTAGAGGTCATTTAGAACTACGTACTTAGAGGTCATTTAGAACCACGTACTCAGATGTCATTTAGAGCCCACGTACTTAGAGGTCATATAGAACCACGTACATAGAGGTCATTTAGATCTACGTACTTAGAGGTCATTTAGAGCTACGTATTTAGAGGTCATTTAGAACTACGAACTTAGGGGTCATTTAGAACCCTCGTACTTAGAGGTCATTTAGAACTACGTATATGAGGTCTTTTAGAACCACGTACCTAGAGGACATTTAGAACTACGTACTTAGGGGTCATTTAGAACTACTTACTTAGAGGTCATTTAGAAGCACGTACTTAGAGGTCATTTAGAACCACGTAGTTAGAGGTCATTTAGAACCACGTACTTAGAGGTCATTTAGAACTACGTATATGAAGTCATTTAGAACCACGTACTTAGAGGACATTTGGAACCACGTACATAGAGGGCATTTGAACTAAGTATTTAGAGGTCATTTAGAACCACGTACTTAGAGGTCATTTAGAACTACATACTTAGAGGTCATTTAGAACTACTTACTTAGAGGTCATTTAGAACTACGTACCTAGAGGTCAGTTAGGACCACGTACTTAGAGGTCATTTAGAACCACTTACTTAGATGTCATTTGGAAGTACGTACCTAGAGGTCATTTAGAACTACGAAGTTAGGGGTCATTTAGAACTACTTACTTAGAGGTCATTTAGAAGCACGTACTTAGAGGTGATTTAGAACCACGTACTTAGAGGTTATTTAGCACTACGTATATAAGGTCATTTAGAACCACGTACTTAGAGGACATTTAGAACCACGTACTTAGAGGTTATTTAGCACTACGTATATAAGGTCATTTAGAACCACGAACTTAGAGGACATTTTGAACCACGTACTTAGAAGTCATTTAGAAGAACCCACGTACTTAGAGGTCATTTAGAACCACGTACTAAGAGATCATATAGAACCACGTACTTAGAGGTCATTTAGAACCACTTACTTAGAGGTCATTTAGAACCACATACTTAGAGGTCATTTAGAACTACTTACTTTGAGGTCATTTAGAACTACGTACTTAGAGGTCAATTAGAACTACGTACTTAGAGGTCATTTAGAACTACGTACTTAGAGGTCATTTAGAACCACATACTTAGAGGTCATTTAGAACTACTTACTTAGAGGTCATTTAGAACTACGTACCTAGAGGTCATTTAGGACCACGTACTTAGAGGTCATTTAGAACCACTTACTTAGATGTCATTTGGAAGTACGTACCTAGAGGTCATTTAGAACTACGTACTTAGGGGTCATTTATAACTTCTTACTTAGAGGTCATTTAGAAGCACGTAATTAGAGGTCATTTATAACCACGTACTTAGAGGTCATTTAGAACCAACTATTTAGAGGTCATTTAGAACTACGTACTTAGATGTCATTTAGAACCACGTACTTAGAGGTCATTTAGAACCACGTACTGAGAGGTCATTTAGAACCACGTACATAGAGGTCATTTAGAACCAACAACTTAGAGGTCATTTAGAACTACGTACTTAGAGGTCATTTAGAACCACGTACTCAGATGTCATTTAGAGCCCACGTATTTAGAGGTCATATAGAACCACGTACATAGAGGTCATTTAGAACTACGTACTTAGAGGTCATTTAGAGCTACGTATTTAGAGGTCATTTAGAACTACGAACTTAGGGGTCATTTAGAACCCACGTACTTAGAGTTCATTTAGAACTACGTATATGAGGTCTTTTAGAACCACGTACTTAGAGGACATTTAGAACTACGTACTTAGGGGTCATTTAGAACTACTTACTTAGAGGTCATTTAGAAGCACGTACTTAGAGGTCATTTAGAACCACGTAGTTAGAGGTCATTTAGAACCACGTACTTAGAGGTCATTTAGAACAACGTATATGAGGTCATTTAGAACCACGTACTTAGAGGACATTTGGAACCACGTACATAGAGGGCATTTGAACTAAGTATTTAGAGGTCATTTAGAACCACGTACTTAGAGGTCATTTAGAACTACATACTTAGAGGTCATTTAGAACTACTTACTTAGAGGTCATTTAGAACTACGTACCTAGAGGTCAGTTAGGACCACGTACTTAGAGGTCATTTAGAACCACTTACTTAGATGTCATTTGGAAGTACGTACCTAGAGGTCATTTAGAACTACGAAGTTAGGGGTCATTTAGAACTACTTACTTAGAGGTCATTTAGAAGCACGTACTTAGAGGTCATTTATAACCACGTACTTAGAGGTTATTTAGCACTACGTATATAAGGTCATTTAGAACCACGTACTTAGAGGACATTTTGAACCACGTACTTAGAAGTCATTTAGAAGAACCCACGTACTTAGAGGTCATTTAGAACCACTTACTTAGAGGTCATTTAGAACCAGATACTTAGAGGTCATTTAGAACTACTTACTTAGAGGTCATTTAGAACTACGTACCTAGAGGTCATTTAGGACCACGTACTTAGAGGTCATTTAGAACCACTTACTTAGAGGTCATTTGGAACTACGTATCTAGAGGTATTTAGAACTACGTACTTAGACGTCATTTAGAACTACGTACTTAGAAGATATTTAGAACCACGTACTTAGAGGTCATTTAGAACCAACTATTTAGAGGTCATTTAGAACCACGTACTTAGAGGATAGTTAAAACCATGTAATTAGAGGTCAGTTAGAACTACGTTCTAAGAGGTCATTTAGAACCCACGAACTTAGAGGTCATTCAGAACCACGTACTTAGAGGTGATTTAGAACCACGTACTTAGAGGTTATTTAGCACTACGTATATAAGGTCATTTAGAACCACGTACTTAGAGGACATTTAGAACCAAGTACTTAGAGGTTATTTAGCACTACGTATATAAGGTCATTTAGAACCACGAACTTATAGGACATTTTGAACCACGTACTTAGAAGTCATTTAGAAGAACCCACGTACTTAGAGGTCATTTAGAACCACGTACTAAGAGATCATATAGAACCACGTACTTAGAGGTCATTTAGAACCACTTACTTAGAGGTCATTTAGAACCACATACTTAGAGGTCATTTAGAACTACTTACTTTGAGGTCATTTAGAACTACGTACTTAGAGGTCAATTAGAACTACGTACTTAGAGGTCATTTAGAACTACGTACTTAGAGGTCATTTAGAACCACATACTTAGAGGTCATTTAGAACTACTTACTTAGAGGTCATTTAGAACTACGTACCTAGAGGTCATTTAGGACCACGTACTTAGAGGTCATTTAGAACCACTTACTTAGATGTCATTTGGAAGTACGTACCTAGAGGTCATTTAGAACTACGAACTTAGGGGTCATTTATAACTTCTTACTTAGAGGTCATTTAGAAGCACGTAATTAGAGGTCATTTATAACCACGTACTTAGAGGTCATTTAGAACCAACTATTTAGAGGTCATTTAGAACTACGTACTTAGATGTCATTTAGAACCACGTACTTAGAGGTCATTTAGAACCACGTACTGAGAGGTCATTTAGAACCACGTACATAGAGGTCATTTAGAACCAACAACTTAGAGGTCAGTTAGAACTACGTACTTAGAGGTCATTTAGAACCACGTACTCAGATGTCATTTAGAGCCCACGTACTTAGAGGTCATATAGAACCACGTACATAGAGGTCATTTAGAACTACGTACTTAGAGGTCATTTAGAGCTACGTATTTAGAGGTCATTTAGAACTACGAACTTAGGGGTCATTTAGAACCCACGTACGTAGAGGTAATTTAGAACTACGTATATGAGGTCTTTTAGAACCACGTACCTAGAGGACATTTAGAACTACGTACTTAGGGGTCATTTAGAACTACTTACTTAGAGGTCATTTAGAAGCACGTACTTAAAGGTCATTTAGAACCACGTAGTTAGAGGTCATTTAGAACCACGTACTTAGAGGTCATTTAGAACTACGTATATGAGGTCATTTAGAACCACGTACTTAGAGGACATTTGGAACCACGTACATAGAGGGCATTTGAACTAAGTATTTAGAGGTCATTTAGAACCACGTACTTAGAGGTCATTTAGAACTACATACTTAGAGGTCATTTAGAACTACTTACTTAGAGGTCATTTAGAACTACGTACCTAGAGGTCAGTTAGGACCACGTACTTAGAGGTCATTTAGAACCACTTACTTAGATGTCATTTGGAAGTACGTACCTAGAGGTCATTTAGAACTACGAAGTTAAGGGTCATTTAGAACTACTTACTTAGAGGTCATTTAGAAGCACGTACTTAGAGGTCATTTATAACCACGTACTTAGAGGTTATTTAGCACTATGTATATAAGGTCATTTAGAACCACGTACTTAGAGGACATTTTGAACCACGTACTTAGAAGTCATTTAGAAGAACCCACGTACTTAGAGGTCATTTAGAACCACTTACTTAGAGGTCATTTAGAACCAGATACTTAGAGGTCATTTAGAACTACTTACCTTGAGGTCATTTAGAACTACGTACCTAGAGGTCAATTAGAACTACGTACTTAGAGGTCATTTAGAACTACGTACTTAGAGGTAATATAGAACTACGTTCTTAGAGGTCATTTAGGACTTCGTACTTAGAGGTCATTTAGAACTACGTACTTAGAGGTCATTTAGAACCACATACTTAGAGGTCATTTAGAACTACTTACTTAGAGGTCATTTAGAACTACGTACCTAGAGGTCATTTAGGACCACGTACTTAGAGGTCATTTAGAACCACTTACTTAGATGTCATTTGGAAGTACGTACCTAGAGGTCATTTAGAACTACGTACTTAGGGGTCATTTAGAACTACTTACTTAGAGGTCATTTATAACCACGTACTAAGAGGTCATTTAGAACCACGTACTTAGAGGTTATTTAGCACTACGTATATAAGGTCATTTAGAACCACGTACTTAGAGGACATTTTGAACCACGTACTTAGAAGTCATTTAGAAGAACCCACGTACTTAGAGGTAATTTAGAACTACGTACTAAGAGATCATATAGAACCACGTACTTAGAGGTCATTTAGAACCACTTACTTAGAGGTCATTTAGAACCACATACTTAGAGGTCATTTAGAACTACTTACTTTGAGGTCATTTAAACTACGTACCTAGAGGTCAATTAGAACTACGTACTTAGAGGTCATTTAGAACTACGTACTTAGAGGTAATATAGAACTACGTTCTTAGAGGTCATTTAGGACTTCGTACTTAGAGGTCATTTAGAACTACGTACTTAGAGGTCATTTAGAACCACATACTTAGAGGTCATTTAGAACTACTTACTTAGAGGTCATTTAGAACTACGTACCTAGAGGTCATTTAGGACCACGTACTTAGAGGTAATTTAGAACTACTTACTTAGAGGTCATTTGGAACTACGTAGCTAGAGGTATTTAGAACTACGTACTTAGACGTCATTTAGAACTACGTACTTAGAAGATATTTAGAACCACGTACTTAGAGGTCATTTAGAACCAACTATTTAGAGGTCATTTAGAACTACGTACTTAGATGTTATTTAGAACTACTGACTTAGAGGTCATTTAGAACCAAGTACTTAGAGGTCATTTAGAACCACGTACTTAGAGGTCATTTAGAACCTCGTACTTAGAGGTCATTTAGAACCACGTACTTAGAGGATAGTTAAAACCATGTAATTAGAGGTCAGTTAGAACTACGTTCTAAGAGGTCAGTTAGAACTACGTTCTAAGAGGTCATTTAGAACCCACGAACTTAGAGGTCATTCAGAACCACGTACTTAGAGGTGATTTAGAACCACGTACTTAGAGGTTATTTAGCACTACGTATATAAGGTCATTTAGAACCACGTACTTAGAGGACATTTGGAACCACGTACTTAGAGGTTATTTAGCACTACGTATATAAGGTCATTTATAACCACGTACTTAGAGGACATTTTGAACCACGTACTTAGAAGTTATTTAGAAGAACCCACGTACTTAGAGGTCATTTAGAACCACGTACTTAGAGATCATATAGAACCATGTACTTAGAGGTCATTTAGAACCACTTACTTAGAGGTCATTTAGAACCACATACTTAGAGGTCATTTAGAACTACTTACTTTGAGGTCATTTAGAACTACGTACTTAGAGGTCAATTAGAACTACGTACTTAGAGGTCATTTAGAACTACGTACTTAGAGGTAATATAGAACTACGTTCTTAGAGGTCATTTAGGACTTCGTACTTAGAGGTCATTTAGAACTACGTACTTAGAGGTCATTTAGAACCACATACTTAGAGCTCATTTAGAACTACTTACTTAGAGGTCATTTAGAACTACGTACCTAGAGGTCATTTAGGACCACGTACTTAGAGGTCATTTAGAACCACTTACTTAGATGTCATTTAGAAGCACGTACTTAGAGGTCATTTATAACCACGTACTAAGAGGTCATTTAGAACCACGTACTTAGAGGTTATTTAGCACTACGTATATAAGGTCATTTAGAACCACGTACTTAGAGGACATTTTGAACCACGTACTTAGAAGTCATTTAGAAGAACACACGTACTTAGAGGTCATTTAGAACCACGTACTAAGAGATCATATAGAACCACGTACTTAGAGGTCATTTAGAACCACTTACTTAGAGGTCATTTAGAACCACATACTTAGAGGTCATTTAGAACTACTTACTTTGAGGTCATTTAGAACTACGTACCTAGAGGTCAATTAGAACTACGTACTTAGAGGTCATTTAGAACTACGTACTTAGAGGTAATATAGAACTACGTTCTTAGAGGTCATTTAGGACTTCGTACTTAGAGGTCATTTAAAACTACGTACTTAGAGGTCATTTAGAACCACATACTTAGAGGTCATTTAGAACTACTTACTTAGAGGTCATTTAAAACTACGTACCTAGAGGTCATTTCTTACCACGTACTTAGAGGTCATTTAGAACCACTTACTTAGAGGTCATTTGGAACTACGTATCTAGAGGTATTTAGAACTACGTACTTAGACGTCATTTAGAACTACGTACTTAGAAGATATTTAGAACCACGTACTTAGAGGTCATTTAGAACCAACTATTTAGAGGTTATTTAGAACTACGTACTTAGATGTCATTTAGAACTACTGACTTAGAGGTCATTTAGAACCAAGTACTTAGAGGTCATTTAGAACCACGTACTTAGAGGTCATTTAGAACCTCGTACTTAGAGGTCATTTAGAACCACGTACTTAGAGGATAGTTAAAACCATGTAATTAGAGGTCAGTTAGAACTACGTTCTAAGAGGTCATTTAGAACCCACGAACTTAGAGGTCATTCAGAACCACGTACTTAGAGGTGATTTAGAACCACGTACTTAGAGGTTATTTAGCACTACGTATATAAGGTCATTTAGAACCACGTACTTAGAGGACATTTAGAACCACGTACTTAGAGGTTATTTAGCACTACGTATATAAGGTCATTTAGAACCACGTACTTAGAGGACATTTTGAACCACGTACTTAGAAGTTATTTAGAAGAACCCACGTACTTAGAGGTCATTTAGAACCACGTACTTAGAGATCATATAGAACCATGTACTTAGAGGTCATTTAGAACCACTTACTTAGAGGTCATTTAGAACCACATACTTAGAGGTCATTTAGAACTACTTACTTTGAGGTCATTTAGAACTACGTACTTAGAGGTCAATTAGAACTACGTACTTAGAGGTCATTTAGAACTACGTACTTAGAGGTAATATAGAACTACGTTCTTAGAGGTCATTTAGGACTTCGTACTTAGAGGTCATTTAGAACTACGTACTTAGAGGTCATTTAGAACCACATACTTAGAGGTCATTTAGAACTACTTACTTAGAGGTCATTTAGAACTACGTACCTAGAGGTTATTTAGGACCACGTACTTAGAGGTCATTTAGAACCACTTACTTAGATGTCATTTGGAAGTACGTACCTAGAGGTCATTTAGAACTACGTACTTAGGGGTCATTTAGAACTACTTACTTAGAGGTCATTTAGAAGCACGTACTTAGAGGTCATTTATAACCACGTACTAAGAGGTCATTTAGAACCACGTACTTAGAGGTTATTTAGCACTACGTATATAAGGTCATTTAGAACCACGTACTTAGAGGACATTTAGAACCACGTACTTAGAGGTTATTTAGCACTACGTATATAAGGTCATTTAGAACCACGTACTTAGAGGACATTTTGAACCACGTACTTAGAAGTTATTTAGAAGAACCCACGTACTTAGAGGTCATTTAGAACCACGTACTTAGAGATCATATAGAACCATGTACTTAGAGGTAATTTAGAACCACTTACTTAGAGGTCATTTAGAACCAGATACTTAGAGGTCATTTAGAACTACTTACTTTGAGGTCATTTAGAACTACGTACCTAGAGGTCAATTAGAACTCCGTACTTAGAGGTCATTTACAACTACGTACTTGGAGGTAATATAGAACTACGTTCTTAGAGGTCTTTTAGGACTTCGTACTTAGAGGTCATTTAGAACTACGTACTTAGAGGTCATATAGAACCACATACTTAGAGGTCATTTAGAACTACTTAGTTAGAGGTCATTTAGAACTACGTACCTAGAGGTCATTTAGGACCACGTACTTGGAGGTCTATTTGAACCACTTACTTAGATGTCATTTGGAAGTACGTACCTAGAGGTCATTTAGAACTACGTACTTAGGGGTCATTTAGAACTACTTACTTAGAGGTCATTTAGAAGCACGTACTTAGAGGTCATTTATAACCACGTACTAAGAGGTCATTTAGAACCACGTACTTAGAGGTTATTTAGCACTACGTATATAAGGTCATTTAGAACCACGTACTTAGAGGACATTTTGAACCACGTACTTAGAAGTCATTTAGAAGAACCCACGTACTTAGAGGTAATTTAGAACCACTTACTTAGAGGTCATTTAGAACCAGATACTTAGAGGTCATTTAGAACTACTTACTTTGAGGTCATTTAGAACTACGTACCTAGAGGTCAATTGGAACTACGTACTTAGAGGTCATTTAGAACCACGTACTAAGAGGTAATATAGAACTACGTTCTTAGAGGTCATTTAGGACTTCGAACTTAGAGGTCATTTAGAACTACGTACTTAGAGGTCATTTAGAACCACATACTTAGAGGTCATTTAGAACTACTTACTTAGAGGTCATTTAGAACTACGTACCTAGAGGTCATTTAGGACCACGTACTTAGAGGTGATTTAGAACCACTTACTTAGATGTCATTTGGAAGTACGTACCTAGAGGTCATTTAGAACTACGTACTTAGGGGTCATTTAGAACTACTTACTTAGAGGTCATTTAGAAGCACGTACTTAGAGGTCATTTATAACCACGTACTAAGAGGTCATTTAGAACCACGTACTTAGAGGACATTTTGAACCACGTACTTAGAAGTCATTTAGAAGAACCCACGTACTTAGAGGTCATTTAGAACCACGTACTAAGAGATCATATAGAACCACGTACTTAGAGGTCATTTAGAACCACTTACTTAGAGGTCATTTAGAACCACATACTTAGATGTCATTTAGAACTACTTACTTTGAGGTCATTTAGAACTACGTACCTAGAGGTCAATTAGAACTACGTACTTAGAGTTTATTTAGAACTACGTACTTAGAGGTAATATAGAACTACGTTCTTAGAGGTCATTTAGGACTTCGTACTTAGAGGTCATTTAGAACCAACTATTTAGAGGTCATTTAGAACTACGTACTTAGATGTCATTTAGAACCACGTACTTAGAGGTCATTTAGAACCACGTACTGAGAGGTCATTTAGAACCACGTACTTAGAGGTCATTTAGAACCAACAACTTAGAGGTCATTTAGAACTACGTACTTAGAGGCCATTTAGAACCACATACTTAGAGGTCGTTTAGAACTACTTACTTAGGGGTCATTTAGAACCACGTACTCTGAGGTCATTAATTTAGAACCAAATACTTAGAGGTCATTTAGAACCACATATTTGAGGTCGTTTAGAATTACGTACTTTGAGGTCATTTAGAACTTACGTACTTAGAGGTCATTTAGAACTACGTACTTAGTTAGAACCAACTGTTTAGAGGTCATTTAGAACTACGTACTGAGAGGTCATTTAGAACCACGTACTTAGAGGTCATTTAGAACCAACAACTTAGAGGTCATTTAGAACTACGTACTTAGAGGTCATTTAGAACCACGTACTCAGATGTCATTTAGAGCCCACGTACTTAGAGGTCATATACAACCACGTACATAGAGGTCATTTAGAACTACGTACTTAGAGGTCATTTAGAGCTACGTATTTAGAGGTCATTTAGAACTATGAACTTAGGGGTCATTTAGAACCCACGTACTTAGAGGTCATTTAGAACTACGTACATGAGGTCTTTTAGAACCACGTACTTAGAGGACATTTAGAACCACGTACTTAGAGGTCAATTAGAACCACTTACCTAGAAGTCATTTGGAAGTACGTACCTAGAGGTCATTTAGAACTACGTACTTAGGGGTCATTTATAACTACTTACTGAGAGGTCATTTAGAAGCACGTACTTAGAGGTCATTTAGAACCACGTAGTTAGAGGTCATTTAGAACTACGTACTTAGAGGTCATTTAGAACTACGTATATGAGGTCATTTAGAACCACGTACTTAGAGGACATTTGGAACCACGTACTTAGAGGGCATTTGAACTAAGTATTTAGAGGTCATTTAGAACCACGTACTTAGAGGTCATTTAGAACTACATACTTAGAGGTCATTTAGAACTACGTACTTAGAGGTCATTTAGAACTACTTACTTTATGGTCATTTAAATCCACGTACTTATGCTGATTTAGAACTACGTACTTAGAGGTCATTTAGAAGCACGTACATAGAGGTCATTTAGAACCACGCACTTAGAAGTCATCTAGAACAACGTACTTAGAGGTCATTTAGAACCACTTACTTAGATGTCATTTGGAAGTACGTACCTAGAGGTCATTTAGAAGCACTTACTTAGAGGTCATTTAGAACCACGTAGTTAGAGGTCATTTAGAACCACGTACTTAGAGGTCATTTAGAACTACGTATATGAGGTCATTTAGAACCACGTACTTAGAGGACATTTAGAACCACGTACTTAGGTGTCATTTAGAACTACTGACTTAGAGGTCATTTAGAACCAAGTACTTAGAGGTAATTTAGAACCACGTACTTAGAGGTCATTTAGAACCTCGTACTTAGAAGTCATTTAGAACCACGTACTTAGAGGATAGTTAAAACCATGTAATTAGAGGTCAGTTAGAACTACGTTCTAAGAGGTCATTTAGAACCCACGAAATTAGAGGTCATTTAGAACAACGTACTTAGAGGTGATTTAGAACCACGTACTTAGAGGTTATTTAGCACTACGTATATAAGGTCATTTAGAACCACGTACTTAGAGGACATTTAGAACCACGTACTTAGAGGTTATTTAGCACTACGTATATAAGGTCATTTAGAACCACGTACTTAGAGGACATTTTGAACCACGTACTTAGAAGTCATTTAGAACTACGTACTTAGGGGTCATTTAGAACTACTTACTTAAAGGTCATTTAGAAGCACGTACTTAGAGGTCATTTAGAACCACGTAGTTAGAGGTCATTTAGAACTACGTACTTAGAGGTCATTTAGAACTACGTATATGAGGTCATTTAGAACCACGTCCTTAGAGGACATTTGGAACCACGTACATAGAGGGCATTTGAACTAAGTATTTAGAGGTCATTTAGAACCACGTACTTAGAGGTCATTTAGAACTACATACTTAGAGGTCATTTAGAACTACGTACTTAGAGGTCATTTAGAACTACGTACTTTAAGGTCATTTAAATCCACGTACTTATGGTCATTTAGAACTACGTACTTAGTGGTCATTTAGAAGCACGTACATAGAGGTCATTTAGAACCACGTACTTAGAGGTCATCTAGAACAACGTACTTAGAGGTCATTTAGAACCACTTACTTAGATGTCATTTGGAAGTACGTACCTAGAGGTCATTTAGAAGCACGTACTTAGAGGTCATTTAGAACCACGTAGTTAGAGGTCATTTAGAACCACGTACTTAGAGGTCATTTAAAACTACGTATATGAGGTCATTTAGAACCACGTATTAAGAGGACATTTAGAACCACGTACTTAGGTGTCATCTAGAACTACTGACTTAGAGGTCATTTAGAACCAAGTACTTAGAGGTCATTTAGAACCACGTACTTAGAGGTCATTTAGAACCTCGTACTTAGAGGTCATTTAGAACCACGTACTTAGAGGATAGTTAAAACCATGTAATTAGAGGTCAGTTAGAACTACGTTCTAAGAGGTCATTTAGAACCCACGAACTTAGAGGTCATTCAGAACCACGTACTTAGAGGTGATTTCGAACCACGTACTTAGAGGTTATTTAGCACTACGTATATAAGGTCATTTAGAACCACGTACTTAGAGGACATTTAGAACCACGTACTTAGAGGTTATTTAGCACTACGTATATAAGGTCATTTAGAACCACGTACTTAGAGGACATTTTGAACCACGTACTTAGAAGTCATTTAGAAGAACCCACGTACTTAGAGGTCATTTAGAACCACGTACTTAGAGGTCATTTAGAACCAACTTACTTAGAGGTCATTTAGAACCACATACTTAGAGGTCATTTAGAACTACTTACTTTGAGGTCATTTAGAACTACGTACCTAGAGGTCATTTAGAACTACGTACTTAGAGGTCATTTAGAACTACGTACTTAGAGGTAATATAGAACTACGTTCTTAGAGGTCATTTAGGACTTCGTACTTAGAGGTCATTTAGAACTACGTACTTAGAGGTCATTTAGAACCACATACTTAGAGGTCATTTAGAACTACTTACTTAGAGGTCATTTAGAACTACGTACCTAGAGGTCAGTTAGGACCACGTACTTAGAGGTCATTTAGAACCACTTACTTAGATGTCATTTGGAAGTACGTACCTAGAGGTCATTTAGAACTACGAAGTTAGGGGTCATTTAGAACTACTTACTTAGAGGTCATTTAGAAGCACGTACTTAGAGGTCATTTATAACCACGTACTTAGAGGTTATTTAGCACTAAGTATATAAGGTCATTTAGAACCACGTACTTAGAGGACATTTTGAACCACGTACTTAGAAGTCATTTAGAAGAACCCACGTACTTAGAGGTCATTTAGAACCACTTACTTAGAGGTCATTTAGAACCAGATACTTAGAGGTCATTTAGAACTACTTACCTTGAGGTCATTTAGAACTACGTACCTAGAGGTCAATTAGAACTACGTACTTAGAGGTCATTTAGAACTACGTACTTAGAGGTAATATAGAACTACGTTCTTAGAGGTCATTTAGGACTTCGTACTTAGAGGTCATTTAGAACTACGTACTTAGAGGTCATTTAGAACCACATACTTAGAGGTCATTTAGAACTACTTACTTAGAGGTCATTTAGAACTACGTACCTAGAGGTCATTTAGGACCACGTACTTAGAGGTCATTTAGAACCACTTACTTAGATGTCGTTTGGAAGTACGTACCTAGAGGTCATTTAGAACTACGTACTTAGGGGTCATTTAGAACTACTTACTTAGAGGTCATTTAGAAGCACGTACTTAGAGGTCATTTATAACCACGTACTAAGAGGTCATTTAGAACCACGTACTTAGAGGTTATTTAGCACTACGTATATAAGGTCATTTAGAACCACGTACTTAGAGGACATTTTGAACCACGTACTTAGAAGTCATTTAGAAGAACCCACGTACTTAGAGGTCATTTAGAACCACGTACTAAGAGATCATATAGAACCACGTACTTAGAGGTCATTTAGAACCACTTACTTAGAGGTCATTTAGAACCACATACTTAGAGGTCATTTAGAACTACTTACTTTGAGGTCATTTAGAACTACGTACCTAGAGGTCAATTAGAACTACGTACTTAGAGGTCATTTAGAACTACGTACTTAGAGGTAATATAGAACTACGTTCTTAGAGGTCATTTAGGACTTCGTACTTAGAGGTCATTTAGAACTACGTACTTAGAGGTCATTTAGAACCACATACTTAGAGGTCATTTAGAACTACTTACTCTGAGGTCATTTAGAACTACGTACCTAGAGGTCATTTAGGACCACGTACTTAGAGGTCATTTAGAACCACTTACTTAGAGGTCATTTGGAACTACGTATCTAGAGGTATTTAGAACTACGTACTTGGACGTCATTTAGAACTACGTACTTAGAAGATATTTAGAACCACGTACTTAGAGGTCATTTAGAACCAACTATTTAGAGGTCATTTAGAACTACGTACTTAGATGTCATTTAGAACTACTGACTTAGAGGTCATTTAGAATCAAGTACTTAGAGGTCATTTAGAACCACGTACTTAGAGGTCATTTAGAACCTCGTACTTAGAGGTCATTTAGAACCACGTACTTAGAGGATAGTTGAAACCATGTAATTAGAGGTCAGTTAGAACTACGTTCTAAGAGGTCATTTAGAACCTACGAACCTAGAGGTCATTCAGAACCACGTACTTAGAGGTGATTTAGAACCACGTACTTAGAGGTTATTTAGCACTACGTATATAAGGTCATTTAGAACCACGTACTTAGAGGACATTTAGAACCACGTACTTAGAGGTTATTTAGCACTACATATATAAGGTCATTTAGAACCACGTACTTAGAGGACATTTAGAACCACGTACTTAGAAGTTATTTAGAAGAACCCACGTACTTAGAGGTCATTTAGAACCACGTACTTAGAGATCATATAGAACCATGTACTTAGAGGTCATTTAGAACCACTTACTTAGAGGTCATTTAGAACCACATACTTAGAGGTCATTTAGAACTACTTACTTTGAGGTCATTTAGAACTACGTACTTAGAGGTCAATTAGAACTACGTACTTAGAGGTCATTTAGAACTACGTAATTAGAGGTAATATAGAACTACGTTCTTAGAGGTCATTTAGGACTTCGTACTTAGAGGTCATTTAGAACTATGTACTTAGAGGTCATTTAGAACCACATACTTAAAGGTCATTTAGAACTACTTACTTAGAAATCATTTAGACTACGTGCCTATAGGTCATTTAGGACCACGTACTTAGAGGTCATTTAGAACCACTTACTTAGATGTCATTTAGAAGCACGTACTTAGAGGTCATTTATAACCACGTACTAAGAGGTCATTTAGAACCACGTACTTAGAGGTTATTTAGCACTACGTATATAAGGCCATTTAGAACCACGTACTTAGAGGTCATTTAGAACCACTTACTTAGAGGTCATTTGGAACTACGTATCTAGAGGTATTTAGAACTACGTACTTAGACGTCATTTAGAACTACGTACTTAGAAGATATTTAGAACCACGTACTTAGAGGTCATTTAGAACCAACTATTTAGAGGTCATTTAGAACTACGTACTTAGATGTCATTTAGAACTACTGAATTAGAGGTCATTTAGAACCAAGTTTTTAGAGGTCATTTAGAACCACGTACTTAGAGGTCATTTAGAACCTCGTACTTAGAGGTCATTTAGAACCACGTACTTAGAGGATAGTTAAAACCATGTAATTAGAGGTCAGTTAGAACTACGTTCTAAGAGGTCATTTAGAACCCACGAACTTAGAGGTCATTCAGAACCACTTACTTAGAGGTGATTTAGAACCACGTACTTAGAGGTTATTTAGCACTACGTATATAAGGTCATTTAGAACCACGTACTTAGAGGACATTTAGAACCACGTACTTAGAGGTTATTTAGCACTACGTATATAAGGTCATTTAGAACCACGTACTTAGAGGACATTTGAACCACTTACTTAAAAGTTATTTAGAAGAACCCACGTACTTAGAGGTCATTTAGAACCACGTACTTAGAGATCATATAGAACCATGTACTTAGAGGTCATTTAGAACCACTTACTTAGAGGTCATTTAGAACCACATACTTAGAGGTCATTTAGAACCACGTAGTTAGAGGTCATTTAGAACTACGTACTTAGAGGTCATTTAGAACTACGTATATGAGGTCATTTAGAACCACGTACTTAGAGGACATTTGGAACCACGTACATAGAGGGCATTTGAACTAAGTATTTAGAGGTCATTTAGAACCACGTACTTAGAGGTCATTTAGAACTACATACTTAGAGGTCATTTAGAACCACGTACTTAGAGGTGATTTAGAACCACGTACTTAGAGGTTATTTAGCACTACGTATATAAGGTCATTTAGAACCAAGTACTTAGAGGACATTTAGAACCACGTACTTAGAGGTTATTTAGCACTACGTATATAAGGTCATTTAGAACCACGTACTTAGAGGACATTTTGAACCACGTACTTAGAAGTCATTTAGAACTACGTACTTAGGGGTCATTTAGAACTACTTACTTAAAGGTCATTTAGAAGCACGTACTTAGAGGTCATTTAGAACCACGTAGTTAGAGGTCATTTAGAACTACGTACTTAGAGGTCATTTAGAACTACGTATATGAGGTCATTTAGAACCACGTACTTAGAGGACATTTGGAACCACGTACATAGAGGGCATTTGAACTAAGTATTTAGAGGTCTTTTAGAACCACGTACTTAGAGGTCATTTAGAACTACATACTTAGAGGTCATTTAGAACTACGTACTTAGAGGTCATTTAGAACTACGTACTTTAAGGTCATTTAAATCCACGTACTTATGGTCATTTAGAACTACGTACTTAGTGGTCATTTAGAAGCACGTACATAGAGGTCATTTAGAACCACGTACTTAGAGGTCATCTAGAACAACGTACTTAGAGGTCATTTAGAACCACTTACTTAGATGTCATTTGGAAGTACGTACCTAGAGGTCATTTAGAAGCACGTACTTAGAGGTCATTTAGAACCATGTAGTTAGAGGTCATTTAGAACCACGTACTTAGAGGTCATTTAGAACCACGTACTTAGAGGATAGTTAAAACCATGTAATTAGAGGTCAGTTAGAACTACGTTCTAAGAGGTCATTTAGAACCCACGAACTTAGAGGTCATTCAGAACCACGTACTTAGAGGTGATTTCGAACCACGTACTTAGAGGTTATTTAGCACTACGTATATAAGGTCATTTAGAACCACGTACTTAGAGGACATTTAGAACCACGTACTTAGAGGTTATTTAGCACTACGTATATAAGGTCATTTAGAACCACGTACTTAGAGGACATTTTGAACCACGTACTTAGAAGTCATTTAGAAGAACCCACGTACTTAGAGGTCATTTAGAACCACGTACTTAGAGGTCATTTAGAACCACTTACTTAGAGGTCATTTAGAACCCCATACTTAGAGGTCATTTAGAACTACTTACTTTGAGGTCATTTAGAACTACGTACCTAGAGGTCATTTAGAACTACGTATTTAGAGGTCATTTAGAACCACGTATTAAGAGGACATTTAGAACCACGTACTTAGGTGTCATCTAGAACTACTGACTTAGAGGTCATTTAGAACCAAGTACTTAGAGGTCATTTAGAACCACGTACTTAGAGGATAGTTAAAACCATGTAATTAGAGGTCAGTTAGAACTACGTTCTAAGAGGTCATTTAGAACCCACGAACTTAGAGGTCATTCAGAACCACGTACTTAGAGGTGATTTCGAACCACGTACTTAGAGGTTATTTAGCACTACGTATATAAGGTCATTTAGAACCACGTACTTAGAGGACATTTAGAACCACGTACTTAGAGGTTATTTAGCACTACGTATATAAGGTCATTTAGAACCACGTACTTAGAGGACATTTTGAACCACGTACTTAGAAGTCATTTAGAAGAACCCACGTACTTAGAGGTCATTTAGAACCACGTACTTAGAGGTCATTTAGAACCACTTACTTAGAGGTCATTTAGAACCCCATACTTAGAGGTCATTTAGAACTACTTACTTTGAGGTCATTTAGAACTACGTACCTAGAGGTCATTTAGAACTACGTATTTAGAGGTCATTTAGAACTACGTACTTAGAGGTAATATAGAACTACGTTCTTAGAGGTCATTTAGGACTTCGTACTTAGAGGTCATTTAGAACTACGTACTTAGAGGTCATTTAGAACCACATACTTAGAGGTCATTTAGAACTACTTACTTAGAGGTCATTTAGAACTACGTACCTAGAGGTCAGTTAGGACCACGTACTTAGAGGTCATTTAGAACCACTTACTTAGATGTCATTTGGAAGTACGTACCTAGAGGTCATTTAGAACTACGAAGTTAGGGGTCATTTAGAACTACTTACTTAGAGGTCATTTAGAAGCACGTACTTAGAGGTCATTTATAACCACGTACTTAGAGGTTATTTAGCACTACGTATATAAGGTCATTTAGAACCACGTACTTAGAGGACATTTTGAACCACGTACTTAGAAGTCATTTAGAAGAACCCACGTACTTAGAGGTCATTTAGAACCACTTACTTAGAGGTCATTTAGAACCAGATACTTAGAGGTCATTTAGAACTACTTACCTTGAGGTCATTTAGAACTACGTACCTAGAGGTCAATTAGAACTACGTACTTAGAGGTCATTTAGAACTACGTACTTAGAGGTAATATAGAACTACGTTCTTAGAGGTCATTTAGGACTTCGTACTTAGAGGTCATTTAGAACTACGTACTTAGAGGTCATTTAGAACCACATACTTAGAGGTCATTTAGAACTCTTACTTAGAGGTCATTTAGAACTACGTACCTAGAGGTCATTTAGGACCACGTACTTAGAGGTCATTTAGAACCACTTACTTAGATGTCATTTGGAAGTACGTACCTAGAGGTCATTTAGAACTACGTACTTAGGGGTCATTTAGAACTACTTACTTAGAGGTCATTTAGAAGCACGTACTTAGAGGTCATTTATAACCACGTACTAAGAGGTCATTTAGAACCACGTACTTAGAGGTTATTTAGCACTACGTATATAAGGTCATTTAGAACCACGTACTTAGAGGACATTTTGAACCACGTACTTAGAAGTCATTTAGAAGAACCCACGTACTTAGAGGTCATTTAGAACCACGTACTAAGAGATCATATAGAACCACGTACTTAGAGGTCATTTAGAACCACTTACTTAGAGGTCATTTAGAACCACATACTTAGAGGTCATTTAGAACTACTTACTTTGAGGTTATTTAGAACTACGTACCTAGAGGTCAATTAGAACTACGTACTTAGAGGTCATTTAGAACTACGTACTTAGAGGTAATATAGAACTACGTTCTTAGAGGTCATTTAGGACTTCGTACTTAGAGGTCATTTAGAACTACGTACTTAGAGGTCATTTAGAACCACATACTTAGAGGTCATTTAGAACTACTTACTCAGAGGTCATTTAGAACTACGTACCTAGAGGTCATTTAGGACCACGTACTTAGAGGTCATTTAGAACCACTTACTTAGAGGTCATTTGGAACTACGTATCTAGAGGTATTTAGAACTACGTACTTAGACGTCATTTAGAACTACGTACTTAGAAGATATTTAGAACCACGTACTTAGAGGTCATTTAGAACCAACTATTTAGAGGTCATTTAGAACTACGTACTTAGATGTCATTTAGAACTACTGACTTAGAGGTCATTTAGAACCAAGTACTTAGAGGTCATTTAGAACCACGTACTTAGAGGTCATTTAGAACCTCGTACTTAGAGGTCATTTAGAACCACGTACTTAGAGGATAGTTAAAACCATGTAATTAGAGGTCAGTTAGAACTACGTTCTAAGAGGTCATTTAGAACCCACGAACTTAGAGGTCATTCAGAACCACGTACTTAGAGGTGATTTAGAACCACGTACTTAGAGGTTATTTAGCACTACGTATATAAGGTCATTTAGAACCACGTACTTAGAGGACATTTAGAACCACGTACTTAGAGGTTATTTAGCACTACATATATAAGGTCATTTAGAACCACGTACTTAGAGGACATTTAGAACCACGTACTTAGAAGTTATTTAGAAGAACCCACGTACTTAGAGGTCATTTAGAACCACGTACTTAGAGATCATATAGAACCATGTACTTAGAGGTCATTTAGAACCACTTACTTAGAGGTCATTTAGAACCACATACTTAGAGGTCATTTAGAACTACTTACTTTGAGGTCATTTAGAACTACGTACTTAGAGGTCAATTAGAACTATGTACTTAGAGGTCATTTAGAACTACGTACTTAGAGGTAATATAGAACTACGTTCTTAGAGGTCATTTAGGACTTCGTACTTAGAGGTCATTTAGAACTATGTACTTAGAGGTCATTTAGAACCACATACTTAAAGGTCATTTAGAACTACTTACTTAGAGGTCATTTAGACTACGTACCTAGAGGTCATTTAGGACCACGTACTTAGAGGTCATTTAGAACCACTTACTTAGATGTCATTTAGAAGCACGTACTTAGAGGTCATTTATAACCACGTACTAAGAGGTCATTTAGAACCACGTACTTAGAGGTTATTTAGCACTACGTATATAAGGTCATTTAGAACCACGTACTTAGAGGTCATTTAGAACCACTTACTTAGAGGTCATTTGGAACTACGTATCTAGAGGTATTTAGAACTACGTACTTAGACGTCATTTAGAACTACGTACTTAGAAGATATTTAGAACCACGTACTTAGAGGTCATTTAGAACCAACTATTTAGAGGTCATTTAGAACTACGTACTTAGATGTCATTTAGAACTACTGAATTAGAGGTCATTTAGAACCAAGTTTTTAGAGGTCATTTAGAACCACGTACTTAGAGGTCATTTAGAACCTCGTACTTAGAGGTCATTTAGAACCACGTACTTAGAGGATAGTTAAAACCATGTAATTAGAGGTCAGTTAGAACTACGTTCTAAGAGGTCATTTAGAACCCACGAACTTAGAGGTCATTCAGAACCACTTACTTAGAGGTGATTTAGAACCACGTACTTAGAGGTTATTTAGCACTACGTATATAAGGTCATTTAGAACCACGTACTTAGAGGACATTTAGAACCACGTACTTAGAGGTTATTTAGCACTACGTATATAAGGTCATTTAGAACCACGTACTTAGAGGACATTTGAACCACGTACTTAGAAGTTATTTAGAAGAACCCACGTACTTAGAGGTCATTTAGAACCACGTACTTAGAGATCATATAGAACCATGTACTTAGAGGTCATTTAGAACCACTTACTTAGAGGTCATTTAGAACCACATACTTAGAGGTCATTTAGAACTACTTACTTTGAGGTCATTTAGAACTACGTACTTAGAGGTCAATTTAAACTACGTACTTAGAGGTCATTTAGAACTACGTACTTAGAGGTAATATAGAACTACGTTCTTAGAGGTCATTTAGGACTTCGTACTTAGAGGTCATTTAGAACTACGTACTTAGAGGTCATTTAGAACCACATATTTAGAGGTCATTTAGAACTACTTACTTAGAGGTCATTTAGAACTACGTACCTAGAGGTCATTTAGGACCACGTACTTAGAGGTCATTTAGAACCACTTACTTAGAGGTCATTTAGAACTAAATACTTAGGGGCCATTTAGAACTACTTACTTAGAGGTCGTTTAGAACCACGTACTTAGAGGACATTTTGAACCACGTACTTAGAAGTCATTTAGAAGAACCCAAGTACTTAGAGGTAATTTAGAACCACTTACTAAGAGGTCATTTAGAACCAGATACTTAGAGGTCATTTAGAACTACTTACTTTGAGGTCATTTAGAACTACGTACCTAGAGGTCAATTAGAACTACGTACTTAGAGGTCATTTAGAACTACGTACTTGGAGGTAATATAGAACTACGTTCTTAGAGGTCTTTTAGGACTTCGTACTTAGAGGTCATTTAGAACTACGTACTTAGAGGTCATTTAGAACCACATACTTAGAGGTCATTTAGAACTACTTACTTAGAGGTCATTTAGAACTACGTACCTAGAGGTCATTTAGGACCACGTACTTGGAGGTCTATTAGAACCACTTACTTAGATGTCATTTGGAAGTACGTACCTAGAAGTCATTTAGAACTACGTACTTAGGGGTCATTTAGAACTACTTACTTAGAGGTCATTTGGAAGCACGTACTTAGAGGTCATTTATAACCACGTACCAAGAGGTCATTTAGAACCACGTACTTAGAGGACATTTTGAACCACGTACTTAGAAGTCATTTAGAAGAACCCACGTACTTAGAGGTCATTTAGAACCACGTACTAAGAGATCATATAGAACCACGTACTTAGAGGTCATTTAGAACCACTTACTTAGAGGTCATTTAGAACCACATACTTAGAGGTCATTTAGAACTACTTACTTTGAGGTCATTTAGAACTACGTACCTAGAGGTCAATTAGAACTACGTACTTAGAGGTCATTTAGAACTACGTACTTAGAGGTCATTTAGAACTACGTACCTAGAGGTCATTTAGGACCACGTACTAAGAGGTCATTTAGAACCACGTACTAAGAGGTTATTTAGCACTACGTATATAAGGTCATTTAGAACCACGTACTTAGAGGACATTTTGAACCACGTACTTAGAAGTCATTTAGAAGAACCCACGTACTTAGAGGTCATTTAGAACCACGTACTAATAGATCATATAGAACCACGTACTTAGAGGTCATTTAGAACCACTTACTTAGAGGTCATTTAGAACCACATACTGAGAGGTCATTTAGAACTACTTACTTTGAGCTTATTTATAACTTCGTACCATTAGGTCAAATAGAACTATGTACTTAGAGGTCATTTAGAACTACGTACTTAGAGGTAATATAGAACTACGTTCTTAGAGGTCATTTAGGACTTCGTACTTAGAGGTCATTTAGAACTACGTACTTAGAGGTCATTTAGAACCACATACTTAGAGGTCATTTAGAACTACTTACTTAGAGGTCATTTAGAACTACGTACCTAGAGGTCATTTTGGACCACGTACTTAGAGGTCATTTAGAACTACTTACTTAGAGGTCATTTGGAACTACGTATCTAGAGGTATTTAGAACTACGTACCTACTTAGACGTCATTTAGAACTACGTACTTAGAAGATATTTAGAACCACGTACTTAGAGGTCATTTAGAACCAACTATTTAGAGGTCATTTAGAACTACGTACTTAGATGTCATTTAGAACTACTGACTTAGAGGTCATTTAGAACCAAGTACTTAGAGGTCATTTAGAACCACGTACTTAGAGGTCATTTAGAACCTCGTACTTAGAGGTCATTTAGAACCACGTACTTAGAGGATAGTTAAAACCATGTAATTAGAGGTCAGTTAGAACTACGTTCTAAGAGGTCATTTAGAACCCACGAACTTAGAGGTCATTCAGAACCACGTACTTAGAGGTGATTTAGAACCACGTACTTAGAGGTTATTTAGCACTACGTATATAAGGTCATTTAGAACCACGTACTTAGAGGACATTTAGAACCACGTACTTAGAGGTTATTTAGCACTACGTATATAAGGTCATTTAGAACCACGTACTTAGAGGTCTTTTAGGACTTCGTACTTAGAGGTCATTTAGAACTACGTACTTAGAGGTCATTCAGAACCACTTACTTAGAGGTGATTTAGAACCACGTACTTAGAGGTTATTTAGCACTACGTATATAAGGTCATTTAGAACCACGTACTTAGAGGACATTTAGAACCACGTACTTAGAGGTTATTTAGCACTACGTATATAAGGTCATTTAGAACCACGTACTTAGAGGACATTTGAACCACGTACTTAGAAGTTATTTAGAAGAACCCACGTACTTAGAGGTCATTTAGAACCACGTACTTAGAGATCATATAGAACCATGTACTTAGAGGTCATTTAGAACCACTTACTTAGAGGTCATTTAGAACCACATACTTAGAGGTCATTTAGAACTACTTACTTTGAGGTCATTTAGAACTACGTACTTAGAGGTCAATTTAAACTACGTACTTAGAGGTCATTTAGAACTACGTACTTAGAGGTAATATAGAACTACGTTCTTAGAGGTCATTTAGGACTTCGTACTTAGAGGTCATTTAGAACTACGTACTTAGAGGTCATTTAGAACCACATACTTAGAGGTCATTTAGAACTACTTACTTAGAGGTCATTTAGAACTACGTACCTAGAGGTCATTTAGGACCACGTACTTAGAGGTCATTTAGAACCACTTACTTAGATGTCATTTGGAAGTACGTACCCAGAGGTCATTTAGAACTACATACTTAGGGATCATTTAGAACTACTTACTTAGAGGTCATTTAGAAGCACGTACTTAGAGGTCATTTATAACCACGTACTAAGAGGTCATTTAGAACCACGTACTTAGAGGTTATTTAGCACTACGTATATAAGGTCATTTAGAACCACGTACTTAGAGGACATTTTGAACCACGTACTTAGAAGTCATTTAGAAGAACCCACGTACTTAGAGGTAATTTAGAACCACTTACTAAGAGGTCATTTAGAACCAGATACTTAGAGGTCATTTAGAACTACTTACTTTGAGGTCATTTAGAACTACGTACCTAGAGGTCAATTAGAACTACGTACTTAGAGGTAATATAGAACTACGTTCTTAGAGGTCATTTAGGACTTCGTACTTAGAGGTCATTTAGAACTACGTACTTAGAGGTCATTTAGAACCACATACTTAGAGGTCATTTAGAACTACTTACTCAGAGGTCATTTAGAACTACGTACCTAGAGGTCATTTAGGACCACGTACTTAGAGGTCATTTAGAACCACTTACTTAGAGGTCATTTGGAACTACGTATCTAGAGGTATTTAGAACTACGTACTTAGACGTCATTTAGAACTACGTACTTAGAAGATATTTAGAACCACGTACTTAGAGGTCATTTAGAACCAACTATTTAGAGGTCATTTAGAACTACGTACTTAGATGTCATTTAGAACTACTGACTTAGAGGTCATTTAGAACCAAGTACTTAGAGGTCATTTAGAACCACGTACTTAGAGGTCATTTAGAACCTCGTACTTAGAGGTCATTTAGAACCACGTACTTAGAGGATAGTTAAAACCATGTAATTAGAGGTCAGTTAGAACTACGTTCTAAGAGGTCATTTAGAACCCACGAACTTAGAGGTCATTCAGAACCACGTACTTAGAGGTGATTTAGAACCACGTACTTAGAGGTTATTTAGCACTACGTATATAAGGTCATTTAGAACCACGTACTTAGAGGACATTTAGAACCACGTACTTAGATGTTATTTAGCACTACATATATAAGGTCATTTAGAACCACGTACTTAGAGGACATTTAGAACCACGTACTTAGAAGTTATTTAGAAGAACCCACGTACTTAGAGGTCATTTAGAACCACGTACTTAGAGATCATATAGAACCATGTACTTAGAGGTCATTTAGAACCACTTACTTAGAGGTCATTTAGAACCACATACTTAGAGGTCATTTAGAACTACTTACTTTGAGGTCATTTAGAACTACGTACTTAGAGGTCAATTAGAACTACGTACTTAGAGGTCATTTAGAACTACGTACTTAGAGGTAATATAGAACTACGTTCTTAGAGGTCATTTAGGACTTCGTACTTAGAGGTCATTTAGAACTATGTACTTAGAGGTCATTTAGAACCACATACTTAAAGGTCATTTAGAACTACTTACTTAGAGGTCATTTAGACTACGTACCTAGAGGTCATTTAGGACCACGTACTTAGAGGTCATTTAGAACCACTTACTTAGATGTCATTTAGAAGCACGTACTTAGAGGTCATTTATAACCACGTACTAAGAGGTCATTTAGAACCACGTACTTAGAGGTTATTTAGCACTACGTATATAAGGTCATTTAGAACCACGTACTTAGAGGTCATTTAGAACCACTTACTTAGAGGTCATTTGGAACTACGTATCTAGAGGTATTTAGAACTACGTACTTAGACGTCATTTAGAACTACGTACTTAGAAGATATTTAGAACCACGTACTTAGAGGTCATTTAGAACCAACTATTTAGAGGTCATTTAGAACTACGTACTTAGATGTCATTTAGAACTACTGAATTAGAGGTCATTTAGAACCAAGTTTTTAGAGGTCATTTAGAACCACGTACTTAGAGGTCATTTAGAACCTCGTACTTAGAGGTCATTTAGAACCACGTACTTAGAGGATAGTTAAAACCATGTAATTAGAGGTCAGTTAGAACTACGTTCTAAGAGGTCATTTAGAACGCACGAACTTAGAGGTCATTCAGAACCACTTACTTAGAGGTGATTTAGAACCACGTACTTAGAGGTTATTTAGCACTACGTATATAAGGTCATTTAGAACCACGTACTTAGAGGACATTTAGAACCACGTACTTAGAGGTTATTTAGCACTACGTATATAAGGTCATTTAGAACCACGTACTTAGAGGACATTTGAACCACGTACTTAGAAGTTATTTAGAAGAACCCACGTACTTAGAGGTCATTTAGAACCACGTACTTAGAGATCATATAGAACCATGTACTTAGAGGTCATTTAGAACCACTTACTTAGAGGTCATTTAGAACCACATACTTAGAGGTCATTTAGAACTACTTACTTTGAGGTCATTTAGAACTACGTACTTAGAGGTCAATTTAAACTACGTACTTAGAGGTCATTTAGAACTACGTACTTAGAGGTAATATAGAACTACGTTCTTAGAGGTCATTTAGGACTTCGTACTTAGAGGTCATTTAGAACTACGTACTTAGAGGTCATTTAGAACCACATATTTAGAGGTCATTTAGAACTACTTACTTAGAGGTCATTTAGAACTACGTACCTAGAGGTCATTTAGGACCACGTACTTAGAGGTCATTTAGAACCACTTACTTAGAGGTCATTTAGAACTAAATACTTAGGGGCCATTTAGAACTACTTACTTAGAGGTCATTTAGAACCACGTACTTAGAGGACATTTTGAACCACGTACTTAGAAGTCATTTAGAAGAACCCAAGTACTTAGAGGTAATTTAGAACCACTTACTAAGAGGTCATTTAGAACCAGATACTTAGAGGTCATTTAGAACTACTTACTTTGAGGTCATTTAGAACTACGTACCTAGAGGTCAATTAGAACTACGTACTTAGAGGTCATTTAGAACTACGTACTTGGAGGTAATATAGAACTACGTTCTTAGAGGTCTTTTAGGACTTCGTACTTAGAGGTCATTTAGAACTACGTACTTAGAGGTCATTTAGAACCACATACTTAGAGGTCATTTAGAACTACTTACTTAGAGGTCATTTAGAACTACGTACCTAGAGGTCATTTAGGACCACGTACTTGGAGGTCTATTAGAACCACTTACTTAGATGTCATTTGGAAGTACGTACCTAGAAGTCATTTAGAACTACGTACTTAGGGGTCATTTAGAACTACTTACTTAGAGGTCATTTGGAAGCACGTACTTAGAGGTCATTTATAACCACGTACCAAGAGGTCATTTAGAACCACGTACTTAGAGGACATTTTGAACCACGTACTTAGAAGTCATTTAGAAGAACCCACGTACTTAGAGGTCATTTAGAACCACGTACTAAGAGATCATATAGAACCACGTACTTAGAGGTCATTTAGAACCACTTACTTAGAGGTCATTTAGAACCACATACTTAGAGGTCATTTAGAACTACTTACTTTGAGGTCATTTAGAACTACGTACCTAGAGGTCAATTAGAACTACGTACTTAGAGGTCATTTAGAACTACGTACTTAGAGGTCATTTAGAACTACGTACCTAGAGGTCATTTAGGACCACGTACTAAGTGGTCATTTAGAACCACGTACTAAGAGGTTATTTAGCACTACGTATATAAGGTCATTTAGAACCACGTACTTAGAGGACATTTTGAACCACGTACTTAGAAGTCATTTAGAAGAACCCACGTACTTAGAGGTCATTTAGAACCACGTACTAATAGATCATATAGAACCACGTACTTAGAGGTCATTTAGAACCACTTACTTAGAGGTCATTTAGAACCACATACTGAGAGGTCATTTAGAACTACTTACTTTGAGCTTATTTATAACTTCGTACCATTAGGTCAAATAGAACTATGTACTTAGAGGTCATTTAGAACTACGTACTTAGAGGTAATATAGAACTACGTTCTTAGAGGTCATTTAGGACTTCGTACTTAGAGGTCATTTAGAACTACGTACTTAGAGGTCATTTAGAACCACATACTTAGAGGTCATTTAGAACTACTTACTTAGAGGTCATTTAGAACTACGTACCTAGAGGTCATTTAGGACCACGTACTTAGAGGTCATTTAGAACTACTTACTTAGAGGTCATTTGGAACTACGTATCTAGAGGTATTTAGAACTACGTACCTACTTAGACGTCATTTAGAACTACGTACTTAGAAGATATTTAGAACCACGTACTTAGAGGTCATTTAGAACCAACTATTTAGAGGTCATTTAGAACTACGTACTTAGATGTCATTTAGAACTACTGACTTAGAGGTCATTTAGAACCAAGTACTTAGAGGTCATTTAGAACCACGTACTTAGAGGTCATTTAGAACCTCGTACTTAGAGGTCATTTAGAACCACGTACTTAGAGGATAGTTAAAACCATGTAATTAGAGGTCAGTTAGAACTACGTTCTAAGAGGTCATTTAGAACCCACGAACTTAGAGGTCATTCAGAACCACGTACTTAGAGGTGATTTAGAACCACGTACTTAGAGGTTATTTAGCACTACGTATATAAGGTCATTTAGAACCACGTACTTAGAGGACATTTAGAACCACGTACTTAGAGGTTATTTAGCACTACGTATATAAGGTCATTTAGAACCACGTACTTAGAGGTCTTTTAGGACTTCGTACTTAGAGGTCATTTAGAACTACGTACTTAGAGGTCATTCAGAACCACTTACTTAGAGGTGATTTAGAACCACGTACTTAGAGGTTATTTAGCACTACGTATATAAGGTCATTTAGAACCACGTACTTAGAGGACATTTAGAACCACGTACTTAGAGGTTATTTAGCACTACGTATATAAGGTCATTTAGAACCACGTACTTAGAGGACATTTGAACCACGTACTTAGAAGTTATTTAGAAGAACCCACGTACTTAGAGGTCATTTAGAACCACGTACTTAGAGATCATATAGAACCATGTACTTAGAGGTCATTTAGAACCACTTACTTAGAGGTCATTTAGAACCACATACTTAGAGGTCATTTAGAACTACTTACTTTGAGGTCATTTAGAACTACGTACTTAGAGGTCAATTTAAACTACGTACTTAGAGGTCATTTAGAACTACGTACTTAGAGGTAATATAGAACTACGTTCTTAGAGGTCATTTAGGACTTCGTACTTAGAGGTCATTTAGAACTACGTACTTAGAGGTCATTTAGAACCACATACTTAGAGGTCATTTAGAACTACTTACTTAGAGGTCATTTAGAACTACGTACCTAGAGGTCATTTAGGACCACGTACTTAGAGGTCATTTAGAACCACTTACTTAGATGTCATTTGGAAGTACGTACCTAGAGGTCATTTAGAACTACATACTTAGGGATCATTTAGAACTACTTACTTAGAGGTCATTTAGAAGCACGTACTTAGAGGTCATTTATAACCACGTACTAAGAGGTCATTTAGAACCACGTACTTAGAGGTTATTTAGCACTACGTATATAAGGTCATTTAGAACCACGTACTTAGAGGACATTTTGAACCACGTACTTAGAAGTCATTTAGAAGAACCCACGTACTTAGAGGTAATTTAGAACCACTTACTAAGAGGTCATTTAGAACCAGATACTTAGAGGTCATTTAGAACTACTTACTTTGAGGTCATTTAGAACTACGTACCTAGAGGTCAATTAGAACTACGTACTTAGAGGTCATTTAGAACTACGTACTTGGAGGTAATATAGAACTACGTTCTTAGAGGTCTTTTAGGACTTCGTACTTAGAGGTCATTTAGAACTACGTACTTAGAGGTCATTTAGAACCACATACTTAGAGGTCATTTAGAACTACTTACTTAGAGGTCATTTAGAACTACGTACCTAGAGGTCATTTAGGACCACGTACTTGGAGGTCTATTAGAACCACTTACTTAGATGTCATTTGGAAGTACGTACCTAGAAGTCATTTAGAACTACGTACTTAGGGGTCATTTAGAACTACTTACTTAGAGGTCATTTAGAAGCACGTACTTAGAGGTCATTTATAACCACGTACTAAGAGGTCATTTAGAACCACGTACTTAGAGGACATTTTGAACCACGTACTTAGAAGTCATTTAGAAGAACCCACGTACTTAGAGGTCATTTAGAACCACGTACTAAGAGATCATATAGAACCACGTACTTAGAGGTCATTTAGAACCACTTACTTAGAGGTCATTTAGAACCACATACTTAGAGGTCATTTAGAACTACTTACTTTGAGGTCATTTAGAACTACGTACCTAGAGGTCAATTAGAACTACGTACTTAGAGGTCATTTAGAACTACGTACTTAGAGGTCATTTAGAACCACATACTTAGAGGTCATTTAGAACTACTTACTTTGAGGTCATTTAGAACTACGTACCTAGAGGTCAATTAGAACTACGTACTTAGAGGTCATTTAGAACTACGTACTTAGAGGTCATTTAGAACTACGTACCTAGAGGTCATTTAGGACCACGTACTAAGTGGTCATTTAGAACCACGTACTAAGAGGTTATTTAGCACTACGTATATAAGGTCATTTAGAACCACGTACTTAGAGGACATTTTGAACCACGTACTTAGAAGTCATTTAGAAGAACCCACGTACTTAGAGGTCATTTAGAACCACGTACTAATAGATCATATAGAACCACGTACTTAGAGGTCATTTAGAACCACTTACTTAGAGGTCATTTAGAACCACATACTGAGAGGTCATTTAGAACTACTTACTTTGAGCTTATTTATAACTTCGTACCATTAGGTCAAATAGAACTATGTACTTAGAGGTCATTTAGAACTACGTACTTAGAGGTAATATAGAACTACGTTCTTAGAGGTCATTTAGGACTTCGTACTTAGAGGTCATTTAGAACTACGTACTTAGAGGTCATTTAGAACCACATACTTAGAGGTCATTTAGAACTACTTACTTAGAGGTCATTTAGAACTACGTACCTAGAGGTCATTTAGGACCACGTACTTAGAGGTCATTTAGAACTACTTACTTAGAGGTCATTTGGAACTACGTATCTAGAGGTATTTAGAACTACGTACCTACTTAGACGTCATTTAGAACTACGTACTTAGAAGATATTTAGAACCACGTACTTAGAGGTCATTTAGAACCAACTATTTAGAGGTCATTTAGAACTACGTACTTAGATGTCATTTAGAACTACTGACTTAGAGGTCATTTAGAACCAAGTACTTAGAGGTCATTTAGAACCACGTACTTAGAGGTCATTTAGAACCTCGTACTTAGAGGTCATTTAGAACCACGTACTTAGAGGATAGTTAAAACCATGTAATTAGAGGTCAGTTAGAACTACGTTCTAAGAGGTCATTTAGAACCCACGAACTTAGAGGTCATTCAGAACCACGTACTTAGAGGTGATTTAGAACCACGTACTTAGAGGTTATTTAGCACTACGTATATAAGGTCATTTAGAACCACGTACTTAGAGGACATTTAGAACCACGTACTTAGAGGTTATTTAGCACTACGTATATAAGGTCATTTAGAACCACGTACTTAGAGGTCTTTTAGGACTTCGTACTTAGAGGTCATTTAGAACTACGTACTTAGAGGTCATTCAGAACCACTTACTTAGAGGTGATTTAGAACCACGTACTTAGAGGTTATTTAGCACTACGTATATAAGGTCATTTAGAACCACGTACTTAGAGGACATTTAGAACCACGTACTTAGAGGTTATTTAGCACTACGTATATAAGGTCATTTAGAACCACGTACTTAGAGGACATTTGAACCACGTACTTAGAAGTTATTTAGAAGAACCCACGTACTTAGAGGTCATTTAGAACCACGTACTTAGAGATCATATAGAACCATGTACTTAGAGGTCATTTAGAACCACTTACTTAGAGGTCATTTAGAACCACATACTTAGAGGTCATTTAGAACTACTTACTTTGAGGTCATTTAGAACTACGTACTTAGAGGTCAATTTAAACTACGTACTTAGAGGTCATTTAGAACTACGTACTTAGAGGTAATATAGAACTACGTTCTTAGAGGTCATTTAGGACTTCGTACTTAGAGGTCATTTAGAACTACGTACTTAGAGGTCATTTAGAACCACATACTTAGAGGTCATTTAGAACTACTTACTTAGAGGTCATTTAGAACTACGTACCTAGAGGTCATTTAGGACCACGTACTTAGAGGTCATTTAGAACCACTTACTTAGATGTCATTTGGAAGTACGTACCTAGAGGTCATTTAGAACTACATACTTAGGGATCATTTAGAACTACTTACTTAGAGGTCATTTAGAAGCACGTACTTAGAGGTCATTTATAACCACGTACTAAGAGGTCATTTAGAACCACGTACTTAGAGGTTATTTAGCACTACGTATATAAGGTCATTTAGAACCACGTACTTAGAGGACATTTTGAACCACGTACTTAGAAGTCATTTAGAAGAACCCACGTACTTAGAGGTAATTTAGAACCACTTACTAAGAGGTCATTTAGAACCAGATACTTAGAGGTCATTTAGAACTACTTACTTTGAGGTCATTTAGAACTACGTACCTAGAGGTCAATTAGAACTACGTACTTAGAGGTCATTTAGAACTACGTACTTGGAGGTAATATAGAACTACGTTCTTAGAGGTCTTTTAGGACTTCGTACTTAGAGGTCATTTAGAACTACGTACTTAGAGGTCATTTAGAACCACATACTTAGAGGTCATTTAGAACTACTTACTTAGAGGTCATTTAGAACTACGTACCTAGAGGTCATTTAGGACCACGTACTTGGAGGTCTATTAGAACCACTTACTTAGATGTCATTTGGAAGTACGTACCTAGAAGTCATTTAGAACTACGTACTTAGGGGTCATTTAGAACTACTTACTTAGAGGTCATTTAGAAGCACGTACTTAGAGGTCATTTATAACCACGTACTAAGAGGTCATTTAGAACCACGTACTTAGAGGACATTTTGAACCACGTACTTAGAAGTCATTTAGAAGAACCCACGTACTTAGAGGTCATTTAGAACCACGTACTAAGAGATCATATAGAACCACGTACTTAGAGGTCATTTAGAACCACTTACTTAGAGGTCATTTAGAACCACATACTTAGAGGTCATTTAGAACTACTTACTTTGAGGTCATTTAGAACTACGTACCTAGAGGTCAATTAGAACTACGTACTTAGAGGTCATTTAGAACTACGTACTTAGAGGTCATTTAGAACTACGTACCTAGAGGTCATTTAGGACCACGTACTAAGAGGTCATTTAGAACCACGTACTAAGAGGTTATTTAGCACTACGTATATAAGGTCATTTAGAACCACGTACTTAGAGGACATTTTGAACCACGTACTTAGAAGTCATTTAGAAGAACCCACGTACTTAGAGGTCATTTAGAACCACGTACTAATAGATCATATAGAACCACGTACTTAGAGGTCATTTAGAACCACTTACTTAGAGGTCATTTAGAACCACATACTGAGAGGTCATTTAGAACTACTTACTTTGAGCTTATTTATAACTTCGTACCATTAGGTCAAATAGAACTATGTACTTAGAGGTCATTTAGAACTACGTACTTAGAGGTAATATAGAACTACGTTCTTAGAGGTCATTTAGGACTTCGTACTTAGAGGTCATTTAGAACTACGTACTTAGAGGTCATTTAGAACCACATACTTAGAGAGCATTTAGAACTACTTACTTAGAGGTCATTTAGAACTACGTACCTAGAGGTCATTTAGGACCACGTACTTAGAGGTCATTTAGAACTACTTACTTAGAGGTCATTTGGAACTACGTATCTAGAGGTATTTAGAACTACGTACTTAGACGTCATTTAGAACTACGTACTTAGAAGATATTTAGAACCACGTACTTAGAGGTCATTTAGAACCAACTATTTAGAGGTCATTTCGAACTAGGTACTTAGATGTCATTTAGAACTACTGACTTAGAGGTCATTTAGAACCAAGTACTTAGAGGTCATTTAGAACCACGTACTTAGAGGTCATTTAGAACCTCGTACTTAGAGGTCATTTAGAACCACGTACTTAGAGGATAGTTAAAACCATGTAATTAGAGGTCAGTTAGAACTACGTTCTAAGAGGTCATTTAGAACCCACGAACTTAGAGGTCATTCAGAACCACGTACTTAGAGGTGATTTAGAACCACGTACTTAGAGGTTATTTAGCACTACGTATATAAGGTCATTTAGAACCACGTACTTAGAGGACATTTAGAACCACGTACTTAGAGGTTATTTAGCACTACGTATATAAGGTCATTTAGAACCACGTACTTAGAGGACATTTTGAACCACGTACTTAGAAGTTATTTAGAAGAACCCACGTACTTAGAGGTCATTTAGAACCACGTACTTAGAGATCATATAGAACCATGTACTTAGAGGTCATTTAGAACCACTTACTTAGAGGTCATTTAGAACCACATACTTAGAGGTCATTTAGAACTACTTACTTTGAGGTCATTTAGAACTACGTACTTAGAGGTCAATTAGAACTACGTACTTAGAGGTCATTTAGAACTACGTACTTAGAGGTAATATAGAACTACGTTCTTAGAGGTCATTTAGGACTTCGTACTTAGAGGTCATTTAGAACTATGTACTTAGCGGTCATTTAGAACCACATACTTAGAGGTCATTTAGAACTACTTACTTAGAGGTCATTTAGAACTACGTACCTAGAGGTCATTTAGGACCACGTACTTAGAGGTCATTTAGAACCACTTACTTAGATGTCATTTAGAAGCACGTACTTAGAGGTCATTTATAACCACGTACTAAGAGGTCATTTAGAACCACGTACTTAGTGGTTATTTAGCACTACGTATATAAGGTCATTTAGAACCACGTACTTAGAGGTCATTTAGAACCACTTACTTAGAGGTCATTTGGAACTACGTATCTAGAGGTATTTAGAACTACGTACTTAGACGTCATTTAGAACTACGTACTTAGAAGATATTTAGAACCACGTACTTAGAGGTCATTTAGAACCAACTATTTAGAGGTCATTTAGAACTACGTACTTAGATGTCATTTAGAACTACTGAATTAGAGGTCATTTAGAACCAAGTTTTTAGAGGTCATTTAGAACCACGTACTTAGAGGTCATTTAGAACCTCGTACTTAGAGGTCATTTAGAACCACGTACTTAGAGGATAGTTAAAACCATGTAATTAGAGGTTAGTTAGAACTACGTTCTAAGAGGTCATTTAGAACCCACGAACTTAGAGGTCATTCAGAACCACTTACTTAGAGGTGATTTAGAACCACGTACTTAGAGGTTATTTAGCACTACGTATATAAGGTCATTTAGAACCACGTACTTAGAGGACATTTAGAACCACGTACTTAGAGGTTATTTAGCACTACGTATATAAGGTCATTTAGAATCACGTACTTAGAGGACATTTTGAACCACGTACTTAGAAGTTATTTAGAAGAACCCACGTACTTAGAGGTCATTTAGAACCACGTACTTAGAGATCATATAGAACCATGTACTTAGAGGTCATTTAGAACCACTTACTTAGAGGTCATTTAGAACCACATACTTAGAGGTCATTTAGAACTACTTACTTTGAGGTCATTTAGAACTACGTACTTAGAGGTCAATTAGAACTACGTACTTAGAGGTCATTTAGAACTACGTACTTAGAGGTAATATAGAACTACGTTCTTAGAGGTCATTTAGGACTTCGTACTTAGAGGTCATTTAGAACTACGTACTTAGAGGTCATTTAGAACCACATACTTAGAGGTCATTTAGAACTACTTACTTAGAGGTCATTTAGAACTACGTACCTAGAGGTCATTTAGGACCACGTACCTAGAGGTCATTAAGAACCTCTTACTTAGATGTCATTTGGAAGTACGTACCTAGAGGTCATTTAGAACTACATACTTAGGGGTCATTTAGAACTACTTACTTAGAGGTCATTTAGAAGCACGTACTTAGAGGTCATTTATAACCACGTACTAAGAGGTCATTTAGAACCACGTACTTAGAGGTTATTTAGCACTACGTATATAAGGTCATTTAGAACCACGTACTTAGAGGACATTTTGAACCACGTACTTAGAAGTCATTTAGAAGAACCCACGTACTTAGAGGTAATTTAGAACCACTTACTTAGAGGTCATTTAGAACCAGATACTTAGAGGTCATTTAGAACTACTTACTTTGAGGTCATTTATAACTACGTACCTAGAGGTCAATTAGAACTACGTACTTAGAGGTCATTTAGAACTACGTACTTGGAGGTAATATAGAACTACGTTCTTAGAGGTCTTTTAGGACTTCGCACTTAGAGGTCATTTAGAACTACGTACTTAGAGGTCATTTAGAACCACATACTTAGAGGTCATTTAGAACTACTTACTTAGAGGTCATTTAGAACTACGTACCTAGAGGTCATTTAGGACCACGTACTTGGAGGTCTATTAGAACCACTTACTTAGATGTCATTTGGAAGTACGTACCTAGAGGTCATTTAGAACTACGTACTTAGGGGTCATTTAGAACTACTTACTTAGAGGTCATTTAGAAGCACGTACTTAGAGGTCATTTATAACCACGTACCAAGAGGTCATTTAGAACCACGTACTTAGAGGACATTTTGAACCACGTACTTAGAAGTCATTTAGAAGAACCCACGTACTTAGAGGTCATTTAGAACCACGTACTAAGAGATCATATAGAACCACGTACTTAGAGGTCATTTAGAACCACTTACTTAGAGGTCATTTAGAACCACATACTTAGAGGTCATTTAGAACTACTTACTTTGAGGTCATTTAGAACTACGTACCTAGAGGTCAATTAGAACTACGTACTTAGAGGTCATTTAGAACTACGTACTTAGAGGTCATTTAGAACTACGTACCTAGAGGTCATTTAGGACCACGTACTAAGAGGTCATTTAGAACCACGTACTAAGAGGTTATTTAGCACTACGTATATAAGGTCATTTAGAACCACGTACTTAGAGGACATTTTGAACCACGTACTTAGAAGTCATTTAGAAGAACCCACGTACTTAGAGGTCATTTAGAACCACGTACTAATAGATCATATAGAACCACGTACTTAGAGGTCATTTAGAACCACTTACTTAGAGGTCATTTAGAACCACATACTGAGAAGTCATTTAGAACTACTTACTTTGAGCTTATTTATAACTTCGTACCATTAGGTCAAATAGAACTATGTACTTAGAGGTCATTTAGAACTACGTACTTAGAGGTAATATAGAACTACGTTCTTAGAGGTCATTTAGGACTTCGTACTTAGAGGTCATTTAGAACTACGTACTTTGAGGTCATTTAGAACCACATACTTAGAGGTCATTTAGAACTACTTACTTAGAGGTCATTTAGAACTACGTACCTAGAGGTCATTTAGGACCACGTACTTAGAGGTCATTTAGAACCACTTACTTAGAGGTCATTTGGAACTACGTATCTAGAGGTATTTAGAACTACGTACTTAGACGTCATTTAGAACTACGTACTTAGAAGATATTTAGAACCACGTACTTAGAGGTCATTTAGAACCAACTATTTAGAGGTCATTTAGAACTACGTACTTAGATGTCATTTAGAACTACTGACTTAGAGGTCATTTAGAACCAAGTACTTAGAGGTCATTTAGAACCACGTACTTAGAGGTCATTTAGAACCTCGTACTTAGAGGTCATTTAGAACCACGTACTTAGAGGATAGTTAAAACCATGTAATTAGAGGTCAGTTAGAACTACGTTCTAAGAGGTCATTTAGAACCCACGAACTTAGAGGTCATTCAGAACCACGTACTTAGAGGTGATTTAGAACCACGTACTTAGAGGACATTTAGAACCACGTACTTAGAGGTTATTTAGCACTACGTATATAAGGTCATTTAAAAACCACGTACTTAGAGGACATTTTGACCCACGTACTTAGAAGTTATTTAGAAGAACCCACGTACTTAGAGGTCATTTAGAACCACGTACTAAGAGATCATATAGAACCATGTACTTAGAGGTCATTTAGAACCACTTACTTAGAGGTCATTTAGAACCACATACTTAGAGGTCATTTAGAACTACTTACTTTGAGGTCATTTAGAACTACGTACTTAGAGGTCAATTAGAACTACGTACTTAGAGGTCATTTAGAACTACGTACTTAGAGGTAATTTAGAACTACGTTCTTAGAGGTCATTTAGGACTTCGTACTTAGAGGTCATTTAGAACTACGTACTTAGAGGTCATTTAGAACCACATACTTAGAGGTCATTTAGAACTACTTACTTAGAGGTCATTTAGAACTACGTACCTAGAGGTCATTTAGGACCACGTACTTAGAGGTCATTTAGAACCACTCACTTAGATGTCATTTGGAAGTACGTACCTAGAGGTCATTTAGAACTACGTACTTAGGGGTCATTTAGAACTACTTACTTAGAGGTCATTTAGAAGCACGTACTTAGAGGTCATTTATAACCACGTACTAAGAGGTCATTTAGAACCACGTACTTAGAGGACATTTTGAACCACGTACTTAGAAGTCATTTAGAAGAACCCACGTACTTAGAGGTCATTTAGAACCACGTACTAAGAGATCATATAGAACCACGTACTTAGAGGTCATTTAGAACCACTTACTTAGAGGTCATTTAGAACCACATACTTAGAGGTCATTTAGAACTACTTACTTTGAGGTCATTTAGAACTACGTACCTAGAGGTCAATTAGAACTACGTACTTAGAGTTTATTTAGAACTACGTACTTAGAGGTAATATAGAACTACGTTCTTAGAGGTCATTTAGGACTTCGTACTTAGAGGTCATTTAGAACTACGTACTTAGAGGTCATTTAGAACCACATACTTAGAGGTCATTTAGAACTACTTACTTAGAGGTCATTTAGAACTACGCACCTAGAGGTCATTTAGGACCACGTACTTAGAGGTCATTTAGAACCACTTACTTAGAGGTCATTTGGAACTACGTATCTAGAGGTATTTAGAACTACGTACTTAGACGTCATTTAGAACTACGTACTTAGAAGATATTTAGAACCACGTACTTAGAGGTCATTTAGAACCAACTATTTAGAGGTCATTTAGAACTACGTACTTAGATGTCATTTAGAACTACGTACTTAGAGGTCATTTAGAACCACGTACTGAGAGGTCATTTAGAACCACGTACTTAGAGGTCATTTAGAACCAACAACTTAGAGGTCATTTAGAACTACGTACATAGAGGCCATTTAGAACCACATACTTAGAGGTCGTTTAGAACTACTTACTTAGGGGTCATTTAGAACCACGTACTCTGAGGTCATTAATTTAGAACCAAATACTTAGAGGTCATTTAGAACCACATATTTGAGGTCGTTTAGAATTACGTACTGAGAGGTCATTTAGAACCACGTACTTAGAGGTCATTTAGAACCACGTACTAAGAGATCATATAGAACCACGTACTTAGAGGTCATTTAGAACCACTTACTTAGATGTCATTTAGAACCACATACTTAGAGGTCATTTAGAACTACTTACTTTGAGGTCATTTAGAACTACGTACCTAGAGGTCAATTAGAACTACGTACTTAGAGGTCATTTAGAACTACGTACTTAGAGGTCATTTAGAACTACGTACCTAGAGGTCATTTAGGACCACGTACTAAGAGGTCATTTAGAACCACGTACTAAGAGGTTATTTAGCACTACGTATATAAGGTCATTTAGAACCACGTACTTAGAGGACATTTTGAACCACGTACTTAGAAGTCATTTAGAATAACCCACGTACTTAGAGGTCATTTAGAACCACGTACTAATAGATCATATAGAACCACGTACTTAGAGGTCATTTAGAACCACTTACTTAGAGGTCATTTAGAACCACATACTGAGAGGTCATTTAGAACTACTTACTTTGAGCTTATTCATAACTTCGTACCATTAGGTCAAATAGAACTATGTACTTAGAGGTCATTTAGAACTACGTACTTAGAGGTAATATAGAACTACGTTCTTAGAGGTCATTTAGGACTTCGTACTTAGAGGTCATTTAGAACTACGTACTTAGAGGTCATTTAGAACCACATACTTAGAGGTCATTTAGAACTACAAACTTAGAGGTCATTTAGAACTACGTACCTAGAGGTCATTTAGGACCACGTACTTAGAGGTCATTTAGAACTACTTACTTAGAGGTCATTTGGAACTACGTATCTAGAGGTATTTAGAACTACGTACTTAGACGTCATTTAGAACTACGTACTTAGAAGATATTTAGAACCACGTACTTAGAGGTCATTTAGAACCAACTATTTAGAGGTCATTTAGAACTACGTACTTAGATGTCATTTAGAACTACTGACTTAGAGGTCATTTAGAACCAAGTACTTAGAGGTCATTTAGAACCACGTACTTAGAGGTCATTTAGAAGAACCCACGTACTTAGAGGTCATTTAGAACCACGTACTAATAGATCATATAGAACCACGTACTTAGAGGTCATTTAGAACCACTTACTTAGAGGTCATTTAGAACCACATACTGAGAGGTCATTTAGAACTACTTACTTTGAGGTCATTTAGAACTACGTACCTAGAGGTCAATTAGAACTACGTACTTAGAGGTCATTTAGAACTACGTACTTAGAGGTCATTTAGAACTACGTACCTAGAGGTCATTTAGGACCACGTACTAAGAGGTCATTTAGAACCACGTACTAAGAGGTTATTTAGCACTACGTATATAAGGTCATTTAGAACCACGTACTTAGAGGACATTTTGAACCACGTACTTAGAAGTCATTTAGAAGAACCCACGTACTTAGAGGTCATTTAGAACCACGTACTAATAGATCATATAGAACCACGTACTTAGAGGTCATTTAGAACCACTTACTTAGAGGTCATTTAGAACCACATACTGAGAGGTCATTTAGAACTACTTACTTTGAGCTTATTTATAACTTCGTACCATTAGGTCAAATAGAACTATGTACTTAGAGGTCATTTAGAACTACGTACTTAGAGGTAATATAGAACTACGTTCTTAGAGGTCATTTAGGACTTCGTACTTAGAGGTCATTTAGAACTACGTACTTAGAGGTCATTTAGAACCACATACTTAGAGAGCATTTAGAACTACTTACTTAGAGGTCATTTAGAACTACGTACCTAGAGGTCATTTAGGACCACGTACTTAGAGGTCATTTAGAACTACTTACTTAGAGGTCATTTGGAACTACGTATCTAGAGGTATTTAGAACTACGTACTTAGACGTCATTTAGAACTACGTACTTAGAAGATATTTAGAACCACGTACTTAGAGGTCATTTAGAACCAACTATTTAGAGGTCATTTAGAACTAGGTACTTAGATGTCATTTAGAACTACTGACTTAGAGGTCATTTAGAACCAAGTACTTAGAGGTCATTTAGAACCACGTACTTAGAGGTCATTTAGAACCTCGTACTTAGAGGTCATTTAGAACCACGTACTTAGAGGATAGTTAAAACCATGTAATTAGAGGTCAGTTAGAACTACGTTCTAAGAGGTCATTTAGAACCCACGAACTTAGAGGTCATTCAGAACCACGTACTTAGAGGTGATTTAGAACCACGTACTTAGAGGTTATTTAGCACTACGTATATAAGGTCATTTAGAACCACGTACTTAGAGGACATTTAGAACCACGTACTTAGAGGTTATTTAGCACTACGTATATAAGGTCATTTAGAACCACGTACTTAGAGGACATTTTGAACCACGTACTTAGAAGTTATTTAGAAGAACCCACGTACTTAGAGGTCATTTAGAACCACGTACTTAGAGATCATATAGAACCATGTACTTAGAGGTCATTTAGAACCACTTACTTAGAGGTCATTTAGAACCACATACTTAGAGGTCATTTAGAACTACTTACTTTGAGGTCATTTAGAACTACGTACTTAGAGGTCAATTAGAACTACGTACTTAGAGGTCATTTAGAACTACGTACTTAGAGGTAATATAGAACTACGTTCTTAGAGGTCATTTAGGACTTCGTACTTAGAGGTCATTTAGAACTATGTACTTAGCGGTCATTTAGAACCACATACTTAGAGGTCATTTAGAACTACTTACTTAGAGGTCATTTAGAACTACGTACCTAGAGGTCATTTAGGACCACGTACTTAGAGGTCATTTAGAACCACTTACTTAGATGTCATTTAGAAGCACGTACTTAGAGGTCATTTATAACCACGTACTAAGAGGTCATTTAGAACCACGTACTTAGTGGTTATTTAGCACTACGTATATAAGGTCATTTAGAACCACGTACTTAGAGGTCATTTAGAACCACTTACTTAGAGGTCATTTGGAACTACGTATCTAGAGGTATTTAGAACTACGTACTTAGACGTCATTTAGAACTACGTACTTAGAAGATATTTAGAACCACGTACTTAGAGGTCATTTAGAACCAACTATTTAGAGGTCATTTAGAACTACGTACTTAGATGTCATTTAGAACTACTGAATTAGAGGTCATTTAGAACCAAGTTTTTAGAGGTCATTTAGAACCACGTACTTAGAGGTCATTTAGAACCTCGTACTTAGAGGTCATTTAGAACCACGTACTTAGAGGATAGTTAAAACCATGTAATTAGAGGTTAGTTAGAACTACGTTCTAAGAGGTCATTTAGAACCCACGAACTTAGAGGTCATTCAGAACCACTTACTTAGAGGTGATTTAGAACCACGTACTTAGAGGTTATTTAGCACTACGTATATAAGGTCATTTAGAACCACGTACTTAGAGGACATTTAGAACCACGTACTTAGAGGTTATTTAGCACTACGTATATAAGGTCATTTAGAATCACGTACTTAGAGGACATTTTGAACCACGTACTTAGAAGTTATTTAGAAGAACCCACGTACTTAGAGGTCATTTAGAACCACGTACTTAGAGATCATATAGAACCATGTACTTAGAGGTCATTTAGAACCACTTACTTAGAGGTCATTTAGAACCACATACTTAGAGGTCATTTAGAACTACTTACTTTGAGGTCATTTAGAACTACGTACTTAGAGGTCAATTAGAACTACGTACTTAGAGGTCATTTAGAACTACGTACTTAGAGGTAATATAGAACTACGTTCTTAGAGGTCATTTAGGACTTCGTACTTAGAGGTCATTTAGAACTACGTACTTAGAGGTCATTTAGAACCACATACTTAGAGGTCATTTAGAACTACTTACTTAGAGGTCATTTAGAACTACGTACCTAGAGGTCATTTAGGACCACGTACTTAGAGGATAGTTAAAACCATGTAATTAGAGGTTAGTTAGAACTACGTTCTAAGAGGTCATTTAGAACCCACGAACTTAGAGGTCATTCAGAACCACTTACTTAGAGGTGATTTAGAACCACGTACTTAGAGGTTATTTAGCACTACGTATATAAGGTCATTTAGAACCACGTACTTAGAGGACATTTAGAACCACGTACTTAGAGGTTATTTAGCACTACGTATATAAGGTCATTTAGAATCACGTACTTAGAGGACATTTTGAACCACGTACTTAGAAGTTATTTAGAAGAACCCACGTACTTAGAGGTCATTTAGAACCACGTACTTAGAGATCATATAGAACCATGTACTTAGAGGTCATTTAGAACCACTTACTTAGAGGTCATTTAGAACCACATACTTAGAGGTCATTTAGAACTACTTACTTTGAGGTCATTTAGAACTACGTACTTAGAGGTCAATTAGAACTACGTACTTAGAGGTCATTTAGAACTACGTACTTAGAGGTAATATAGAACTACGTTCTTAGAGGTCATTTAGGACTTCGTACTTAGAGGTCATTTAGAACTACGTACTTAGAGGTCATTTAGAACCACATACTTAGAGGTCATTTAGAACTACTTACTTAGAGGTCATTTAGAACTACGTACCTAGAGGTCATTTAGAACTACATACTTAGGGGTCATTTAGAACTACTTACTTAGAGGTCATTTAGAAGCACGTACTTAGAGGTCATTTATAACCACGTACTAAGAGGTCATTTAGAACCACGTACTTAGAGGTTATTTAGCACTACGTATATAAGGTCATTTAGAACCACGTACTTAGAGGACATTTTGAACCACGTACTTAGAAGTCATTTAGAAGAACCCACGTACTTAGAGGTAATTTAGAACCACTTACTTAGAGGTCATTTAGAACCAGATACTTAGAGGTCATTTAGAACTACTTACTTTGAGGTCATTTATAACTACGTACCTAGAGGTCAATTAGAACTACGTACTTAGAGGTCATTTAGAACTACGTACTTGGAGGTAATATAGAACTACGTTCTTAGAGGTCTTTTAGGACTTCGCACTTAGAGGTCATTTAGAACTACGTACTTAGAGGTCATTTAGAACCACATACTTAGAGGTCATTTAGAACTACTTACTTAGAGGTCATTTAGAACTACGTACCTAGAGGTCATTTAGGACCACGTACTTGGAGGTCTATTAGAACCACTTACTTAGATGTCATTTGGAAGTACGTACCTAGAGGTCATTTAGAACTACGTACTTAGGGGTCATTTAGAACTACTTACTTAGAGGTCATTTAGAAGCACGTACTTAGAGGTCATTTATAACCACGTACCAAGAGGTCATTTAGAACCACGTACTTAGAGGACATTTTGAACCACGTACTTAGAAGTCATTTAGAAGAACCCACGTACTTAGAGGTCATTTAGAACCACGTACTAAGAGATCATATAGAACCACGTACTTAGAGGTCATTTAGAACCACTTACTTAGAGGTCATTTAGAACCACATACTTAGAGGTCATTTAGAACTACTTACTTTGAGGTCATTTAGAACTACGTACCTAGAGGTCAATTAGAACTACGTACTTAGAGGTCATTTAGAACTACGTACTTAGAGGTCATTTAGAACTACGTACCTAGAGGTCATTTAGGACCACGTACTAAGAGGTCATTTAGAACCACGTACTAAGAGGTTATTTAGCACTACGTATATAAGGTCATTTAGAACCACGTACTTAGAGGACATTTTGAACCACGTACTTAGAAGTCATTTAGAAGAACCCACGTACTTAGAGGTCATTTAGAACCACGTACTAATAGATCATATAGAACCACGTACTTAGAGGTCATTTAGAACCACTTACTTAGAGGTCATTTAGAACCACATACTGAGAAGTCATTTAGAACTACTTACTTTGAGCTTATTTATAACTTCGTACCATTAGGTCAAATAGAACTATGTACTTAGAGGTCATTTAGAACTACGTACTTAGAGGTAATATAGAACTACGTTCTTAGAGGTCATTTAGGACTTCGTACTTAGAGGTCATTTAGAACTACGTACTTTGAGGTCATTTAGAACCACATACTTAGAGGTCATTTAGAACTACTTACTTAGAGGTCATTTAGAACTACGTACCTAGAGGTCATTTAGGACCACGTACTTAGAGGTCATTTAGAACCACTTACTTAGAGGTCATTTGGAACTACGTATCTAGAGGTATTTAGAACTACGTACTTAGACGTCATTTAGAACTACGTACTTAGAAGATATTTAGAACCACGTACTTAGAGGTCATTTAGAACCAACTATTTAGAGGTCATTTAGAACTACGTACTTAGATGTCATTTAGAACTACTGACTTAGAGGTCATTTAGAACCAAGTACTTAGAGGTCATTTAGAACCACGTACTTAGAGGTCATTTAGAACCTCGTACTTAGAGGTCATTTAGAACCACGTACTTAGAGGATAGTTAAAACCATGTAATTAGAGGTCAGTTAGAACTACGTTCTAAGAGGTCATTTAGAACCCACGAACTTAGAGGTCATTCAGAACCACGTACTTAGAGGTGATTTAGAACCACGTACTTAGAGGACATTTAGAACCACGTACTTAGAGGTTATTTAGCACTACGTATATAAGGTCATTTAAAAACCACGTACTTAGAGGACATTTTGACCCACGTACTTAGAAGTTATTTAGAAGAACCCACGTACTTAGAGGTCATTTAGAACCACGTACTAAGAGATCATATAGAACCATGTACTTAGAGGTCATTTAGAACCACTTACTTAGAGGTCATTTAGAACCACATACTTAGAGGTCATTTAGAACTACTTACTTTGAGGTCATTTAGAACTACGTACTTAGAGGTCAATTAGAACTACGTACTTAGAGGTCATTTAGAACTACGTACTTAGAGGTAATTTAGAACTACGTTCTTAGAGGTCATTTAGGACTTCGTACTTAGAGGTCATTTAGAACTACGTACTTAGAGGTCATTTAGAACCACATACTTAGAGGTCATTTAGAACTACTTACTTAGAGGTCATTTAGAACTACGTACCTAGAGGTCATTTAGGACCACGTACTTAGAGGTCATTTAGAACCACTCACTTAGATGTCATTTGGAAGTACGTACCTAGAGGTCATTTAGAACTACGTACTTAGGGGTCATTTAGAACTACTTACTTAGAGGTCATTTAGAAGCACGTACTTAGAGGTCATTTATAACCACGTACTAAGAGGTCATTTAGAACCACGTACTTAGAGGACATTTTGAACCACGTACTTAGAAGTCATTTAGAAGAACCCACGTACTTAGAGGTCATTTAGAACCACGTACTAAGAGATCATATAGAACCACGTACTTAGAGGTCATTTAGAACCACTTACTTAGAGGTCATTTAGAACCACATACTTAGAGGTCATTTAGAACTACTTACTTTGAGGTCATTTAGAACTACGTACCTAGAGGTCAATTAGAACTACGTACTTAGAGTTTATTTAGAACTACGTACTTAGAGGTAATATAGAACTACGTTCTTAGAGGTCATTTAGGACTTCGTACTTAGAGGTCATTTAGAACTACGTACTTAGAGGTCATTTAGAACCACATACTTAGAGGTCATTTAGAACTACTTACTTAGAGGTCATTTAGAACTACGCACCTAGAGGTCATTTAGGACCACGTACTTAGAGGTCATTTAGAACCACTTACTTAGAGGTCATTTGGAACTACGTATCTAGAGGTATTTAGAACTACGTACTTAGACGTCATTTAGAACTACGTACTTAGAAGATATTTAGAACCACGTACTTAGAGGTCATTTAGAACCAACTATTTAGAGGTCATTTAGAACTACGTACTTAGATGTCATTTAGAACTACGTACTTAGAGGTCATTTAGAACCACGTACTGAGTGGTCATTTAGAACCACGTACTTAGAGGTCATTTAGAACCAACAACTTAGAGGTCATTTAGAACTACGTACATAGAGGCCATTTAGAACCACATACTTAGAGGTCGTTTAGAACTACTTACTTAGGGGTCATTTAGAACCACGTACTCTGAGGTCATTAATTTAGAACCAAATACTTAGAGGTCATTTAGAACCACATATTTGAGGTCGTTTAGAATTACGTACTGAGAGGTCATTTAGAACCACGTACTTAGAGGTCATTTAGAACCACGTACTAAGAGATCATATAGAACCACGTACTTAGAGGTCATTTAGAACCACTTACTTAGATGTCATTTAGAACCACATACTTAGAGGTCATTTAGAACTACTTACTTTGAGGTCATTTAGAACTACGTACCTAGAGGTCAATTAGAACTACGTACTTAGAGGTCATTTAGAACTACGTACTTAGAGGTCATTTAGAACTACGTACCTAGAGGTCATTTAGGACCACGTACTAAGAGGTCATTTAGAACCACGTACTAAGAGGTTATTTAGCACTACGTATATAAGGTCATTTAGAACCACGTACTTAGAGGACATTTTGAACCACGTACTTAGAAGTCATTTAGAATAACCCACGTACTTAGAGGTCATTTAGAACCACGTACTAATAGATCATATAGAACCACGTACTTAGAGGTCATTTAGAACCACTTACTTAGAGGTCATTTAGAACCACATACTGAGAGGTCATTTAGAACTACTTACTTTGAGCTTATTCATAACTTCGTACCATTAGGTCAAATAGAACTATGTACTTAGAGGTCATTTAGAACTACGTACTTAGAGGTAATATAGAACTACGTTATTAGAGGTCATTTAGGACTTCGTACTTAGAGGTCATTTAGAACTACGTACTTAGAGGTCATTTAGAACCACATACTTAGAGGTCATTTAGAACTACAAACTTAGAGGTCATTTAGAACTACGTACCTAGAGGTCATTTAGGACCACGTACTTAGAGGTCATTTAGAACTACTTACTTAGAGGTCATTTGGAACTACGTATCTAGAGGTATTTAGAACTACGTACTTAGACGTCATTTAGAACTACGTACTTAGAAGATATTTAGAACCACGTACTTAGAGGTCATTTAGAACCAACTATTTAGAGGTCATTTAGAACTACGTACTTAGATGTCATTTAGAACTACTGACTTAGAGGTCATTTAGAACCAAGTACTTAGAGGTCATTTAGAACCACGTACTTAGAGGTCATTTAGAACCTCGTACTTAGAGGTCATTTAGAACCACGTACTTAGAGGATAGTTAAAACCATGTAATTAGAGGTCAGTTAGAACTACGTTCTAAGAGGTCATTTAGAACCCACGAACTTAGAGGTCATTCAGAACCACGTACTTAGAGGTGATTTAGAACCACGTACTTAGAGGTTATTTAGCACTACGTATATAAGGTCATTTAGAACCACGTACTTAGAGGACATTTAGAACCACGTACTTAGAGGTTATTTAGCACTACGTATATAAGGTCATTTAGAACCACGTACTTAGAGGACATTTTGAACCACGTACTTAGAAGTTATTTAGAAGAACCCACGTACTTAGAGGTCATTTAGAACCACGTACTTAGAGATCATATAGAACCATGTACTTAGAGGTCATTTAGAACCACTTACTTAGAGGTCATTTAGAACCACATACTTAGAGGTCATTTAGAACTACTTACTTTGAGGTCATTTAGAACTACGTACTTAGAGGTCAATTAGAACTACGTACTTAGAGGTCATTTAGAACTACGTACTTAGAGGTAATATAGAACTACATTCTTAGATGTCATTTAGGACTTCGTACTTAGAGGTCATTTAGAACTATGTACTTAGCGGTCATTTAGAACCACATACTTAGAGGTCATTTAGAACTACTTACTTAGAGGTCATTTAGAACTACGTACCTAGAGGTCATTTAGGACCACGTACTTAGAGGTCATTTAGAACCACTTACTTAGATGTCATTTAGAAGCACGTACTTAGAGGTCATTTATAACCACGTACTAAGAGGTCATTTAGAACCACGTACTTAGAGGTTTTTTAGCACTACGTATATAAGGTCATTTAGAACCACGTACTTAGAGGATAGTTAAAACCATGTAATTAGAGGTCAGTTAGAACTACGTTCTAAGAGGTCATTTAGAACCCACGAACTTAGAGGTCATTCAGAACCACTTACTTAGAGGTGATTTAGAACCACGTACTTAGAGGACATTTAGAACCACGTACTTAGAGGTTATTTAGCACTACGTATATAAGGTCATTTAGAACCACGTACTTAGAGGACATTTTGAACCACGTACTTAGAAGTTATTTAGAAGAACCCACGTACTTAGAGGTCATTTAGAACCACGTACTTAGAGATCATATAGAACCATGTACTTAGAGGTCATTTAGAACCACTTACTTAGAGGTCATTTAGAACCACATACTTAGAGGTCATTTAGAACTACTTACTTTGAGGTCATTTAGAACTACGTACTTAGAGGTCAATTAGAACTACGTACTTAGAGGTCATTTAGAACTACGTACTTAGAGGTAATATAGAACTACGTTCTTAGAGGTCATTTAGGACTTCGTACTTAGAGGTCATTTAGAACTACGTACTTAGAGGTCATTTAGAACCACATACTTAGAGGTCATTTAGAACTACTTACTTAGAGGTCATTTAGAACTACGTACCTAGAGGTCATTTAGGACCACGTACTTAGAGGTCATTAAGAACCACTTACTTAGATGTTATTTGGAAGTACGTACCTATTGGTCATTTAGAACTACATACTTAGGGGTCATTTAGAACTACTTACTTAGAGGTCATTTAGAAGCACGTACTTAGAGGTCATTTATAACCACGTACTAAGAGGTCATTTAGAACCACGTACTTAGAGGTTATTTAGCACTACGTATATAAGGTCATTTAGAACCACGTACTAAGAGATCATATAGAACCACGTACTTAGAGGTCATTTAGAACCACTTACTTAGAGGTCATTTAGAACCACATACTTAGAGGTCATTTAGAACTACTTACTTTGAGGTCATTTAGAACTACGTACCTAGAGGTCAATTAGAACTACGTACTTAGAGGTCATTTAGAACTACGTACTTAGAGGTCATTTAGAACTACGTACCTAGAGGTCATTTAGGACCACGTACTAAGAGGTCATTTAGAACCACGTACTAAGAGGTTATTTAGCACTACGTATATAAGGTCATTTAGAACCACGTACTTAGAGGACATTTTGAACCACGTACTTAGAAGTCATTTAGAAGAACCCACGTACTTAGAGGTCATTTAGAACCACGTACTAATAGATCATATAGAACCACGTACTTAGAGGTCATTTAGAACCACTTACTTAGAGGTCATTTAGAACCACATACTGAGAAGTCATTTAGAACTACTTACTTTGAGCTTATTTATAACTTCGTACCATTAGGTCAAATAGAACTATGTACTTAGAGGTCATTTAGAACTACGTACTTAGAGGTAATATAGAACTACGTTCTTAGAGGTCATTTAGGACTTCGTACTTAGAGGTCATTTAGAACTACGTACTTTGAGGTCATTTAGAACCACATACTTAGAGGTCATTTAGAACTACTTACTTAGAGGTCATTTAGAACTACGTACCTAGAGGTCATTTAGGACCACGTACTTAGAGGTCATTTAGAACCACTTACTTAGAGGTCATTTGGAACTACGTATCTAGAGGTATTTAGAACTACGTACTTAGACGTCATTTAGAACTACGTACTTAGAAGATATTTAGAACCACGTACTTAGAGGTCATTTAGAACCAACTATTTAGAGGTCATTTAGAACTACGTACTTAGATGTCATTTAGAACTACTGACTTAGAGGTCATTTAGAACCAAGTACTTAGAGGTCATTTAGAACCACGTACTTAGAGGTCATTTAGAACCTCGTACTTAGAGGTCATTTAGAACCACGTACTTAGAGGATAGTTAAAACCATGTAATTAGAGGTCAGTTAGAACTACGTTCTAAGAGGTCATTTAGAACCCACGAACTTAGAGGTCATTCAGAACCACGTACTTAGAGGTGATTTAGAACCACGTACTTAGAGGACATTTAGAACCACGTACTTAGAGGTTATTTAGCACTACGTATATAAGGTCATTTAAAAACCACGTACTTAGAGGACATTTTGACCCACGTACTTAGAAGTTATTTAGAAGAACCCACGTACTTAGAGGTCATTTAGAACCACGTACTAAGAGATCATATAGAACCATGTACTTAGAGGTCATTTAGAACCACTTACTTAGAGGTCATTTAGAACCACATACTTAGAGGTCATTTAGAACTACTTACTTTGAGGTCATTTAGAACTACGTACTTAGAGGTCAATTAGAACTACGTACTTAGAGGTCATTTAGAACTACGTACTTAGAGGTAATTTAGAACTACGTTCTTAGAGGTCATTTAGGACTTCGTACTTAGAGGTCATTTAGAACTACGTACTTAGAGGTCATTTAGAACCACATACTTAGAGGTCATTTAGAACTACTTACTTAGAGGTCATTTAGAACTACGTACCTAGAGGTCATTTAGGACCACGTACTTAGAGGTCATTTAGAACCACTCACTTAGATGTCATTTGGAAGTACGTACCTAGAGGTCATTTAGAACTACGTACTTAGGGGTCATTTAGAACTACTTACTTAGAGGTCATTTAGAAGCACGTACTTAGAGGTCATTTATAACCACGTACTAAGAGGTCATTTAGAACCACGTACTTAGAGGACATTTTGAACCACGTACTTAGAAGTCATTTAGAAGAACCCACGTACTTAGAGGTCATTTAGAACCACGTACTAAGAGATCATATAGAACCACGTACTTAGAGGTCATTTAGAACCACTTACTTAGAGGTCATTTAGAACCACATACTTAGAGGTCATTTAGAACTACTTACTTTGAGGTCATTTAGAACTACGTACCTAGAGGTCAATTAGAACTACGTACTTAGAGTTTATTTAGAACTACGTACTTAGAGGTAATATAGAACTACGTTCTTAGAGGTCATTTAGGACTTCGTACTTAGAGGTCATTTAGAACTACGTACTTAGAGGTCATTTAGAACCACATACTTAGAGGTCATTTAGAACTACTTACTTAGAGGTCATTTAGAACTACGCACCTAGAGGTCATTTAGGACCACGTACTTAGAGGTCATTTAGAACCACTTACTTAGAGGTCATTTGGAACTACGTATCTAGAGGTATTTAGAACTACGTACTTAGACGTCATTTAGAACTACGTACTTAGAAGATATTTAGAACCACGTACTTAGAGGTCATTTAGAACCAACTATTTAGAGGTCATTTAGAACTACGTACTTAGATGTCATTTAGAACTACGTACTTAGAGGTCATTTAGAACCACGTACTGAGAGGTCATTTAGAACCACGTACTTAGAGGTCATTTAGAACCAACAACTTAGAGGTCATTTAGAACTACGTACATAGAGGCCATTTAGAACCACATACTTAGAGGTCGTTTAGAACTACTTACTTAGGGGTCATTTAGAACCACGTACTCTGAGGTCATTAATTTAGAACCAAATACTTAGAGGTCATTTAGAACCACATATTTGAGGTCGTTTAGAATTACGTACTGAGAGGTCATTTAGAACCACGTACTTAGAGGTCATTTAGAACCACGTACTAAGAGATCATATAGAACCACGTACTTAGAGGTCATTTAGAACCACTTACTTAGATGTCATTTAGAACCACATACTTAGAGGTCATTTAGAACTACTTACTTTGAGGTCATTTAGAACTACGTACCTAGAGGTCAATTAGAACTACGTACTTAGAGGTCATTTAGAACTACGTACTTAGAGGTCATTTAGAACTACGTACCTAGAGGTCATTTAGGACCACGTACTAAGAGGTCATTTAGAACCACGTACTAAGAGGTTATTTAGCACTACGTATATAAGGTCATTTAGAACCACGTACTTAGAGGACATTTTGAACCACGTACTTAGAAGTCATTTAGAATAACCCACGTACTTAGAGGTCATTTAGAACCACGTACTAATAGATCATATAGAACCACGTACTTAGAGGTCATTTAGAACCACTTACTTAGAGGTCATTTAGAACCACATACTGAGAGGTCATTTAGAACTACTTACTTTGAGCTTATTCATAACTTCGTACCATTAGGTCAAATAGAACTATGTACTTAGAGGTCATTTAGAACTACGTACTTAGAGGTAATATAGAACTACGTTCTTAGAGGTCATTTAGGACTTCGTACTTAGAGGTCATTTAGAACTACGTACTTAGAGGTCATTTAGAACCACATACTTAGAGGTCATTTAGAACTACAAACTTAGAGGTCATTTAGAACTACGTACCTAGAGGTCATTTAGGACCACGTACTTAGAGGTCATTTAGAACTACTTACTTAGAGGTCATTTGGAACTACGTATCTAGAGGTATTTAGAACTACGTACTTAGACGTCATTTAGAACTACGTACTTAGAAGATATTTAGAACCACGTACTTAGAGGTCATTTAGAACCAACTATTTAGAGGTCATTTAGAACTACGTACTTAGATGTCATTTAGAACTACTGACTTAGAGGTCATTTAGAACCAAGTACTTAGAGGTCATTTAGAACCACGTACTTAGAGGTCATTTAGAACCTCGTACTTAGAGGTCATTTAGAACCACGTACTTAGAGGATAGTTAAAACCATGTAATTAGAGGTCAGTTAGAACTACGTTCTAAGAGGTCATTTAGAACCCACGAACTTAGAGGTCATTCAGAACCACGTACTTAGAGGTGATTTAGAACCACGTACTTAGAGGTTATTTAGCACTACGTATATAAGGTCATTTAGAACCACGTACTTAGAGGACATTTAGAACCACGTACTTAGAGGTTATTTAGCACTACGTATATAAGGTCATTTAGAACCACGTACTTAGAGGACATTTTGAACCACGTACTTAGAAGTTATTTAGAAGAACCCACGTACTTAGAGGTCATTTAGAACCACGTACTTAGAGATCATATAGAACCATGTACTTAGAGGTCATTTAGAACCACTTACTTAGAGGTCATTTAGAACCACATACTTAGAGGTCATTTAGAACTACTTACTTTGAGGTCATTTAGAACTACGTACTTAGAGGTCAATTAGAACTACGTACTTAGAGGTCATTTAGAACTACGTACTTAGAGGTAATATAGAACTACATTCTTAGATGTCATTTAGGACTTCGTACTTAGAGGTCATTTAGAACTATGTACTTAGCGGTCATTTAGAACCACATACTTAGAGGTCATTTAGAACTACTTACTTAGAGGTCATTTAGAACTACGTACCTAGAGGTCATTTAGGACCACGTACTTAGAGGTCATTTAGAACCACTTACTTAGATGTCATTTAGAAGCACGTACTTAGAGGTCATTTATAACCACGTACTAAGAGGTCATTTAGAACCACGTACTTAGAGGTTTTTTAGCACTACGTATATAAGGTCATTTAGAACCACGTACTTAGAGGATAGTTAAAACCATGTAATTAGAGGTCAGTTAGAACTACGTTCTAAGAGGTCATTTAGAACCCACGAACTTAGAGGTCATTCAGAACCACTTACTTAGAGGTGATTTAGAACCACGTACTTAGAGGACATTTAGAACCACGTACTTAGAGGTTATTTAGCACTACGTATATAAGGTCATTTAGAACCACGTACTTAGAGGACATTTTGAACCACGTACTTAGAAGTTATTTAGAAGAACCCACGTACTTAGAGGTCATTTAGAACCACGTACTTAGAGATCATATAGAACCATGTACTTAGAGGTCATTTAGAACCACTTACTTAGAGGTCATTTAGAACCACATACTTAGAGGTCATTTAGAACTACTTACTTTGAGGTCATTTAGAACTACGTACTTAGAGGTCAATTAGAACTACGTACTTAGAGGTCATTTAGAACTACGTACTTAGAGGTAATATAGAACTACGTTCTTAGAGGTCATTTAGGACTTCGTACTTAGAGGTCATTTAGAACTACGTACTTAGAGGTCATTTAGAACCACATACTTAGAGGTCATTTAGAACTACTTACTTAGAGGTCATTTAGAACTACGTACCTAGAGGTCATTTAGGACCACGTACTTAGAGGTCATTAAGAACCACTTACTTAGATGTTATTTGGAAGTACGTACCTATTGGTCATTTAGAACTACATACTTAGGGGTCATTTAGAACTACTTACTTAGAGGTCATTTAGAAGCACGTACTTAGAGGTCATTTATAACCACGTACTAAGAGGTCATTTAGAACCACGTACTTAGAGGTTATTTAGCACTACGTATATAAGGTCATTTAGAACCACGTACTTAGAGGACATTTTGAACCACGTACTTAGAAGTCATTTAGAAGAACCCACGTACTTAGAGGTAATTTAGAACCACTTACTTAGAGGTCATTTAGAACCAGATACTTAGAGGTCATTTAGAACTACTTACTTTAAGGTCATTTAGAACTACGTACCTAGAGGTCAATTAGAACTACGTACTTAGAGGTCATTTAGAACTACGTACTTGGAGGTAATATAGAACTACGTTCTTAGAGGTCTTTTAGGACTTCGTACTTAGAGGTCATTTAGAACTACGTACTTAGAGGTCATTTAGAACCACATACTTAGAGGTCATTTAGAACTACTTACTTAGAGGTCATTTAGAACTACGTACCTAGAGGTCATTTAGGACCACGTACTTGGAGGTCTATTAGAACCACTTACTTAGATGCCATTTGGAAGTACGTACCTAGAGGTCATTTAGAACTACGTACTTAGGGGTCATTTAGAACTACTTACTTAGAGGTCATTTAGAAGCACGTACTTAGAGGTCATTTATAACCACGTACCAAGAGGTCATTTAGAACCACGTACTTAGAGGACATTTTGAACCACGTACTTAGAAGTCATTTAGAAGAACCCACGTACTTAGAGGTCATTTAGAACCACGTACTAAGAGATCATATAGAACCACAAACTTAGAGGTCATTTAGAACCACTTACTTAGAGGTCATTTAGAACCACATACTTAGAGGTCATTTAGAACTACTTACTTTGAGGTCATTTAGAACTACGTACCTAGAGGTCAATTAGAACTACGTACTTAGAGGTCATTTAGAACTACGTACTTAGAGGTCATTTAGAACTACGTACCTAGAGGTCATTTAGGACCACGTACTAAGAGGTCATTTAGAACCACGTACTAAGAGGTTATTTAGCACTACGTATATAAGGTCATTTAGAACCACGTACTTAGAGGACATTTTGAACCACGTACTTAGAAGTCATTTAGAAGAACCCACGTACTTAGAGGTCATTTAGAACCACATACTGAGAGGTCATTTAGAACTACTTACTTTGAGCTTATTTATAACTTCGTACCATTAGGTCAAATAGAACTATGTACTTAGAGGTCATTTAGAACTACGTACTTAGAGGTAATATAGAACTACGTTCTTAGAGGTCATTTAGGACTTCGTACTTAGAGGTCATTTAGAACTACGTACTTAGAGGTCATTTATACCCACATACTTAGAGGTCATTTAGAACTACTTACTTAGAGGTCATTTAGAACTACGTACCTAGAGGTCATTTAGAACCACGTACTTAGAGGATAGTTAAAACCATGTAATTAGAGGTCAGTTAGAACTACGTTCTAAGAGGTCATTTAGAACCCACGAAATTAGAGGTCATTTAGAACCACGTACTTAGAGGTGATTTAGAACCACGTACTTAGAGGTTATTTAGCACTACGTATTGCCACGCTGCCTTTCTCCGCGTTTCGTTAGTTAGTGAGTTCGAGTAGGGTTCTTCTTGCCCCACTTTGGAACGCCACTAGCCAAGCTACGCTTCCTTTCTGACTTCACGAATTTAAGATTCTTGTTCCCTTTTTTGGAACACTATTGTCACGAACTCTTAAACTCGCTGTACGATCACCACCGACTGGGCGAACCACCTTTCTTTTCAGAGCAAGCGCGGGCAAGGCCAAAGTGCTCACTTTTACTTTTTTAAATCAAAGATTTTGCAACTCTTGGCTCTAATAAGTATGAGCTTGTCCTCATAAACTTACCAAATTTTAATTAACGCAAAATTCCCTGAATTTTATTTCAATGCTCGAATATTTAACTCTTTTAATATTAACTCTCTCTCTCTCCAAGGTCGTGCCTTTTGGGAGAAATCGGCTCTTAAGTTCTGATGATAACTTTTTAAAATTTTCAAATTATATTACCAGAGCACATATATAAAATTTATGTTAAAACAAGGTTAATAGCATACACAGAATGGATATATATATTAAAAACACAACAAAATTTAGAAATGAATTATTTGTATATTATTTTCTCTTTTGCACAGAAAAATTTTATATTCAAAACTTTTTTAATCACACCAAACAATTTAATTGAACAATAACACAACTATTTATTTATTTGACAAAATTAATTAATGTAATATTTTCTATATCTTAAACAAAATAACAACGCTTGACTTTTCAGACAGAACCACAAACAGTTTTTCCTGTACTGAAAAAGTCGTATTTAAATTATTAATAATTTTCAACACCAAAGCAGAGGTTTAAAAATGAATTTAATTTTTAATAATTCCCCTAATGACGTTATATTTGAAAAGAAGTTAATATTTGCGAATTATTCCTTAAGTATAAGATACCTTCACACTTTAATAGAAGTTCTAGTTGGATTTGGAATTTGTTGTATTATTAGGATGATGGTGATGTGATGTTTTCTATCCAGAGTCTGTAAGCTGCTATGTAGTTGAATGCTGGTCTCGAATTCTTCTAAGTCGCCTTGAAGATCGATTAAAGTTGAAATTATTCTAAGTCCAATTAGTAGAGTGACAGTTGAATCTTCCTCTCAGCTCAGAGTAGGTTGCAGAAGAAACGTCCTTTAAGCGTCGATTCCAAATCAAAAGTAATCGTCTTTCGACGGTTAAATCTCGGTCTCCCTGTCAGTGGGAATTAATCCACTTTTCTGGAGCCAATTTTCCTCCCTTTTTGGGAAAAAGGTATTTTCCATATATTATGTGTTTTCAGGCCCTTTTGGTCTGAAATATTTACACTATATGTTTTATTAGTCCTATTTTTTGACTAATGAATAGTTTTCCTCCTTAATTATTAATTAAAATACCTTTTAATTAATAATTTATAGTATTTTTTCTTTAACGTTATCTTTGATCCATGTTGGCAACATGATGATTCTGACTTTAGACTCTGCTTGAAGATGCGCGCGCAACTGTTCATGTTTTTGCATGAAAATCTCTACTTTTGACGTTTTTTCGTTCAACTCGCTATAACTTTCGAACGCTCGAACCGATTTTAAAGTTCCTTTCGGATTCTTCTTCCTTTCCATCTTGTGGGTCTTGTGGAACTTGATTCATCGCTCTACTACGCTTCGTTCGCGAGTTATCGCCCTTTTCCTGAAATTTGATTTTTCCCCTTTTCAAATTTTGAGATAAGTCCTTTCTCAAAATTCTTTTGACGAAATCTTGTTCCTCTTCTACTACGACGAAAAACTATGTTTGTACTTTTCCCATAACTCGTTTGGTTGTCGAGTTATTCGCCTTTGAAGTCCTTAAGTTTGTGTCGTATAAGTTTATGTTCATAAAAACCCCCCCATTATATATTATTACTTCTGCTTTGGTGCTTTATCATTTTACATACTAAATACATATAATTATCATGTTACTTTACCCCTTTAACGTTTATTTTACCCGCTTTTGGGCTTTGAAGTTTTACGTTTTGTAATTATTATATCTCCCTTATTTTATTTTCAAATTTGATTCTAAGTACCTATTATTGTGCCCTATTGTGGTCTCTACAATAGTACTTATTATTATTTTTTAAATGATCCCCCCTTCAACTCAAAAATTCCAAAAAACTCCCCAAGAATGACTTTCTAAGTCCATTCTCACCTGTTAATTATTATTAATTCATATTTTTTATTTGTGATTATTGTTACTTCCCCACTTGGTTATGACTCTACGATTTTTGAATTTTGAATTTATTCTTTTTCCAAATTTTAGGTTTTTGAGCCCTTCTAAAAACTTGAATAACTTTTTTGTTTTATGTGATTTTAAATTTATTTGTTGATATTATTGGTCGGTTGACTCTACTGAATATTTATTTATATTAATAATTTATTTTCTTAATAAAATAGGAACTAAGGCAGTTTGACTTTTCACGTCCGAACAAGCAAGTTTGCTCTCGAACTGGCGTGACGTCATCGCTCCACCTCGTACCCACTCTACAAGGTTTAGCGCGGCAATTTAACTTGTTTTAAATGGACTTGAGACGTTTGGCTTTTTCCAAACCGTCGCAAAATCCCCCCTTTGAACTAAAATTTTCGGTTAAAATGAAAAATTCCTATTTTTCATTTTTTGAAAAAACTAAAATTTTAGTATTAAATCCCTTTTTCGACATATCACATTTCATATTAACTATTTATTTATCATCTCTATTAATCATCAACATAAAGTTTGACATATTAACCTAACAACTTATATAAACACATTTATTTATATCTAAAAAACATCTCCTCCATCATTCCATATATTGATATACTCAAAACACATTTTATTCATGATAGTATAATATTTATATATTCAAAACACATTTTATTTATGATAGTATAATATTTATATATTCAAAACACATGTTATTTATTATGGTATACATACAAATTTGCTTAAGCGTTCTTTATAGTCCATTACAGCCGTTTCATCTAAACGTCCTTGCTGTAAATAAACACATTATCACACACAAAACATATTACATTTATATAAGGAATAATTCGTCTTATATGATTATATTTATCTGCTTTGGTTGAATTTAAAACTATGCCTACATATATATAAAGTACTTGGTAACTACAACGATTATTATCCTACTTGCAGTTAAAAAGAAAAAATTATTTATGCTATTGGAAATCTCCTTTTAATAAAAAACAAAACAGTACACATTTATTCTTTCATTCATTCATTTCCATCACCCCTCTGCTAATTTGCTTGACAGGTTGTCGTTCAATATTTGTTTATCAATATCCTGTCTCCACTTCCCCACTCTACCATCACCCTTGTTTATTCAGGTGCGGCTTGCAGATGCGTGTTACCGCTAGCTCCTGACCTTGTACACTTAGGAATTTATTAAAGCCTTATCCTGTTATTCACTGACCTAGGCTACATTCTTTTAATTCAGCTGACAGCCCGTTATTTCCCTTTTACCTCACTCGCTTCTACACTTTACATATTACAACTTTTAAACATTACAACTTATACAATTTATTCATGAAATTTCTTACTTTCTATTAATATCTCCTAAGTCCTTCACATCTAAATTTTACTTTCCCTTCGGGCCTTCTTTCTTTCATTTTACACTTCGTAGAATTTTTGAACTTGACTTTCTTCTTTCGATACCTTAAATTTCGTCCATTTTGTCTTTCCGGATCCGCCATTGTTATTATAGCTCTCCTTTCTCTCCCGTCTCTGGCGTCGAATCTGTTTTGTGTAAGTTCTGAATCGTTTTCGGAGTTATTTTGCAAATTTTCGTCGTAATTTATTATTTTATTATTTTCGTCGATTATTGCCTTTGGCACATTTTTATTTCCTTTATTCTCCGCTCCTTTCAGCCCTTCATCTTTATTAATTAATTGGTTACCTTTATCCCACGCTTTTATCAGCACTTCATCATTATTAAAATTTGCATTTTTCCTCTTCGTTGATTCATTCCTTGCACTTAACTTGTTTCTTCGCTTTTGACCACTTTCTGTTTCGTCACTACTCGGTCTAGACACGTCCTTTGCTTTTGGTTTTATGTCTACCGGCGTTTTGGTAGACAACGTATAAGCCCCTGATACTCGCTTGTACGAATTTGAGCCTCCTTTATTTGCAGCTGACGACTCTACCATTTTACCGGTATCGCCGCCATTTTGATGTTCGTTCTGCGCGTCGCTTTTGCTCAATCTTAATCTCCTATTCTCCGCTTTTCTAAGCACTACTTTATCATTAATTTTTGCAAAAAACTGGCTCACCCTATTCGTACACTCTTTGTCACCTCCGGTATAGTCACTTTTCAGTCTAGACACGTCCTTTGCTTTTGGTTTTATGTCTACCGGCATTTTGGTAGACATGTACTTATAGAGTTTCAATATTAGAACTAGTTCCTAAGAACTAAGAGTGCCGACGCATATGGAGCCTTTCGGCACAACATCAAGCACCCACTCCAAAAATAGTGTAACTGGGTGCAATCTCACCACTAGCACCCCACTGCCACCACGAAACCAACGTATAAGCCCCTGATACTCGCTTGTACGAATTTGAGCCTCCTTTATTTGCAGCTGACGACTCTACCATTTTACCGGTTTCGCCGCCATTTTGATGTTCGTTCTGCGCGTTTTTATTGCTCAATCTTAAATTATTTTCTTTAAGAAAATCTACAACAATAAATTCATTTTCCTTTACCAGTTGTAGGAAACCCTTTTCCATATTAATTCGACTTCGATATTTGCACATTAAATCACACCCCATTATCATCTTGCTTTCCAGCTTTGGTACCACCATAAATACCCCTCTTATTGATTGGTTATTTATTCTAATCTCCAATAATGCCTGTAATTTAATCTTCTGTCGTTGGCTTTTTATCGCTGTCACCATTTCCGTATTTACAACTGGTAATTCCAAGATTTTATCGTTCCTACTTTTAAGCACATGTTTATAAAAATCCTCTTGAACACAGGACATCTGAGCTCCGGTGTCAATGGACATATTTACTTTTATATTTTCGATTTCTATCCCTATTTCCGGACATTTTTCGTAAACTTCACTATTTAAAATTTTATTATCTCTTTCCTCCATTAAATCTTCCTTAATTTCTGTGTTTAAAATCCCCAATTTAATTTTATTTATTTTCAGATCCCCCCTTTTATGTTTGCTAAATTTGGTTTTATCGTCGATCTCAATTCCGTTTGTATTATCCTTTTTCTGCCAAAAATTTTGCCTTGAGATCTCGTATTTTAGTTTTTTGTGACCTTGGGCGGGAATTTTTGGTTTGAAGGACCAGGGTTTTGAGGTATCTGTGGTTGAGGTTTATTCTGGGTTTGACCATAGGATCGAGGGTTAGGGTTTTGGGATGGTTTTGAGTAGTCTTGATTCCTTTGCCTGAAATTTTGATCTCTTTGTGGTCCGTCCCTCCTTTCGAAACTATCTGGTCGGCGAACTTCTCTCGTCATTCCGTCTACGTTTTCTATTGTCCTCAAAAATTTAATGGCGTCCTCCAAATGCTCACTAGCCCTTCCAATACACGCTAATTGAACTTTCTGGTCGAAATGCCTCATTAGTTGGTATATAAGGAACTCTTCCGGAATTTTGGGTTCCAAATATTCGGCCTTTCGCACCATTTTACAAAAATAATCAACCCTACTTATATTTCCGTTAGGATTATATCTATGGTTTTCTATCTGATTCCTAACTACTTGTTGCGTTTGATAACCCCAATAATGCTCTAAAAATAACAATTTAAATTGGCTATATTCTTCTGTATCTCGCTTGATTATTTCCCACCATTCCATGGCAGCTCCTTTCAATTTTTTCTCCACTACTTTTAATTTATCACTTTCTTCCATGACGGGATTTATTTCTTGGAATACCTCCTCAATTTGTTTCAAAAATTGCACAGGATTATCTCTTGAATTTCCCCAAAATTCTATAGTCTTTGATTCTAAATTTGCCCTTTCTAAATAAATTATATTTTTAGCATTACCACCGGTTTCTTTAATTTTGGCGACTTCCCTAATTTTAACTTCTAATTTTTTAACTTTCTCCCCAATTTCTATAGTCGACTTTCCCTGTTCCTTTAAACTGTCCGTCATTTTTTTAATCTCCCCTACGCACTCTTCCACTTTTTCTTCACAATTTTCTATTCGTCTCGTATTTTCGGCCATATTACTATCTATAGATTCCTTAATTTCCTCCATATATTTCCCTATTTCCTGTTTTCGAGCTTCTTCTCTTTGGATCCGTTTTGTCTCCATTTCTACCTCTCTCTTCATCCTCTCTTCTCTCTCCTGCTTCCATCTTGCTTCCATTTCTTCCCTCTCCTGTTTCTGCTTGGCTTCCATCTCCAACTTTTCTTGCTTCCTTTTGGCTTCCATTTCTTCGTCTCTCTTCATCCATCTGGCTTCCATTCCTTCTTCTCTCTTCATCCTCTCGTCTCTCTCCTGCTTCCGTGACTCTTCCATTTGGTTCCATTTGGCCTCCATCTCCTCCTTCTCCCGTTTTTGCTTGGCCTCCGCTTCTTCTTTCTCCTTCTTTCGCAATGATTCCATTTCTTCCTTCTCCTGTCTTCGCTTGGCCTCCATCTCTTCCTTCTCCTGGTTTCTCTCGATTCTTTCTTCTAATCTTCTTAATTTGTCCTCGTCTTCCTTATCCTTTTCTTTTTTCAGTTGTTCTGCTTTGTCCTGTTCTCTCTCTTGCTTTCTTCTATCCTCCATTTGGTTCAGGTACCTCACCATTTTCTGCATTTCTGTCTCCTGTTCCTTTGAACCCTCCTGTTTTGCTGGATCTTTCGCTGGTCCCATTTTCACTTCACTTATTCACTTGGTTTATTTAATTAAAAAAAAAATTTAAATTTCGGTTTAATTTGGACTCTACTTTTAATTATTATTATGTTTGCAATTTAGTATATTTGTCGTTGTAATTACCAGCACAACTTATTACTAACACACATGTACATATAAATTATATCAGAACTTAAGATATTCTCGTTCGTATGAAACACTAAAAAATTCAAAATTTTGAAAATTTGTTCCAAAACTTTGCTTTTTCGTGCTCCACGCTATTGGGCGCCACTTGCCGCGCTGCCTTTCACCGCGTTTCGTTAGTTAGTGAGTTCGAGTAGGGTTCTTCTTGCCCCACGTTGGGCGCCACTTGCCACGCTGCCTTTCTCCGCGTTTCGTTAGTTAGTGAGTTCGAGTAGGGTTCTTCTTGCCCCACTTTGGAACGCCACTAGCCAAGCTACGCTTCCTTTCTGACTTCACGAATTTAAGATTCTTGTTCCCTTTTTTGGAACACTATTGTCACGAACTCTTAAACTCGCTGTACGATCACCACCGACTGGGCGAACCACCTTTCTTTTCAGAGCAAGCGCGGGCAAGGCCAAAGTGCTCACTTTTACTTTTTTAAATCAAAGATTTTGCAACTCTTGGCTCTAATAAGTATGAGCTTGTCCTCATAAACTCACCAAATTTTAATTAACGCAAAATTCCCTGAATTTTATTTCAATGCTCGAATATTTAACTCTTTTAATATTAACTCTCTCTCTCTCCAAGGTCGTGCCTTTTGGGAGAAATCGGCTCTTAAGTTCTGATGATAACTTTTTAAAATTTTCAAATTATATTACCAGAGCACATATATAAAATTTATGTTAAAACAAGGTTAATAGCATACACAGAATGGATATATATTAAAAACACAACAAAATTTAGAAATGAATTATTTGTATATTATTTTCTCTTTTGCACAGAAAAATTTTATATTCAAAACTTTTTTAATCACACCAAACAATTTAATTGAACAATAACACAACTATTTATTTATTTGACAAAATTAATTAATGTAATATTTTCTATATCTTAAACAAAATAACAACGCTTGACTTTTCAGACAGAACCACAAACAGTTTTTCCTGTACTGAAAAAGTCGTATTTAAATTATTAATAATTTTCAACACCAAAGCAGAGGTTTAAAAATGAATTTAATTTTTAATAATTCCCCTAATGACGTTATATTTGAAAAGAAGTTAATATTTGCGAATTATTCCTTAAGTATAAGATACCTTCACACTTTAATAGAAGTTCTAGTTGGATTTGGAATTTGTTGTATTATTAGGATGATGGTGATGTGATGTTTTCTATCCAGAGTCTGTAAGCTGCTATGTAGTTGAATGCTGGTCTCGAATTCTTCTAAGTCGCCTTGAAGATCGATTAAAGTTGAAATTATTCTAAGTCCAATTAGTAGAGTGACAGTTGAATCTTCCTCTCAGCTCAGAGTCGGTTGCAGAAGAAACGTCCTTTAAGCGTCGATTCCAAATCAAAAGTAATCGTCTTTCGACGGTTAAATCTCGGTCTCCCTGTCAGTGGGAATTAATCCACTTTTCTGGAGCCAATTTTCCTCCCTTTTTGGGAAAAAGGTATTTTCCATATATTATGTGTTTTCAGGCCCTTTTGGTCTGAAATATTTACACTATATGTTTTATTAGTCCTATTTTTTGACTAATGAATAGTTTTCCTCCTTAATTATTAATTAAAACACCTTTTAATTAATAATTTATAGTATTTTTTCTTTAACGTTATCTTTGATCCATGTTGGCAACATGATGATTCTGACTTTAGACTCTGCTTGAAGATGCGCGCGCAACTGTTCATGTTTTTGCATGAAAATCTCTACTTTTGACGTTTTTTCGTTCAACTCGCTATAACTTTCGAACGCTCGAACCGATTTTAAAGTTCCTTTCGGATTCTTCTTCCTTTCCATCTTGTGGGTCTTGTGGAACTTGATTCATCGCTCTACTACGCTTCGTTCGCGAGTTATCGCCCTTTTCCTGAAATTTGATTTTTCCCCTTTTCAAATTTTGAGATAAGTCCTTTCTCAAAATTCTTTTGACGAAATCTTGTTCCTCTTCTACTACGACGAAAAACTATGTTTGTACTTTTCCCATAACTCGTTTGGTTGTCGAGTTATTCGCCTTTGAAGTCCTTAAGTTTGTGTCGTATAAGTTTATGTTCATAAAACCCCCCCCATTATATATTATTACTTCTGCTTTGGTGCTTTATCATTTTACATACTAAATACATATAATTATCATGTTACTTTACCCCTTTAACGTTTATTTTACCCGCTTTTGGGCTTTGAAGTTTTACGTTTTGTAATTATTATATCTCCCTTATTTTATTTTCAAATTTGATTCTAAGTACCTATTATTGTGCCCTATTGTGGTCTCTACAATAGTACTTATTATTATTTTTTAAATGATCCCCCCTTCAACTCAAAAATTCCAAAAAACTCCCCAAGAATGACTTTCTAAGTCCATTCTCACCTGTTAATTATTATTAATTCATATTTTTTATTTGTGATTATTGTTACTTCCCCACTTGGTTATGACTCTACGATTTTTGAATTTTGAATTTATTCTTTTTCCAAATTTTAGGTTTTTGAGCCCTTCTAAAAACTTGAATAACTTTTTTGTTTTATGTGATTTTAAATTTATTTGTTGATATTATTGGTCGGTTGACTCTACTGAATATTTATTTATATTAATAATTTATTTTCTTAATAAAATAGGAACTAAGGCAGTTTGACTTTTCACGTCCGAACAAGCAAGTTTGCTCTCGAACTGGCGTGACGTCATCGCTCTACCTCGTACCCACTCTACAAGGTTTAGCGCGGCAATTTAACTTGTTTTAAATGGACTTGAGACGTTTGGATTTTTCCAAACCGTCGCAGTATATAAGGTCATTTAGAACCACGTACTTAGAGGACATTTAGAACCACGTACTTAGAGGTTATTTAGCACTACGTATATAAGGTCATTTAGAACCACGTACTTAGAGGACATTTTGAACCACGTACTTAGAAGTCATGTAGAAGAACCCACGTACTTAGAGGTCATTTAGAACCACGTACTAAGATATCATATAGAACCACGTACTTAGAGGTCATTTAGAACCACTTACTTAGAGGTCATTTAGAACCACATACTTAGAGGTCATTTAGAACTACTTACTTTGAGGTCATTTAGAACTACGTACCTAGAGGTCAATTAGAACTACGTACTTAGAGGTCATTTAGAACTACGTACCTAGAGGTCATTTAGGACCACGTACTTGGAGGTCTATTAGAACCACTTACTTAGATGTCATTTGGAAGTACGTACCTAGAGGTCATTTAGAACTACGTACTTAGGGGTCATTTAGAACTACTAACTTAGAGGTCATTTAGAAGCACGTACTTAGAGGTCATTTATAACCACGTACCAAGAGGTCATTTAGAACCACGTACTTAGAGGACATTTTGAACCACGTACTTAGAAGTCATTTAGAAGAACCCACGTACTTAGAGGTCATTTAGAACCACGTACTAAGAGATCATATAGAACCACGTACTTAGAGATCATTTAGAACCACTTACTTAGAGGTCATTTAGAACCACATACTTAGAGGTCATTTAGAACTACTTACTTTGAGGTCATTTAGAACTACGTACCTAGAGGTCAATTAGAACTACGTACTTAGAGGTCATTTAGAACTACGTACTTAGAGGTCATTTAGAACTATGTACCTAGAGGTCATTTAGGACCACGTACTAAGAGGTCATTTAGAACCACGTACTAAGAGGTTATTTAGCACTACGTATATAAGGTCATTTAGAACCACGTACTTAGAGGACATTTTGAACCACGTACTTAGAAGTCATTTAGAAGAACCCACGTACTTAGAGGTCATTTAGAACCACGTACTAATAGATCATATAGAACCACGTACTTAGAGGTCATTTAGAACCACTTACTTAGAGGTCATTTAGAACCACATACTGAGAGGTCATTTAGAACTACTTACTTTGAGCTTATTTATAACTTCGTACCATTAGGTCAAATAGAACTATGTACTTAGAGGTCATTTAGAACTACGTACTTAGAGGTAATATAGAACTACGTTCTTAGAGGTCATTTAGGACTTCGTACTTAGAGGTCATTTAGAACTACGTACTTAGAGGTCATTTAGAACCACATACTTAGAGGTCATTTAGAACTACTTACTTAGAGGTCATTTAGAACTACGTACCTAGAGGTCATTTAGGACCACGTACTTAGAGGTCATTTAGAACCACTTACTTAGAGGTCATTTGGAACTACGTATCTAGAGGTATTTAGAACTACGTACTTAGACGTCATTTAGAACTACGTACTTAGAAGATATTTAGAACCACGTTCTAAGAGGTCATTTAGAACCCACGAACTTAGAGGTCATTCAGAACCACGTACTTAGAGGTGATTTAGAACCACGTACTTAGAGGTTATTTAGCACTACGTATATAAGGTCATTTAGAACCACGTACTTAGAGGACATTTACAACCACGTACTTAGAGGTTATTTAGCACTACGTATATAAGGTCATTTAAAAACCACGTACTTGGAGGACATTTTGAACCACGTACTTAGAAGTTATTTAGAAGAACCCACGTACTTAGAGGTCATTTAGAACCACGTACTAAGAGATCATATAGAACCATGTACTTAGAGGTCATTTAGAACCACTTACTTAGAGGTCATTTAGAACCACATACTTAGAGGTCATTTAGAACTACTTACTTTGAGGTCATTTAGAACTACGTACTTAGAGGTCAATTAGAACTACGTACTTAGAGGTCATTTAGAACTACGTACTTAGAGGTAATATAGAACTACGTTCTTAGAGGTCATTTAGGACTTCGTACTTAGAGGTCATTTAGAACTACGTACTTAGAGGTCATTTAGAACCACATACTTAGAGGTTATTTAGAACTACTTACTTAGAGGTCATTTAGAACTACGTACCTAGAGGTCATTTAGGACCACGTACTTAGAGGTCATTTAGAACCACTCACTTAGATGTCATTTGGAAGTACGTACCTAGAGGTCATTTAGAACTACGTACTTAGGGGTCATTTAGAACTACTTACTTAGAGGTCATTTAGAAGCAGGTACTTAGAGGTCATTTATAACCACGTACTAAGAGGTCATTTAGAACCACGTACTTACAGGTTATTTAGCACTACGTATATAAGGTCATTTAGAACCACGTACTTAGAGGACATTTTGAACCACGTACTTAGAAGTCATTTAGAAGAACCCACGTACTTAGAGGTAATTTAGAACCACTTACTTAGAGGTCATTTAGAACCAGATACTTAGAGGTCATTTAGAACTACTTACTTTGAGGTCATTTAAAACTACGTACCTAGAGGTCAATTAGAACTACGTACTTAGAGGTCATTTAGAACTACGTACTTGGAGGTAATATAGAACTACGTTCTTAGAGGTCATTTAGGACTTCGTACTTAGAGGTCATTTAGAACTACGTACTTAGAGGTCATTTAGAACCACATACTTAGAGGTAAATTAGAACTACCTACTTAGAGGTCATTTAGAACTACGTACCTAGAGGTCATTTAGGACCACGTACTTAGAGGTCATTTAGAACCACTTACTTAGATGTCATTTGGAAGTACGTACCTAGAGGTCATTTAGAACTACGTACTTAGGGATCATTTAGAACTACTTACTTAGAGGTCATTTAGAAGCACGTACTTAGAGGTCATTTATAACCACGTACTAAGAGGTCATTTAAAACCACGTACTTAGAGGACATTTTGAACCACGTACTTAGAAGTCATTTAGAAGAACCCACGTACTTAGAGGTCATTTAGAACCACGTACTAAGAGATCATATAGAACCACCTACTTAGAGGTCATTTAGAACCACTTACTTAGAGGTCATTTAGAACCACATACTTAGAGGTCATTTAGAACTACTTACTTTGAGGTCATTTAGAACTACGTACCTAGAGGTCAATTAGAACTACGTACTTAGAGTTTATTTAGAACTACGTACTTAGAGGTAATATAGAACTACGTTCTTAGAGGTCATTTAGGACTTCGTACTTAGAGGTCATTTAGAACTACGTACTTAGAGGTCATTTAGAACCACATACTTAGAGGTCATTTAGAACTACTTACTTAGAGGTCATTTAGAACTACGCACCTAGAGGTCATTTAGGACCACGTACTTAGAGGTCATTTAGAACCACTTACTTAGAGGTCATTTGGAACTACGTATCTAGAGGTATTTAGAACTACGTACTTAGACGTCATTTAGAACTACGTACTTAGAAGATATTTAGAACCACGAACTTAGAGGTCTTTTAGAACCAACTATTTAGAGGTCATTTAGAACTACGTACTTAGATGTCATTTAGAACCACGTACTTAGAGGTCATTTAGAACCACGTACTGAGAGGTCATTTAGAACCACGTACTTAGAGGTCATTTAGAACCAACAACTTAGAGGTCATTTAGAACCACGTACTCAGATGTCATTTAGAGCCCACGTACTTAGAGGTCATATAGAACCACGTACATAGAGGTCATTTAGAACTACGTACTTAGAGGTCATTTAGAGCTACGTATTTAGAGGTCATTTAGAACTACGAACTTAGGGGTCATTTAGAACCCACGTACTTAGAGGTCATTTAGAACTACGTATATGAGGTCTTTTAGAACCACGTACTTAGAGGATATTTAGAACCACGTACGTAGAGGTCATTTAGAACCACTTACTTAGAAGTCATTTGGAAGTACGTACCTAGAGGTCATTTAGAACTACGTACTTAGGGGTCATTTAGAACTACTTACTTAGAGGTCATATAGAAGCACGTACTTAGAGGTCATTTAGAACCACGTAGTTAAAGGTCATTTAGAACCACGTACTTAGAGGTCATTTAGAACTACGTATATGAGGTCATTTAGAACCACGTACTTAGAGGACATTTGGAACCAAGTACTTAGTGGGCATTTGAACTAAGTATTTAGAGGTCATTTAGAACCACGTACTTAGAGGTCATTTAGAACCACATACTTAGAGGTCATTTAGAACTACGTACTTAGAGGTCATTTAGAACTACGTACTTTAAGGTCATTTAAATCCACGTACTTATGGTCATTTAGAAATACGTACTTAGAGGTCATTTAGAACCAACTATTTAGAGGTCATTTAGAACTACGTACTTAGATGTCATTTAGAACCTCGTACTTAGAGGTCATTTAGAACCACGTACTGAGAGGTCATTTAGAACCACGTACTTAGAGGTCATTTAGAACCAACAACTTAGAGGTCATTTAGAACTACGTACTTAGAGGCCATTTAGAACCACATACTTAGAGGTCGTTTAGAACTACTTACTTAGGGGTCATTTAGAACCACGTACTCTGAGGTCATTAATTTAGAACCAAATACTTAGAGGTCATTTAGAACCACATATTTGAGGTCGTTTAGAATTACGTACTGAGAGGTCATTTAGAACCACGTACTTAGAGGTCATTTAGAACCAACAACTTAGAGGTCATTTAGAACTACGTACTTAGAGGTCATTTAGAACCAAGTACTCAGATGTCATTTAGAGCCCACGTACTTAGAGGTCATTTAGAACTACGTATATGAGGTCTTTTAGAACCACGTACTTAGAGGACATTTAGAACCACGTACTTAGAGGTCAATTAGAACCACTTACTTAGAAGTCATTTGGAAGTACGTACCTAGAGGTCATTTAGAACTACGTACTTAGGGGTCATTTATAACTACTTACTTAGAGGTCATTTAGAAGCACGTACTTAGATGTCATTTAGAACCACGTAGTTAGAGGTCATTTAGAACTACGTACTTAGAGGTCATTTAGAACTACGTATATGAGGTCATTTAGAACCACGTACTTAGAGGACATTTGGAACCACGTACTTAGAGGGCATTTGAACTAAGTATTTAGAGGTCATTTAGAACCACGTACTTAGAGGTCATTTAGAACTACATACTTAGAGGTCATTTAGAACTACGTACTTAGAGGTCATTTAGAACTACTTACTTTAAGGTCATTTAAATCCACGTACTTATGGTGATTTAGAACTACGTACTTAGAGGTCATTTAGAAGCACGTACATAGAGGTCATTTAGAACCACGTACTTAGATGTCATCTAGAACAACGTACTTAGAGGTCATTTAGAACCACTTACTTAGATGTCATTTCGAAGTACGTACCTAGAGGTCATTTAGAAGCACGTACTTAGAGGTCATTTAGAACCACGTAGTTAGAGGTCATTTAGAACCACGTACTTAGAGGTCATTTAGAACTACGTATATGAGGTCATTTAGAACCACGTACTTAGAGGACATTTAGAACCACGTACTTAGGTGTCATTTAGAACTACTGACTTAGAGGTCATTTAGAACCAAGTACTTAGAGGTAATTTAGAACCACGTACTTAGAGGTCATTTAGAACCTCGTACTTAGAGGTCATTTAGAACCACGTACTTAGAGGATAGTTAAAACCATGTAATTAGAGGTCAGTTAGAACTACGTTCTAAGAGGTCATTTAGAACCCACGAAATTAGAGGTCATTTAGAACCACGTACTTAGAGGTGATTTAGAACCACGTACTTAGAGGTTATTTAGCACTACGTATATAAGGTCATTTAGAACCACGTACTTAGAGGACATTTAGAACCACGTACTTAGAAGTCATTTAGAAGAACCCACGTACTTAGAGGTCATTTAGAACCACGTACTAAGATATCATATAAAACCACGTACTTAGAGGTCATTTAGAACCACTTACTCAGAGGTCATTTAGAACCACATACTTAGAGGTCATTTAGAACTACTTACTTTGAGGTCATTTAGAACTACGTACCTAGAGGTCAATTAGAACTACGTACTTAGAGGTCATTAAGAACTACTTACTTAGAGGTAATATAGAACTACGTTCTTAGAGGTCATTTAGGACTTCGTACTTAGAGGTCATTTAGAACTACGTACTTAGAGGTCTATTAGAACCACATACTTAGAGGTCATTTAGAACTACTTACTTAGAGGTCATTTAGAACTACGTACCTGAGGTCATTTATTACTACGTACTTAGAGGTCATTTAGAACCACTTACTTAGATGTCATTTGGAAGTACGTACCTAGAGGTCATTTAGAACTACGTACTTAGGGGTCATTTAGAACCACGTACTCAGATGTCATTTAGAGCCCACGTACTTAGAGGTCATATAGAACCACGTACATAGAGGTCATTTAGAACTACGTACTTAGAGGTCATTTAGAGCTACGTATTTAGAGGTCATTTAGAACTACGAACTTAGGGGTCATTTAGAACCCACGTACTTAGAGGTCAATTAGAACTACGTATATGAGGTCTTTTAGAACCACGTACTTAGAGGACATTTAGAGCCACGTACTTAGAGGTCATTTAGAACCACTTACTTAGAAGTCATTTGGAAGTACGTATCTAGAGGTCATTTAGAACTACGTACTTAGGGGTCATTTAGAACTACTTACTTAGAGGTCATTTAGAAGCACGTACTTAGAGGTCATTTAGAACCACGTACCTAGAGGTCATCTAGAACAACGTACTTAGAGGTCATTTAGAACCACTTACTTAGATGTCATTTGGAAGTACGTACCTAGAGGTCATTTAGAAGCACGTACTTAGAGGTCATTTAGAACCACGTAGTTAGAGGTCATTTAGAATCACGTACTTAGAGGTCATTTAGAACTACGTATATGAGGTCATTTAGAACCACGTACTTAGAGGACATTTAGAACCACGTACTTAGGTGTCATTTAGAAATACTGACTTAGAGGTCATTTAGAACCAAGTACCTAGAGGTCATTTAGAACCACGTACTTAGAGGGCAATTAGAACCTCGTACCTAGAGGTCATTTAGAACCACGTACTTAGAGAATAGTTAAAACCATGTAATTAGAGGTCAGTTAGAACTACGTTCTAAGAGGTCATTTAGAACCCACGAACTTAGAGGTCATTCAGAACCACGTACTTAGAGGTGATTTAGAACCACGTACTTAGAGGTTATTTAGCACTACGTACATAAGGTCATTTAGAACAACGTACTTAGAGGACATTTTGAACCACGTACTTAGAAGTCATTTAGAAGAACCCACGTACTTAGAGGTCATTTAGAACCACTTACTAAGAGATCATATAGAACCACGTACTTAGAGGTCATTTAGAACCACTTACTTAGATGTCATTTAGAACTACGTACCTGAGGTCATTTAGGACTACGTACTTAGAGGTCATTTAGAACCACTTACTTAGATGTCATTTGGAAGTACGTACCTAGAGGTCATTTAGAACTACGTACTTAGGAGTCATTTAGAACCACGTACTCAGATGTCATTTAGAGCCCACGTACTTAGAGGTCATATAGAACCACGTACATAGAGGTCATTTAGAACTACGTACTTAGAGGTCATTTAGAGCTACGTATTTAGAGGTCATTTAGAACTACGAACTTAGGGGTCATTTAGAACCCACGTACTTAGAGGTCAATTAGAACTACGTATATGAGGTCTTTTAGGACCACGTACATAGAGGACATTTAGAGCCACGTACTTAGAGGTCATTTAGAACCACTTACTTAGAAGTCATTTGGAAGTACGTACCTAGAGGTCATTTAGAACTACGTACTTAGGGGTCATTTAGAACTACTTACTTAGAGGTCATTTAGAAGCACGTACTTAGAGGTCATTTAGAACCACGTACCTAGAGGTCATCTAGAACAACGTACTTAGAGGTCATTTAGAACCACTTACTTAGATGTCATTTGGAAGTACGTACCTAGAGGTCATTTAGAAGCACGTACTTAGAGGTCATTTAGAACCACGTAGTTAGAGGTCATTTAGAACCACGTACTTAGAGGTCATTTAGAACTACGTATATGAGGTCATTTAGAACCACGTACTTAGAGGACATTTAGAACCACGTACTTAGGTGTCATTTAGAAATACTGACTTAGAGGTCATTTAGAACCAAGTACTTAGAGGTCATTTAGAACCACGTACTTAGAGGGCAATTAGAACCTCGTACCTAGAGGTCATTTAGAACCACGTACTTAGAGGATAGTTAAAACCATGTAATTAGAGGTCAGTTAGAACTACGTTCTAAGAGGTCATTTAGAACCCACGAACTTAGAGGTCATTCAGAACCACGTACTTAGAGGTGATTTAGAACCACGTACTTAGAGGTTATTTAGCACTACGTATATAAGGTCATTTAGAACCACGTACTTAGAGGACATTTTGAACCACGTACTTAGAAGTCATTTAGAAGAACCCACGTACTTAGAGGTCATTTAGAACCGCGTACTAAGAGATCATATAGAACCACGTACTTAGAGGTCATTTAGAACCACTTACTTAGAGGTCATTTAGAACCACATACTTAGAGGTCATTTAGAACTACTTACTTTGAGGTCATTTAGAACAACGTACCTAGAGGTCAATTAGAACTACGTACTTAGAGGTCATTTAGAACTACGTACTTAGAGGTAATATAGAACTACGTTCTTAGAGGTCATTTAGGACTTCGTACTTAGAGGTCATTTAGAACTACGTACCTAGAGGTCATTTAGAACCACATACTTAGAGGTCATTTAGAACTACTTACTTAGAGGTCATTTGGAACTACGTACCTAGAGGTCATTTAGGACCACGTACTTAGAGGTCATTTAGAACCACTTACTTAGAGGTCATTTGGCACTACGTATCTAGAGGTATTTAGAACTACGTACTTAGACGTCATTTAGAACTACGTACTTAGAAGATATTTAGAACCACGAACTTAGAGGTCATTTAGAACCAACTATTTAGAGGTCATTTAGAACTACGTACTTAGATGTCATTTAGAACCACGTACTTAGAGGTCATTTAGAACCACGTACTGAGAGGTCATTTAGAACCACGTACTTAGAGGTCATTTAGAACCAACAACTTAGAGGTCATTTAGAACCACGTACTCAGATGTCATTTAGAGCCCACGTACTTAGAGGTCATATAGAACCACGTACATAGAGGTCATTTAGAACTACGTACTTAGAGGTCATTTAGAGCTACGTATTTAGAGGTCATTTAGAACTACGAACTTAGGGGTCATTTAGAACCCACGTACTTAGAGGTCATTTAGAACTACGTATATGAGGTCTTTTAGAACCACGTACTTAGAGGATATTCAGAACCACGTACTTAGAAGTCATTTAGAACCACTTACTTAGATCATTTGGAAGTACGTACCTAGAGGTCATTTAGAACTACGTACTTAGGGGTCATTTAGAACTACTTACTTAGAGGTCATATAGAAGCACGTACTTAGAGGTCATTTAGAACCACGTAGTTAGAGGTCATTTAGAACCACGTACTTAGAGGTCATTTAGAACTACGTATATGAGGTCATTTAGAACCACGTACTTAGAGGACATTTGGAACCAAGTACTTAGAGGGCATTTGAACTAAGTATTTAGAGGTCATTTAGAACCACGTACTTAGAGGTCATTTAGAACCACATACTTAGAGGTCATTTAGAACTACGTACTTAGAGGTCATTTAGAACTACGTACTTTAAGGTCATTTAAATCCACGTACTTATGGTCATTTAGAAATACGTACTTAGAGGTCATTTAGAAGCACGTACATAGAGGTCATTTAGAACCACGTACTTAGAGGTCATCTAGAACAACGTATATGAGGTCTTTTAGAACCACGTACTTAGAGGATATTCAGAACCACGTACTTAGAAGTCATTTAGAACCACTTACTTAGATCATTTGGAAGTACGTACCTAGAGGTCATTTAGAACTACGTACTTAGGGGTCATTTAGAACTACTTACTTAGAGGTCATATAGAAGCACGTACTTAGAGGTCATTTAGAACCACGTAGTTAGAGGTCATTTAGAACCACGTACTTAGAGGTCATTTAGAACTACGTATATGAGGTCATTTAGAACCACGTACTTAGAGGACATTTGGAACAAAGTACTTAGAGTGCATTTGAACTAAGTATTTAGAGGTCATTTAGAACCACGTACTTAGAGGTCATTTAGAACCACATACTTAGAGGTCATTTAGAACTACGTACTTAGAGGTCATTTAGAACTACGTACTTTAAGGTCATTTAAATCCACGTACTTATGGTCATTTAGAAATACGTACTTAGAGGTCATTTAGAACCACGTACATAGAGGTCATTTAGAACCACTTACTTAGATGTCATTTGGATGTACGTACCTAGAGGTCATTTAGAAGCACGTACTTAGAGGTCATTTAGAACCACGTACTTAGGTGTCATTTAGAACTACTGACTTAGAGGTCATTTAGAACCAAGTACTTAGAGGTCATTTAGAACCACGTACTTAGAGGTCATTTAGAACCTCGTACTTAGAGGTCGTTTAGAACCACGTACTTAGAGGATAGTTAAAACCATGTAATTAGAGGTCAGTTAGAACTACGTTATAAGAGGTCATTTAGAACCCACGAACTTAGAGGTCATTCAGAACCAAGTACTTAGAGGTGATTTAGAACCATGTACTTAGAGGTTATTTAGCACTACGTATATAAGGTCATTTAGAACCACGTACTTAGAGGACATTTAGAACCACGTACTTAGAGGTTATTTAGCACTACGTATATAAGGTCATTTAGAACCACGTACTTAGAGGACATTTTGAACCACGTACTTAGAAGTCATTTAGAAGAACCCACGTACTTAGAGGTCATTTAGAACCACGTACTAAGAGATCATATAGAACCACGTACTTAGAGGTCATTTAGAACCACGTACTTAGAGGTCATTTAGAACCACATACTTAGAGGTCATTTAGAACTACTTACTTTGAGGTCATTTAGAACTACGTACCTAGAGGTCAATTAGAACTACGTACTTAGAGGTCATTTAGAACTACGTACTTAGAGGTCATTTAGAACTCTGTACTTAGAGGTCATTTAGAACTACGTACTTTAAGGTCATTTAAATCCACGTACTTATGGTCATTTAGAAATACGTACTTAGAGGTCATTTAGAAGCACGTACATAGAGGTCATTTAGAACCACGTACTTAGAGGTCATCTAGAACAACGTACTTAGAGGTCATTTAGAACCACTTACTTAGATGTCATTTGGATGTACGTACCTAGAGGTCATTTAGAAGCACGTACTTAGAGGTCATTTAGAACCACGTAGTTAGAGGTCATTTAGAACCACGTACTTAGAGGTCATTTAGAACTACGTATATGAGGTCATTTAGAACCACGTACTTAGAGGACATTTAGAACCACGTACTTAGGTGTCATTTAGAACTACTGACTTAGAGGTCATTTAGAACCAAGTACTTAGAGGTCATTTAGAACCACGTACATAGAGGTCATTTAGAACCTCGTACTTAGAGGTCGTTTAGAACCACGTACTTAGAGGATAGTTAAAACCATGTAATTAGAGGTCAGTTAGAACTACGTTATAAGAGGTCATTTAGAACCCACGAACTTAGAGGTCATTTAGAACCACGTACGTAGAGGACATTTAGAACCACATACTTAGAGGTTATTTAGCACTACGTATATAAGGTCATTTAGAACCACGTACTTAGAGGACATTTTGAACCACGTACTTAGAAGTCATTTAGAAGAACCTACGTACTTAGAGGTCATTTAGAACTACGCACTAAGAGATCATATAGAACCACGTACTTAGAGGTCATTTAGAACCACTTACTTAGAGGTCATTTAGAACCACATACTTAGAGGTCATTTAGAACTACTTACTTTGAGGTCATTTAGAACTACGTACCTAGAGGTCAATTAGAACTACGTACTAAGAGGTCATTTAGAACTACGTACTTAGAGGTAATATAGAACTACGTTCTTAGAGGTCATTTAGAACCTCGTACTTAGAGGTCATTTAGAACCACGTACTTAGAGGATAGTTAAAACCATGTAATTAGAGGTCAGTTAGAACTACGTCCTAAGAGGTCATTTAGAACCCACGAAATTAGAGGTCATTTAGAACCACGTACTTAGAGGTGATTTAGAACCACGTACTTAGAGGTTATTTAGCACTACGTATATAAGGTCATTTAGAACCACGTACTTAGAGGACATTTAGAACCACGTACTTAGAGGTTATTTAGCACTACGTATATAAGGTCATTTAGAACCACGTACTTAGAGGACATTTTGAACCACGTACTTAGAAGTCATTTAGAAGAACCCACGTACTTAGAGGTCATTTAGAACCACGTACTAAGAGATCATATAGAAACACGTACTTAGAGGTCATTTAGAACCACTTACTTAGAGGTCATTTAGAACCACATACTTAGAGGTCATTTAGAACTACTTACTTTGAGGTCATTTAGAACTACGTACCTAGAGGTCAATTAGAACTACGTACTTAGAGGTCATTTAGAACTACGTACTTAGAGGTCATTTAGAACTATGTACCTAGAGGTCATTTAGGACCACGTACTAAGAGGTCATTTAGAACCACGTACTAAGAGGTTATTTAGCACTACGTATATAAGGTCATTTAGAACCACGTACTTAGAGGACATTTTGAACCACGTACTTAGAAGTCATTTAGAAGAACCCACGTACTTAGAGGTCATTTAGAACCACGTACTAATAGATCATATAGAACCACGTACTTAGAGGTCATTTAGAACCACTTACTTAGAGGTCATTTAGAACCACATACTGAGAGGTCATTTAGAACTACTTACTTTGAGCTTATTTATAACTTCGTACCATTAGGTCAAATAGAACTATGTACTTAGAGGTCATTTAGAACTACGTACTTAGAGGTAATATAGAACTACGTTCTTAGAGGTCATTTAGGACTTCGTACTTAGAGGTCATTTAGAACTACGTACTTAGAGGTCATTTAGAACCACATACTTAGAGGTCATTTAGAACTACTTACTTAGAGGTCATTTAGAACTACGTACCTAGAGGTCATTTAGGACCACGTACTTAGAGGTCATTTAGAACCACACACTTAGAGGTCATTTGGAACTACGTATCTAGAGGTATTTAGAACTACGTACTTAGACGTCATTTAGAACTACGTACTTAGAAGATATTTAGAACCACGTTCTAAGAGGTCATTTAGAACCCACGAACTTAGAGGTCATTCAGAACCACGTACTTAGAGGTGATTTAGAACCACGTACTTAGAGGTTATTTAGCACTACGTATATAAGGTCATTTAGAACCACGTACTTAGAGGACATTTACAACCACGTACTTAGAGGTTATTTAGCACTACGTATATAAGGTCATTTAAAAACCACGTACTTAGAGGACATTTTGAACCACGTACTTAGAAGTTATTTAGAAGAACCCACGTACTTAGAGGTCATTTAGAACCACGTACTAAGAGATCATATAGAACCATGTACTTAGAGGTCATTTAGAACCACTTACTTAGAGGTCATTTAGAACCACATACTTAGAGGTCATTTAGAACTACTTACTTTGAGGTCATTTAGAACTACGTACTTAGAGGTCAATTAGAACTACGTACTTAGAGGTCATTTAGAACTACGTACTTAGAGGTAATATAGAACTACGTTCTTAGAGGTCATTTAGGACTTCGTACTTAGATGTCATTTAGAACTACGTACTTAGAGGTCATTTAGAACCACATACTTAGAGGTCATTTAGAACTACTTACTTAGAGGTCATTTAGAACTACGTACCTAGAGGTCATTTAGGACCACGTACTTAGAGGTCATTTAGAACCACTCACTTAGATGTCATTTGGAAGTACGTACCTAGAGGTCATTTAGAACTACGTACTTAGGGGTCATTTAGAACTACTTACTTAGAGGTCATTTAGAAGCACGTACTTAGAGGTCATTTATAACCACGTACTAAGAGGTCATTTAGAACCACGTACACACAGGTTATTTAGCACTACGTATATAAGGTCATTTAGAACCACGTACTTAGAGGACATTTTGAACCACGTACTTAGAAGTCATTTAGAAGAACCCACGTACTTAGAGGTAATTTAGAACCACTTACTTAGAGGTCATTTAGAACCAGATACTTAGAGGTCATTTAGAACTACTTACTTTGAGGTCATTTAAAACTACGTACCTAGAGGTCAATTAGAACTACGTACTTAGAGGTCATTTAGAACTACGTACTTGGAGGTAATATAGAACTACGTTCTTAGAGGTCATTTAGGACTTCGTACTTAGAGGTCATTTAGAACTACGTACTTAGAGGTCATTTAGAACCACATACTTAGAGGTCATTTAGAACTACTTACTTAGAGGTCATTTAGAACTACGTACCTAGAGGTCATTTAGGACCACGTACTTAGAGGTCATTTAGAACCACTTACTTAGATGTCATTTGGAAGTACGTACCTAGAGGTCATTTAGAACTACGTACTTAGGGGTCATTTAGAACTACTTACTTAGAGGTCATTAGGAGCACGTACTTAGAGGTCATTTATAACCACGTACTAAGAGGTCATTTAAAACCACGTACTTAGAGGACATTTTGAACCACGTACTTAGAAGTCATTTAGAAGAACCCACGTACTTAGAGGTCATTTAGAACCACGTACTAAGAGATCATATAGAACCACGTACTTAGAGGTCATTTAGAACCACTTACTTAGAGGTCATTTAGAACCACATACTTAGAGGTCATTTAGAACTACTTACTTTGAGGTCATTTAGAACTACGTGCCTAGAGGTCAATTAGAACTACGTACTTAGAGTTTATTTAGAACTACGTACTTAGAGGTAATATAGAACTACGTTCTTAGAGGTCATTTAGGACTTCGTACTTAGAGGTCATTTAGAACTACGTACTTAGAGGTCATTTAGAACCACATACTTAGAGGTCATTTAGAACTACTTACTTAGAGGTCATTTAGAACTACGCACCTAGAGGTCATTTAGGACCACGTACTTAGAGGTCATTTAGAACCACTTACTTAGAGGTCATTTGGAACTACGTATCTAGAGGTATTTAGAACTACGTACTTAGACGTCATTTAGAACTACGTACTTAGAAGATATTTAGAACCACGTACTTAGAGGTCATTTAGAACCAACTATTTAGAGGTCATTTAGAACTACGTACTTAGATGTCATTTAGAACCACGTACTTAGAGGTCATTTAGAACCACGTACTGAGAGGTCATTTAGAACCACGTACTTAGAGGTCATTTAGAACCAACAACTTAGAGGTCATTTAGAACTACGTACTTAGAGGCCATTTAGAACCACATACTTAGAGGTCGTTTAGATCTACTTACTTAGGGGTCATTTAGAACCACGTACTCTGAGGTCATTAATTTAGAACCACATACTTAGAGGTCATTTAGAACCACATATTTGAGGTCGTTTAGAATTACGTACTGAGAGGTCATTTAGAACCACGTACTTAGAGGTCATTTAGAACCAACAACTTAGAGGTCATTTAGAACTACGTACTTAGAGGTCATTTAGAACCACGTACTCAGATGTCATTTAGAGCCAACGTACTTAGAGGTCATATACAACCACGTACATAGAGGTCATTTAGAACTACGTACTTAGAGGTCATTTAGAGCTACGTATTTGGAGGTCATTTAGAACTACGAACTTAGGGGTCATTTAGAACCCACGTACTTAGAGGTCATTTAGAACTACGTATATGAGGTCTTTTAGAACCACGTACTTAGAGGACATTTAGAACCACGTACTTAGAGGTCAATTAGAACCACTTACTTAGAAGTCATTTGGAAGTACGTACCTAGAGGTCATTTAGAACTACGTACTTAGGGGTCATTTATAACTACTTACTTAGAGGTCATTTAGAAGCACGTACTTAGATGTCATTTAGAACCACGTAGTTAGAGGTCATTTAGAACTACGTACTTAGAGGTCATTTAGAACTACGTATATGAGGTCATTTAGAACCACGTACTTAGAGGACATTTGGAACCACGTACTTAGAGGGCATTTGAACTAAGTATTTAGAGGTCATTTAGAACCACGTACTTAGAGGTCATTTAGAACTACATACTTAGAGGTCATTTAGAACTACGTACTTAGAGGTCATTTAGAACTACTTACTTTATGGTCATTTAAATCCACGTACTTAAGGTGATTTAGAACTACGTACTTAGAGGTCATTTAGAAGCACGTACATAGAGGTCATTTAGAACCACGTACTTAGAGGTCATCTAGAACAACGTACTTAGAGGTCATTTAGAACCACTTACCTAGATGTCATTTTGAAGTACGTACCTAGAGGTCATTTAGAAGCACGTACTTAGAGGTCATTTAGAACCACGTAGTTAGAGGTCATTTAGAACCACGTACTTAGAGGTCATTTAGAACTACGTATATGAGGTCATTTAGAACCACGTACTTAGAGGACATTTAGAACCACGTACTTAGGTGTCATTTAGAACTACTGACTTAGAGGTCATTTAGAACCAAGTACTTAGAGGTAATTTAGAACCACGTACTTAGAGGTCATTTAGAACCTCGTACTTAGAGGTCATTTAGAACCACGTACTTAGAGGATAATTAAAACCATGTAATTAGAGGTCAGTTAAAACTACGTTCTAAGAGGTCATTTAGAACCCACGAAATTAGAGGTCATTTAGAACCACGTACATAGAGGTGATTTAGAACCACGTACTTAGAGTTTATTTAGCACTACGTATATAAGGTCATTTAGAACCACGTACTTAGAGGACATTTAGAACCACGTACTTAGAAGTCATTTAGAAGAACCCACGTACTTAGAGGTCATTTAGAACCACGTACTAAGATATCATATAGAACCACGTACTTAGAGGTCATTTAGAACCACTTACTTAGAGGTCATTTAGAACTACGTACCTGAGGTCATTTAGGACTACGTACTTAGAGGTCATTTAGAACCACTTACTTAGATGTCATTTGGAAGTACGTACCTAGAGGTCATTTAGAACTACGTACTTAGGAGTCATTTAGAACCACGTACTCAGATGTCATTTAGAGCCTACGTACTTAGAGGTCATATAGAACCACGTACATAGAGGTCATTTAGAACTACGTACTTAGAGGTCATTTAGAGCTACGTATTTAGAGGTCATTTAGAACTACGAACTTAGGGGTCATTTAGAACCCACGTACTTAGAGGTCAATTAGAACTACGTATATGAGGTCTTTTAGGACCACGTACATAGAGGACATTTAGAGCCACGTACTTAGAGGTCATTTAGAACCACTTACTTAGAAGTCATTTGGAAGTACGTACCTAGAGGTCATTTAGAACTACGTACTTAGGGGTCATTTAGAACTACTTACTTAGAGGTCATTTAGAAGCACGTACATAGAGGTCATTTAGAACCACGTACCTAGAGGTCATCTAGAACAACGTACTTAGAGGTCATTTAGAACTACGTATATGAGGTCATTTAGAACCACGTACTTAGAGGACATTTAGAACCACGTACTTAGGTGTCATTTAGAACCACGTACTTAGAGGATAGTTAAAACCATGTAATTAGAGGTCAGTTAGAACTACGTTCTAAGAGGTCATTTAGAACCCACGAACTTAGAGGTCATTCAGAACCACGTACTTAGAGGTGATTTAGAACCACGTACTTAGAGGTTATTTAGCACTACGTATATAAGGTCATTTAGAACCACGTACTTAGAGGACATTTTGAACCACGTACTTAGAAGTCATTTAGAAGAACCCACGTACTTAGAGGTCATTTAGAACCACTTACTTAGATGTCATTTGGAAGTACGTACCTAGAGGTCATTTAGAAGCACGTACTTAGAGGTCATTTAGAACCACGTAGTTAGAGGTCATTTAGAACCACGTACTTAGAGGTCATTTAGAACTACGTATATGAGGTCATTTAGAACCACGTACTTAGAGGACATTTAGAACCACGTACTTAGGTGTCATTTAGAAATACTGACTTAGAGGTCATTTAGAACCAAGTACTTAGAGGTCATTTAGAACCACGTACTTAGAGGGCAATTAGAACCTCGTACCTAGAGGTCATTTAGAACCACGTACTTAGAGGATAGTTAAAACCATGTAATTAGAGGTCAGTTAGAACTACGTTCTAAGAGGTCATTTAGAACCCACGAACTTAGAGGTCATTCAGAACCACGTACTTAGAGGTGATTTAGAACCACGTACTTAGAGGTTATTTAGCACTACGTATATAAGGTCATTTAGAACCACGTACTTAGAGGACATTTTGAACCACGTACTTAGAAGTCATTTAGAAGAACCCACGTACTTAGAGGTCATTTAGAACCACGTACTAAGAGATCATATAGAACCACGTACTTAGAGGTCATTTAGAACCACTTACTTAGAGGTCATTTAGAACCACATACTTAGAGGTCATTTAGAACTACTTACTTTGAGGTCATTTAGAACTACGTACCTAGAGGTCAATTAGAACTACGTACTTAGAGGTCATTTAGAACTACTTACTTTGAGGTCATTTAGAACTACGTACCTAGAGGTCAATTAGAACTACGTACTTAGAGGTCATTTAGAACTACGTACTTAGAGGTAATATAGAACTACGTTCTTAGAGGTCATTTAGGACTTCGTACTTAGAGGTCATTTAGAACTACGTACCTAGAGGTCATTTAGAACCACATACTTAGAGGTCATTTAGAACTACTTACTTAGAGGTCATTTAGAACTACGTACCTAGAGGTCATTTAGGACCACGTACTTAGAGGTCATTTAGAACCACTTACTTAGAGGTCATTTGGCACTACGTATCTAGAGGTATTTAGAACTACGTACTTAGAAGATATTTAGAACCACGTTCTAAGAGGTCATTTAGAACCCACGAACTTAGAGGTCATTCAGAACCACGTACTTAGAGGTGATTTAGAACCACGTACTTAGAGGTTATTTAGCACTACGTATATAAGGTCATTTAGAACCACGTACTTAGAGGACATTTACAACCACGTACTTAGAGGTTATTTAGCACTACGTATATAAGGTCATTTAAAAACCACGTACTTAGAGGACATTTTGAACCACGTACTTAGAAGTTATTTAGAAGAACCCACGTACTTAGAGGTCATTTAGAACCACGTACTAAGAGATCATATAGAACCATGTACTTAGAGGTCATTTAGAACCACTTACTTAGAGGTCATTTAGAACCACATACTTAGAGGTCATTTAGAACTACTTACTTTGAGGTCATTTAGAACTACGTACTTAGAGGTCAATTAGAACTACGTACTTAGAGGTCATTTAGAACTACGTACTTAGAGGTAATATAGAACTACGTTCTTAGAGGTCATTTAGGACTTCGTACTTACATGTCATTTAGAACTACGTACTTAGAGGTCATTTAGAACCACATACTTAGAGGTCATTTAGAACTACTTACTTAGAGGTCATTTAGAACTACGTACCTAGAGGTCATTTAGGACCACGTACTTAGAGGTCATTTAGAACCACTCACTTAGATGTCATTTGGAAGTACGTACCTAGAGGTCATTTAGAACTACGTACTTAGGGGTCATTTAGAACTACTTACTTAGAGGTCATTTAGAAGCACGTACTTAGAGGTCATTTATAACCACGTACTAAGAGGTCATTTAGAACCACGTACTTACAGGTTATTTAGCACTACGTATATAAGGTCATTTAGAACCACGTACTTAGAGGACATTTTGAACCACGTACTTAGAAGTCATTTAGAAGAACCCACGTACTTAGAGGTAATTTAGAACCACTTACTTAGAGGTCATTTAGAACCAGATACTTAGAGGTCATTTAGAACTACTTACTTTGAGGTCATTTAAAACTACGTACCTAGAGGTCAATTAGAACTACGTACTTAGAGGTCATTTAGAACTACGTACTTGGAGGTAATATAGAACTACGTTCTTAGAGGTCATTTAGGACTTCGTACTTAGAGGTCATTTAGAACTACGTACTTAGAAGTCATTTAGAACCACATACTTAGAGGTCATTTAGAACTACTTACTTAGAGGTCATTTAGAACTACGTACCTAGAGGTCATTTAGGACCACGTACTTAGAGGTCATTTAGAACCACTTACTTAGATGTCATTTGGAAGTACGTACCTAGAGGTCATTTAGAACTACGTACTTAGGGGTCATTTAGAACTACTTACTTAGAGGTCATTAGGAGCACGTACTTAGAGGTCATTTATAACCACGTACTAAGAGGTCATTTAAAACCACGTACTTAGAGGACATTTTGAACCACGTACTTAGAAGTCATTTAGAAGAACCCACGTACTTAGAGGTCATTTAGAACCACGTACTAAGAGATCATATAGAACCACGTACTTAGAGGTCATTTAGAACCACTTACTTAGAGGTCATTTAGAACCACATACTTAGAGGTCATTTAGAACTACTTACTTTGAGGTCATTTAGAACTACGTGCCTAGAGGTCAATTAGAACTACGTACTTAGAGTTTATTTAGAACTACGTACTTAGAGGTAATATAGAACTACGTTCTTAGAGGTCATTTAGGACTTCGTACTTAGAGGTCATTTAGAACTACGTACTTAGAGAGTCATTTAGAACCACATACTTAGAGGTCATTTAGAACTACTTACTTAGAGGTCATTTAGAACTACGCACCTAGAGGTCATTTAGGACCACGTACTTAGAGGTCATTTAGAACCACTTACTTAGAGGTCATTTGGAACTACGTATCTAGAGGTATTTAGAACTACGTACTTAGACGTCATTTAGAACTACGTACTTAGAAGATATTTAGAACCACGTACTTAGAGGTCATTTAGAACCAACTATTTAGAGGTCATTTAGAACTACGTACTTAGATGTCATTTAGAACCACGTACTTAGAGGTCATTTAGAACCACGTACTGAGAGGTCATTTAGAACCACGTACTTAGAGGTCATTTAGAACCAACAACTTAGAGGTCATTTAGAACTACGTACTTAGAGGCCATTTAGAACCACATACTTAGAGGTCGTTTAGAACTACTTACTTAGGGGTCATTTAGAACCACGTACTCTGAGGTCATTAATTTAGAACCAAATACTTAGAGGTCATTTAGAACCACATATTTGAGGTCGTTTAGAATTACGTACTGAGAGGTCATTTAGAACCACGTACTTAGAGGTCATTTAGAACCAACAACTTAGAGGTCATTTAGAACTACGTACTTAGAGGTCATTTAGAACCACGTACTCAGATGTCATTTAGAGCCCACGTACTTAGAGGTCATATACAACCACGTACATAGAGGTCATTTAGAACTACGTACTTAGAGGTCATTTAGAGCTACGTATTTGGAGGTCATTTAGAACTACGAACTTAGGGGTCATTTAGAACCCACGTACTTAGAGGTCATTTAGAACTACGTATATGAGGTCTTTTAGAACCACGTACTTAGAGGACATTTAGAACCACGTACTTAGAGGTCAATTAGAACCACTTACTTAGAAGTCATTTGGAAGTACGTACCTAGAGGTCATTTAGAACTACGTACTTAGGGGTCATTTATAACTACTTACTTAGAGGTCATTTAGAAGCACGTACTTAGATGTCATTTAGAACCACTTACTTAGAGGTCATTTAGAACCACATACTTAGAGGTCATTTAGAACTACTTACTTTGAGGTCATTTAGAACTACGTACTTAGAGGTCAATTAGAACTACGTACTTAGAGGTCATTTAGAACTACGTACTTAGAGGTAATATAGAACTACGTTCTTAGAGGTCATTTAGGACTTCGTACTTAGATGTCATTTAGAACTACGTACTTAGAGGTCATTTAGAACCACATACTTAGAGGTCATTTAGAACTACTTACTTAGAGGTCATTTAGAACTACGTACCTAGAGGTCATTTAGGACCACGTACTTAGAGGTCATTTAGAACCACTCACTTAGATGTCATTTGGAAGTACGTACCTAGAGGTCATTTAGAACTACGTACTTAGGGGTCATTTAGAACTACTTACTTAGAGGTCATTTAGAAGCACGTACTTAGAGGTCATTTATAACCACGTACTAAGAGGTCATTTAGAACCACGTACTTACAGGTTATTTAGCACTACGTATATAAGGTCATTTAGAACCACGTACTTAGAGGACATTTTGAACCACGTACTTAGAAGTCATTTAGAAGAACCCACGTACTTAGAGGTAATTTAGAACCACTTACTTAGAGGTCATTTAGAACCAGATACTTAGAGGTCATTTAGAACTACTTACTTTGAGGTCATTTAAAACTACGTACCTAGAGGTCAATTAGAACTACGTACTTAGAGGTCATTTAGAACTACGTACTTGGAGGTAATATAGAACTACGTTCTTAGAGGTCATTTAGGACTTCGTACTTAGAGGTCATTTAGAACTACGTACTTAGAGGTCATTTAGAACCACATACTTAGAGGTCATTTAGAACTACTTACTTAGAGGTCATTTAGAACTACGTACCTAGAGGTCATTTAGGACCACGTACTTAGAGGTCATTTAGAACCACTTACTTAGATGTCATTTGGAAGTACGTACCTAGAGGTTATTTAGAACTACGTACTTAGGGGTCATTTAGAACTACTTACTTAGAGGTCATTAGGAGCACGTACTTAGAGGTCATTTATAACCACGTACTAAGAGGTCATTTAAAACCACGTACTTAGAGGACATTTTGAACCACGTACTTAGAAGTCATTTAGAAGAACCCACGTACTTAGAGGTCATTTAGAACCACGTACTAAGAGATCATATAGAACCACGTACTTAGAGGTCATTTAGAACCACTAACTTAGAGGTCATTTAGAACCACATACTTAGAGGTCATTTAGAACTACTTACTTTGAGGTCATTTAGAACTACGTGCCTAGAGGTCAATTAGAACTACGTACTTAGAGTTTATTTAGAACTACGTACTTAGAGGTAATATAGAACTACGTTCTTAGAGGTCATTTAGGACTTCGTACTTAGAGGTCATTTAGAACTACGTACTTAGAGGTCATTTAGAACCACATACTTAGAGGTCATTTAGAACTACTTACTTAGAGGTCATTTAGAACTACGCACCTAGAGGTCATTTAGGACCACGTACTTAGAGGTCATTTAGAACCACTTACTTAGAGGTCATTTGGAACTACGTATCTAGAGGTATTTAGAACTACGTACTTAGACGTCATTTAGAACTACGTACTTAGAAGATATTTAGAACCACGTACTTAGAGGTCATTTAGAACCAACTATTTAGAGGTCATTTAGAACTACGTACTTAGATGTCATTTAGAACCACGTACTTAGAGGTCATTTAGAACCACGTACTGAGAGGTCATTTAGAACCACGTACTTAGAGGTCATTTAGAACCAACAACTTAGAGGTCATTTAGAACTACGTACTTAGAGGCCATTTAGAACCACATACTTAGAGGTCGTTTAGAACTACTTACTTAGGGGTCATTTAGAACCACGTACTCTGAGGTCATTAATTTAGAACCAAATACTTAGAGGTCATTTAGAACCACATATTTGAGGTCGTTTAGAATTACGTACTGAGAGGTCATTTAGAACCACGTACTTAGAGGTTATTTAGAACCAACAACTTAGAGGTCATTTAGAACTACGTACTTAGAGGTCATTTAGAACCACGTACTCAGATGTCATTTAGAGCCCACGTACTTAGAGGTCATATACAACCACGTACATAGAGGTCATTTAGAACTACGTACTTAGAGGTCATTTAGAGCTACGTATTTGGAGGTCATTTAGAACTACGAACTTAGGGGTCATTTAGAACCCACGTACTTAGAGGTCATTTAGAACTACGTATATGAGGTCTTTTAGAACCACGTACTTAGAGGACATTTAGAACCACGTACTTAGAGGTCAATTAGAACCACTTACTTAGAAGTCATTTGGAAGTACGTACCTAGAGGTCATTTAGAACTACGTACTTAGGGGTCATTTATAACTACTTACTTAGAGGTCATTTAGAAGCACGTACTTAGATGTCATTTAGAACCACGTAGTTAGAGGTCATTTAGAACTACGTACTTAGAGGTCATTTAGAACTACGTATATGAGGTCATTTAGAACCACGTACTTAGAGGACATTTGGAACCACGTACTTAGAGGGCATTTGAACTAAGTATTTAGAGGTCATTTAGAACCACGTACTTAGAGGTCATTTAGAACTACATACTTAGAGGTCATTTAGAACTACGTACTTAGAGGTCATTTAGAACTACTTACTTTATGGTCATTTAAATCCACGTACTTAAGGTGATTTAGAACTACGTACTTAGAGGTCATTTAGAAGCACGTACATAGAGGTCATTTAGAACCACGTACTTAGAGGTCATCTAGAACAACGTACTTAGAGGTCATTTAGAACCACTTACCTAGATGTCATTTCGAAGTACGTACCTAGAGGTCATTTAGAAGCACGTACTTAGAGGTCATTTAGAACCACGTAGTTAGAGGTCATTTAGAACCACGTACTTAGAGGTCATTTAGAACTACGTATATGAGGTCATTTAGAACCACGTACTTAGAGGACATTTAGAACCACGTACTTAGGTGTCATTTAGAACTACTGACTTAGAGGTCATTTAGAACCAAGTACTTAGAGGTAATTTAGAACCACGTACTTAGAGGTCATTTAGAACCTCGTACTTAGAGGTCATTTAGAACCACGTACTTAGAGGATAATTAAAACCATGTAATTAGAGGTCAGTTAAAACTACGTTTTAAGAGGTCGTTTAGAACCCACGAAATTAGAGGTCATTTAGAACCACGTACATAGAGGTGATTTAGAACCACGTACTTAGAGTTTATTTAGCACTACGTATATAAGGTCATTTAGAACCACGTACTTAGAGGACATTTAGAACCACGTACTTAGAAGTCATTTAGAAGAACCCACGTACTTAGAGGTCATTTAGAACCACGTACTAAGATATCATATAGAACCACGTACTTAGAGGTCATTTAGAACCACTTACTTAGAGGTCATTTAGAACTACGTACCTGAGGTCATTTAGGACTACGTACTTAGAGGTCATTTAGAACCACTTACTTAGATGTCATTTGGAAGTACGTACCTAGAGGTCATTTAGAACTACGTACTTAGGAGTCATTTAGAACCACGTACTCAGATGTCATTTAGAGCTTACGTACTTAGAGGTCATATAGAACCACGTACATAGAGGTCATTTAGAACTACGTACTTAGAGGTCATTTAGAGCTACGTATTTAGAGGTCATTTAGAACTACGAACTTAGGGGTCATTTAGAACCCACGTACTTAGAGGTCAATTAGAACTACGTATATGAGGTCTTTTAGGACCACGTACATAGAGGACATTTAGAGCCACGTACTTAGAGGTCATTTAGAACCACTTACTTAGAAGTCATTTGGAAGTACGTACCTAGAGGTCATTTAGAACTACGTACTTAGGGGTCATTTAGAACTACTTACTTAGAGGTCATTTAGAAGCACGTACATAGAGGTCATTTAGAACCACGTACCTAGAGGTCATCTAGAACAACGTACTTAGAGGTCATTTAGAACTACGTATATGAGGTCATTTAGAACCACGTACTTAGAGGACATTTAGAACCACGTACTTAGGTGTCATTTAGAAATACTGACTTAGAGGTCATTTAGAACCAAGTACTTAGAGGTCATTGAAAACCACGTACTTAGAGGGCAATTAGAACCTCGTACCTAGAGGTCATTTAGAACCACGTACTTAGAGGATAGTTAAAACCATGTAATTAGAGGTCAGTTAGAACTACGTTCTAAGAGGTCATTTAGAACCCACGAACTTAGAGGTCATTCAGAACCACGTACTTAGAGGTGATTTAGAACCACGTACTTAGAGGTTATTTAGCACTACGTATATAAGGTCATTTAGAACCACGTACTTAGAGGACATTTTGAACCACGTACTTAGAAGTCATTTAGAAGAACCCACGTACTTAGAGGTCATTTAGAACCACTTACTTAGATGTCATTTGGAAGTACGTACCTAGAGGTCATTTAGAAGCACGTACTTAGAGGTCATTTAGAACCACGTAGTTAGAGGTCATTTAGAACCACGTACTTAGAGGTCATTTAGAACTACGTATATGAGGTCATTTAGAACCACGTACTTAGAGGACATTTAGAACCACGTACTTAGGTGTCATTTAGAAATACTGACTTAGAGGTCATTTAGAACCAAGTACTTAGAGGTCATTTAGAACCACGTACTTAGAGGGCAATTAGAACCTCGTACCTAGAGGTCATTTAGAACCACGTACTTAGAGGATAGTTAAAACCATGTAATTAGAGGTCAGTTAGAACTACGTTCTAAGAGGTCATTTAGAACCCACGAACTTAGAGGTCATTCAGAACCACGTACTTAGAGGTGATTTAGAACCACGTACTTAGAGGTTATTTAGCACTACGTATATAAGGTCATTTAGAACCACGTACTTAGAGGACATTTTGAACCACGTACTTAGAAGTCATTTAGAAGAACCCACGTACTTAGAGGTCATTTAGAACCACGTACTAAGAGATCATATAGAACCACGTACTTAGAGGTCATTTAGAACCACTTACTTAGAGGTCATTTAGAACCACATACTTAGAGGTCATTTAGAACTACTTACTTTGAGGTCATTTAGAACTACGTACCTAGAGGTCAATTAGAACTACGTACTTAGAGGTCATTTAGAACTACTTACTTTGAGGTCATTTAGAACTACGTACCTAGAGGTCAATTAGAACTACGTACTTAGAGGTCATTTAGAACTACGTACTTAGAGGTAATATAGAACTACGTTCTTAGAGGTCATTTAGGACTTCGTACTTAGAGGTCATTTAGAACTACGTACCTAGAGGTCATTTAGAACCACATACTTAGAGGTCATTTAGAACTACTTACTTAGAGGTCATTTAGAACTACGTACCTAGAGGTCATTTAGGACCACGTACTTAGAGGTCATTTAGAACCACTTACTTAGAGGTCATTTGGCACTACGTATCTAGAGGTATTTAGAACTACGTACTTAGAAGATATTTAGAACCACGAACTTAGAGGTCATTTAGAACCAACTATTTAGAGGTCATTTAGAACTACGTACTTAGATGTCATTTAGAACCACGTACTTAGAGGTCATATAGAACCACGTACATAGAGGTCATTTAGAACTACGTACTTAGAGGTCATTTAGAGCTACGTACTTAGGGGTCATTTAGAACTACTTACTTAGAGGTCATATAGAAGCACGTACTTAGAGGTCATTTAGAACCACGTAGTTAGAGGTCATTTAGAACCACGTACTTAGAGGTCATTTAAAACTACGTATATGAGGTCATTTAGAACCACGTACTTAGAGGACATTTGGAACCAAGTACTTAGAGGGCATTTGAACTAAGTATTTAGAGGTCATTTAGAACCACGTACTTAGAGGTCATTTAGAACCACATACTTAGAGGTCATTTAGAACTACGTACTTAGAGGTCATTTAGAACTACTTACTTTGAGGTCATTTAGAACTACGTACCTAGAGGTCAATTAGAACTACGTACTTAGAGGTCATTTAGAACTACGTACTTAGAGGTAATATAGAACTACGTTCTTAGAGGTCATTTAGGACTTCGTACTTAGAGGTCATTTAGAACTACGTACTTAGAGGTCATTTAGAACCACATACTTAGAGGTCATTTAGAACTACTTACTTAGAGGTCATTTAGAACGACGTACCTAGAGGTCATTTAGGACCACGTACTTAGAGGTCATTTAGAACCACTTACTTAGATGTCATTTGGAAGTACGTACCTAGAGGTCATTTAGAACTACGTACTTAGGGGTCATTTATAACTACTTAGTTAGAGGTCATTTAGAAGCACGTACTTAGAAGTCATTTATAACCACGTACTTAGAGGTCATTTAGAACCAACTATTTAGAGGTCATTTAGAACTACGTACATAGATGTCATTTAGAACCACGTACTTAGAGGTCATTTAATACCACGTACTGAGAGGTCATTTAGAACCACGTACTTAGAGGTCATTTAGAACCAACAACTTAAAGGTCATTTAGAACTACGTACTTAGAGGTCATTTAGAACCACGTACTCAGATGTCATTTAGAGCCCACGTACTTAGAGGTCATATAGAACCACGTACTGAGAGGTCATTTAGAACCACGTACTTAGAGGTTATTTAGAACCAAAAACTTAGAGGTCATTTAGAACCACGTACTCAGATGTCATTTAGAGACCACGTACTTAGAGGTGATATAGAACCACGTACATAGAGGTCATTTAGAACTACGTACTTAGAGGTCATTTAGAGCTACGTATTTAGAGGTCATTTAGAACTACGAACTTAGGGGTCATTTAGAACCCACGTACTTAGAGGTCATTTAGAACTACGTATATGAGGTCTTTTAGAACCACGTACTTAGAGGATATTTAGAACCACGTACTTAGAGGTCATTTAGAACCACTTACTTAGAAGTCATTTGGAAGTACGTACCTAGAGGTCATTTAGAACTACGTACTTAGGGGTCATTTAGAACTACTTACTTAGAGGTCATATAGAAGCACGTACTTAGAGGTCATTTAGAACCACGTAGTTAGAGGTCATTTAGAACCACGTACTTAGAGGTCATTTAGAACTACGTATATGAGGTCATTTAGAACCACGTACTTAGAGGACATTTGGAACCACGTACTTAGAGGGCATTTGAACTAAGTATTTAGAGGTCATTTAGAACCACGTACTTAGAGGTCATTTAGAACCACATACTTAGAGGTCATTTAGAACTACGTACTTAGAGGTCATTTAGAACTACGTACTTTAAGGTCATTTAAATCCACGTACTTATGGTCATTTAGAAATACGTACTTAGAGGTCATTTAGAAGCACGTACATAGAGGTCATTTAGAACCACGTACTTAGAGGTCATCTAGAACAACGTACTTAGAGGTCATTTAGAACCACTTACTTAGATGTCATTTGGATGTACGTACCTAGAGGTCATTTAGAAGCACGTACTTAGAGGTCATTTAGAACCACGTAGTTAGAGGTCATTTAGAACCACGTACTTAGAGGTCATTTAGAACTACGTATATGAGGTCATTTAGAACCACGTACTTAGAGGACATTTAGAACCACGTACTTAGGTGTCATTTAGAACTACTGACTTAGAGGTCATTTAGAACCAAGTACTTAGAGGTCATTTAGAACCACGTACTTAGAGGTCATTTAGAACCTCGTACTTAGAGGTCGTTTAGAACCAGTTACTTAGAGGATAGTTAAAACCATGTAATTAGAGGTCAGTTAGAACTACGTTATAAGAGGTCATTTAGAACCCACGAACTTAGAGGTCATTCAGAACCAAGTACTTAGAGGTGATTTAGAACCATGTACTTAGAGGTTATTTAGCACTACGTATATAAGGTCATTTAGAACCACGTACTTAGAGGACATTTAGAACCACGTACTTAGAGGTTATTTAGCACTACGTATATAAGGTCATTTAGAACCACGTACTTAGAGGACATTTTGAACCACGTACTTAGAAGTCATTTAGAAGAACCCACGTACTTAGAGGTCATTTAGAACCACGTACTAAGAGATCATATAGAACCACGTACTTAGAGGTCATTTAGAACCACTTACTTAGAGGTCATTTAGAACCACATACTTAGTGGTCATTTAGAACTACTTACTTTGAGGTCATTTAGAACTACGTACCTAGAGGTCAATTAGAACTACGTACTTAGAGGTCATTTAGAACTACGTACTTAGAGGTCATTTAGAACTACGTACTTTAAGGTCATTTAAATCCACGTACTTATAGTCATTTAGAAATACGTACTTAGAGGTCATTTAGAAGCACGTACATAGAGGTCATTTAGAACCACGTACTTAGAGGTCATCTAGAACAACGTACGTAGAGGTCATTTAGAACCACTTACTTAGATGTCATTTGGATGTACGTACCTAGAGGTCATTTAGAAGCACGTACTTAGAGGTCATTTAGAACCACGTAGTTAGAGGTCATTTAGAACCACGTACTTAGAGGTCATTTAGAACTACGTATATGAGGTATTTTGAACCACGTACTTAGAGGACATTTAGAACCACGTACTTAGGTGTCATTTAGAACTACTGACTTAGAGGTCATTTAGAACCAAGTACTTAGAGGTCATTTAGAACCACGTACTTAGAGGTCATTTAGAACCTCGTACTTAGAGGTCGTTTAGAACCACGTACTTAGAGGATAGTTAAAACCATGTAATTAGGGGTCAGTTAGAACTACGTTATAAGAGGTCATTTAGAACCCACGAACTTAGAGGTCATTCAGAACCAAGTACTTAGAGGTGATTTAGAACCATGTACTTAGAGGTTATTTAGCACTACGTATATAAGGTCATTTAGAACCACGTACTTAGAGGACATTTAGAACCACGTACTTAGAGGTTATTTAGCACTACGTATATAAGGTCATTTAGAACCACGTACTTAGAGGACATTTTGAACCACGTACTTAGAAGTCATTTAGAAGAACCCACGTACTTAGAGGTCATTTACAACCACGTACTAAGAGATCATATAGAACCACGTACTTAGAGGTCATTTAGAACCACTTACTTAGAGGTCATTTAGAACCACATACTTAGAGGTCATTTCGAACTACTTACTTTGAGGTCATTTAGAACTACGTACCTAGAGGTCAATTAGAACTACGTACTTAGAGGTCATTTAGAACCACTTACTTAGAGGTCATTTAGAACCACATACTTAGAGGTCATTTAGAACTACTTACTTTGAGGTCATTTAGAACTACGTACCTAGAGGTCAATTAGAACTACGTACTTAGAGGTCATTTAGAACTACGTACTTAGAGGTAATATAGAACTACGTTCTTAGAGGTCATTTAGGACTTCGTACTTAGAGGTCATTTAGAACTACGTACTTAGAGGTCATTTAGAACCACATACTTAGAGGTCATTTAGAACTACTTACTTAGAGGTCATTTAGAACCACTTACTTAGAGGTCATTTGGCACTACGTATCTAGAGGTATTTAGAACTACGTACTTAGACGTCATTTAGAACTACGTACTTAGAAGATATTTAGAACCACGAACTTAGAGGTCATTTAGAACCCACAACTTAGAGGTCATTTAGAACCACGTACTCAGATGTCATTTAGAGCCCACGTACTTAGAGGTCATATAGAACCACGTACATAGAGGTCATTTAGAACTACGTACTTAGAGGTCATTTAGAGCTACGTATTTAGAGGTCATTTAGAACTACGAACTTAGGGGTCATTTAGAACCCACGTACTTAGAGGTCATTTAGAACTACGTATATGAGGTCTTTTAGAACCACGTACTTAGAGGATATTTAGAACCACGTACTTAGAGGTCATTTAGAACCACGTAGTTAGAGGTCATTTAGAACCACGTACTTAGAGGTCATTTAGAACTACGTATATGAGGTCATTTAGAACCACGTACTTAGAGGACATTTAGAACCACGTACTTAGGTGTCATTTAGAAATACTGACTTAGAGGTCATTTAGAACCACGTACTTAGAGGTCATTTAGAACTACGTATATGAGGTCATTTAGAACCACGTACTTAGAGGACATTTGGAACCAAGTACTTAGAGGGCATTTGAACTAAGTATTTAGAGGTCATTTAGAACCACGTACTTAGAGGTCATTTAGAACCACATACTTAGAGGTCATTTAGAACTACGTACTTAGAGGTCATTTAGAACTACGTACTTTAAGGTCATTTAAATCCACGTACTTATGGTCATTTAGAAATACGTACTTAGAGGTCATTTAGAAGCACGTACATAGAGGTCAATTAGAACCACGTACTTAGAGGTCATCTAGAACAACGTACTTAGAGGTCATTTAGAACCACTTACTTAGATGTCATTTGGATGTACGTACCTAGAGGTCATTTAGAAGCACGTACTTAGAGGTCATTTAGAACCACGTAGTTAGAGGTCATTTAGAACCACGTACTTAGAGGTCATTTAGAACTACGTATATGAGGTCATTTAGAACCACGTACTTAGAGGACATTTTGAACCACGTACTTAGAAGTCATTTAGAAGAACCCACGTACTTAGAGGTCATTTAGAACCACGTACTAAGAGATCATATAGAACCACGTACTTAGAGGTCATTTAGAACCACTTACTTAGAGGTCATTTAGAACCACATACTTAGAGGTCATTTAGAACTACTTACTTTGAGGTCATTTAGAACTACGTACCTAGAGGTCAATTAGAACTACGTACTTAGAGTTTATTTAGAACTACGTACTTAGAGGTAATATAGAACTACGTTCTTAGAGGTCATTTAGGACTTCGTACTTAGAGGTCATTTAGAACTACGTACTTAGAGGTCATTTAGAACCACATACTTAGAGGTCATTTAGAACTACTTACTTAGAGGTCATTTAGAACTACGCACCTAGAGGTCATTTAGGACCACGTACTTAGAGGTCATTTAGAACCTATTACTTAGAGGTCATTTGGAACTACGTATCTAGAGGTATTTAGAACTACGTACTTAGACGTCATTTAGAACTACGTACTTTGAAGATATTTAGAACCACGTACTTAGAGGTCATTTAGAACCAACTATTTAGAGGTCATTTAGAACTACGTACTTAGATGTCATTTAGAACCACGTACTTAGAGGTCATTTAGAACCACGTACTGAGAGGTCATTTAGAACCACGTACTTAGAGGTCATTTAGAACCAACAACTTAGAGGTCATTTAGAACTACGTACTTAGAGGCCATTTAGAACCACATACTCAGAGGTCGTTTAGAACTACTTACTTAGGGGTCATTTAGAACCACGTACTCTGAGGTCATTAATTTAGAACCAAATACTTAGAGGTCATTTAGAACCACATATTTGAGGTCGTTTAGAATTACGTACTGAGAGGTCATTTAGAACCACGTACTTAGAGGTCATTTAGAACCAACAACTTAGAGGTCATTTAGAACTACGTACTTAGAGGTCATTTAGAACCACGTACTCAGATGTCATTTAGAGCCCACGTACTTAGAGGTCATATACAACCACGTACATAGAGGTCATTTAGAACTACGTACTTAGAGGTCATTTAGAGCTACGTATTTGGAGGTCATTTAGAACTACGAACTTAGGGGTCATTTAGAACCCACGTACTTAGAGGTCATTTAGAACTACGTATATGAGGTCTTTTAGAACCACGTACTTAGAGGACATTTAGAACCACGTACTTAGAGGTCAATTAGAACCACTTACTTAGAAGTCATTTTGAAGTACGTACCTAGAGGTCATTTAGAACTACGTACTTAGGGGTCATTTATAACTACTTACTTAGAGGTCATTTAGAAGCACGTACTTAGATGTCATTTAGAACCACGTAGTTAGAGGTCATTTAGAACTACGTACTTAGAGGTCATTTAGAACTACGTATATGAGGTCATTTAGAACCACGTACTTAGAGGACATTTGGAACCACGTACTTAGAGGGCATTTGAACTAAGTATTTAGAGGTCATTTAGAACCACGTACTTAGAGGTCATTTAGAACTACATACTTAGAGGTCATTTAGAACTACGTACTTAGAGGTCATTTAGAACTACTTACTTTATGGTCATTTAAATCCACGTACTTATGGTGATTTAGAACTACGTACTTAGAGGTCATTTAGAAGCACGTACATAGAGGTCATTTAGAACCACGTACTTAGAGGTCATCTAGAACAACGTACTTAGAGGTCATTTAGAACCACTTACCTAGATGTCATTTCGAAGTACGTACCTAGAGGTCATTTAGAAGCACGTACTTAGAGGTCATTTAGAACCACGTAGTTAGAGGTCATTTAGAACCACGTACTTAGAGGTCATTTAGAACTACGTATATGAGGTCATTTAGAACCACGTACTTAGAGGACATTTAGAACCACGTACTTAGGTGTCATTTAGAACTACTGACTTAGAGGTCATTTAGAACCAAGTACTTAGAGGTAATTTAGAACCACGTACTTAGAGGTCATTTAGAACCTCGTACTTAGAGGTCATTTAGAACCACGTACTTAGAGGATAATTAAAACCATGTAATTAGAGGTCAGTTAAAACTACGTTCTAAGAGGTCATTTAGAACCCACGAAATTAGAGGTCATTTAGAACCACGTACTTAGAGGTGATTTAGAACCACGTACTTAGAGTTTATTTAGCACTACGTATATAAGGTCATTTAGAACCACGTACTTAGAGGACATTTAGAACCACGTACTTAGAAGTCATTTAGAAGAACCCACGTACTTAGAGGTCATTTAGAACCACTTACTTAGAGGTCATTTAGAACTACGTACCTGAGGTCATTTAGGACTACGTACTTAGAGGTCATTTAGAACCACTTACTTAGATGTTATTTGGAAGTACGTACCTAGAGGTCATTTAGAACTACGTACTTAGGAGTCATTTAGAACCACGTACTCAGATGTCATTTAGAGCCTACGTACTTAGAGGTCATATAGAACCACGTACATAGAGGTCATTTAGAACTACGTACTTAGAGGTCATTTAGAGCTACGTATTTAGAGGTCATTTAGAACTACGAACTTAGGGGTCATTTAGAACCCACGTACTTAGAGGTCATTTAGAACTACGTATATGAGGTCTTTTAGGACCACGTACATAGAGGACATTTAGAGCCACGTACTTAGAGGTCATTTAGAACCACTTACTTAGAAGTCATTTGGAAGTACGTACCTAGAGGTCATTTAGAACTACGTACTTAGGGGTCATTTAGAACTACTTACTTAGAGGTCATTTAGAAGCACGTACATAGAGGTCATTTAGAACCACGTACCTAGAGGTCATCTAGAACAACGTACTTAGAGGTCATTTAGAACTACGTATATGAGGTCATTTAGAACCACGTACTTAGAGGACATTTAGAACCACGTACTTAGGTGTCATTTAGAACTACTGACTTAGAGGTCATTTAGAACCAAGTACTTAGAGGTCATTTAGAACCACGTACTTAGAGGTCATTTAGAACCTCGTACTTAGAGGTCGTTTAGAACCACGTACTTAGAGGATAGTTAAAACCATGTAATTAGGGGTCAGTTAGAACTACGTTATAAGAGGTCATTTAGAACCCACGAACTTAGAGGTCATTCAGAACCAAGTACTTAGAGGTGATTTAGAACCATGTACTTAGAGGTTATTTAGCACTACGTATATAAAGTCATTTAGAACCACGTACTTAGAGGACATTTAGAACCACGTACTTAGAGGTTATTTAGCACTACGTATATAAGGTCATTTAGAACCACGTACTTAGAGGACATTTTGAACCACGTACTTAGAAGTCATTTAGAAGAACCCACGTACTTAGAGGTCATTTACAACCACGTACTAAGAGATCATATAGAACCACGTACTTAGAGGTCATTTAGAACCACTTACTTAGAGGTCATTTAGAACCACATACTTAGAGGTCATTTCGAACTACTTACTTTGAGGTCATTTAGAACTACGTACCTAGAGGTCAATTAGAACTACGTACTTAGAGGTCATTTAGAACCACTTACTTAGAGGTCATTTAGAACCACATACTTAGAGGTCATTTAGAACTACTTACTTTGAGGTCATTTAGAACTACGTACCTAGAGGTCAATTAGAACTACGTACTTAGAGGTCATTTAGAACTACGTACTTAGAGGTAATATAGAACTACGTTCTTAGAGGTCATTTAGGACTTCGTACTTAGAGGTCATTTAGAACTACGTACTTAGAGGTCATTTAGAACCACATACTTAGAGGTCATTTAGAACTACTTACTTAGAGGTCATTTAGAACCACTTACTTAGAGGTCATTTGGCACTACGTATCTAGAGGTATTTAGAACTACGTACTTAGACGTCATTTAGAACTACGTACTTAGAAGATATTTAGAACCACGAACTTAGAGGTCATTTAGAACCCACAACTTAGAGGTCATTTAGAACCACGTACTCAGATGTCATTTAGAGCCCACGTACTTAGAGGTCATATAGAACCACGTACATAGAGGTCATTTAGAACTACGTACTTAGAGGTCATTTAGAGCTACGTATTTAGAGGTCATTTAGAACTACGAACTTAGGGGTCATTTAGAACCCACGTACTTAGAGGTCATTTAGAACTACGTATATGAGGTCTTTTAGAACCACGTACTTAGAGGATATTTAGAACCACGTACTTAGAGGTCATTTAGAACCACGTAGTTAGAGGTCATTTAGAACCACGTACTTAGAGGTCATTTAGAACTACGTATATGAGGTCATTTAGAACCACGTACTTAGAGGACATTTAGAACCACGTACTTAGGTGTCATTTAGAAATACTGACTTAGAGGTCATTTAGAACCACGTACTTAGAGGTCATTTAGAACTACGTATATGAGGTCATTTAGAACCACGTACTTAGAGGACATTTGGAACCAAGTACTTAGAGGGCATTTGAACTAAGTATTTAGAGGTCATTTAGAACCACGTACTTAGAGGTCATTTAGAACCACATACTTAGAGGTCATTTAGAACTACGTACTTAGAGGTCATTTAGAACTACGTACTTTAAGGTCATTTAAATCCACGTACTTATGGTCATTTAGAAATACGTACTTAGAGGTCATTTAGAAGCACGTACATAGAGGTCAATTAGAACCACGTACTTAGAGGTCATCTAGAACAACGTACTTAGAGGTCATTTAGAACCACTTACTTAGATGTCATTTGGATGTACGTACCTAGAGGTCATTTAGAAGCACGTACTTAGAGGTCATTTAGAACCACGTAGTTAGAGGTCATTTAGAACCACGTACTTAGAGGTCATTTAGAACTACGTATATGAGGTCATTTAGAACCACGTACTTAGAGGACATTTTGAACCACGTACTTAGAAGTCATTTAGAAGAACCCACGTACTTAGAGGTCATTTAGAACCACGTACTAAGAGATCATATAGAACCACGTACTTAGAGGTCATTTAGAACCACTTACTTAGAGGTCATTTAGAACCACATACTTAGAGGTCATTTAGAACTACTTACTTTGAGGTCATTTAGAACTACGTACCTAGAGGTCAATTAGAACTACGTACTTAGAGTTTATTTAGAACTACGTACTTAGAGGTAATATAGAACTACGTTCTTAGAGGTCATTTAGGACTTCGTACTTAGAGGTCATTTAGAACTACGTACTTAGAGGTCATTTAGAACCACATACTTAGAGGTCATTTAGAACTACTTACTTAGAGGTCATTTAGAACTACGCACCTAGAGGTCATTTAGGACCACGTACTTAGAGGTCATTTAGAACCTATTACTTAGAGGTCATTTGGAACTACGTATCTAGAGGTATTTAGAACTACGTACTTAGACGTCATTTAGAACTACGTACTTTGAAGATATTTAGAACCACGTACTTAGAGGTCATTTAGAACCAACTATTTAGAGGTCATTTAGAACTACGTACTTAGATGTCATTTAGAACCACGTACTTAGAGGTCATTTAGAACCACGTACTGAGAGGTCATTTAGAACCACGTACTTAGAGGTCATTTAGAACCAACAACTTAGAGGTCATTTAGAACTACGTACTTAGAGGCCATTTAGAACCACATACTCAGAGGTCGTTTAGAACTACTTACTTAGGGGTCATTTAGAACCACGTACTCTGAGGTCATTAATTTAGAACCAAATACTTAGAGGTCATTTAGAACCACATATTTGAGGTCGTTTAGAATTACGTACTGAGAGGTCATTTAGAACCACGTACTTAGAGGTCATTTAGAACCAACAACTTAGAGGTCATTTAGAACTACGTACTTAGAGGTCATTTAGAACCACGTACTCAGATGTCATTTAGAGCCCACGTACTTAGAGGTCATATACAACCACGTACATAGAGGTCATTTAGAACTACGTACTTAGAGGTCATTTAGAGCTACGTATTTGGAGGTCATTTAGAACTACGAACTTAGGGGTCATTTAGAACCCACGTACTTAGAGGTCATTTAGAACTACGTATATGAGGTCTTTTAGAACCACGTACTTAGAGGACATTTAGAACCACGTACTTAGAGGTCAATTAGAACCACTTACTTAGAAGTCATTTTGAAGTACGTACCTAGAGGTCATTTAGAACTACGTACTTAGGGGTCATTTATAACTACTTACTTAGAGGTCATTTAGAAGCACGTACTTAGATGTCATTTAGAACCACGTAGTTAGAGGTCATTTAGAACTACGTACTTAGAGGTCATTTAGAACTACGTATATGAGGTCATTTAGAACCACGTACTTAGAGGACATTTGGAACCACGTACTTAGAGGGCATTTGAACTAAGTATTTAGAGGTCATTTAGAACCACGTACTTAGAGGTCATTTAGAACTACATACTTAGAGGTCATTTAGAACTACGTACTTAGAGGTCATTTAGAACTACTTACTTTATGGTCATTTAAATCCACGTACTTATGGTGATTTAGAACTACGTACTTAGAGGTCATTTAGAAGCACGTACATAGAGGTCATTTAGAACCACGTACTTAGAGGTCATCTAGAACAACGTACTTAGAGGTCATTTAGAACCACTTACCTAGATGTCATTTCGAAGTACGTACCTAGAGGTCATTTAGAAGCACGTACTTAGAGGTCATTTAGAACCACGTAGTTAGAGGTCATTTAGAACCACGTACTTAGAGGTCATTTAGAACTACGTATATGAGGTCATTTAGAACCACGTACTTAGAGGACATTTAGAACCACGTACTTAGGTGTCATTTAGAACTACTGACTTAGAGGTCATTTAGAACCAAGTACTTAGAGGTAATTTAGAACCACGTACTTAGAGGTCATTTAGAACCTCGTACTTAGAGGTCATTTAGAACCACGTACTTAGAGGATAATTAAAACCATGTAATTAGAGGTCAGTTAAAACTACGTTCTAAGAGGTCATTTAGAACCCACGAAATTAGAGGTCATTTAGAACCACGTACTTAGAGGTGATTTAGAACCACGTACTTAGAGTTTATTTAGCACTACGTATATAAGGTCATTTAGAACCACGTACTTAGAGGACATTTAGAACCACGTACTTAGAAGTCATTTAGAAGAACCCACGTACTTAGAGGTCATTTAGAACCACTTACTTAGAGGTCATTTAGAACTACGTACCTGAGGTCATTTAGGACTACGTACTTAGAGGTCATTTAGAACCACTTACTTAGATGTTATTTGGAAGTACGTACCTAGAGGTCATTTAGAACTACGTACTTAGGAGTCATTTAGAACCACGTACTCAGATGTCATTTAGAGCCTACGTACTTAGAGGTCATATAGAACCACGTACATAGAGGTCATTTAGAACTACGTACTTAGAGGTCATTTAGAGCTACGTATTTAGAGGTCATTTAGAACTACGAACTTAGGGGTCATTTAGAACCCACGTACTTAGAGGTCATTTAGAACTACGTATATGAGGTCTTTTAGGACCACGTACATAGAGGACATTTAGAGCCACGTACTTAGAGGTCATTTAGAACCACTTACTTAGAAGTCATTTGGAAGTACGTACCTAGAGGTCATTTAGAACTACGTACTTAGGGGTCATTTAGAACTACTTACTTAGAGGTCATTTAGAAGCACGTACATAGAGGTCATTTAGAACCACGTACCTAGAGGTCATCTAGAACAACGTACTTAGAGGTCATTTAGAACTACGTATATGAGGTCATTTAGAACCACGTACTTAGAGGACATTTAGAACCACGTACTTAGGTGTCATTTAGAAATACTGACTTAGAGGACATTTAGAACCAAGTACTTAGAGGTCATTTAGAATCACGTACTTAGAGGGCAATTAGAACCTCGTACCTAGAGGTCATTTAGAACCACGTACTTAGAGGATAGTTAAAACCATGTAATTAGAGGTCAGTTAGAACTACGTTCTAAGAGGTCATTTAGAACCCACGAACTTAGAGGTCATTCAGAACCACGTACTTAGAGGTGATTTAGAACCACGTACTTAGAGGTTATTTAGCACTACGTATATAAGGTCATTTAGAACCACGTACTTAGAGGACATTTTGAACCACGTACTTAGAAGTCATTTAGAAGAACCCACGTACTTAAAGGTCATTTAGAACCACGTACTAAGAGATCATATAGAACCACGTACTTAGAGGTCATTTAGAACCACTTACTTAGAGGTCATTTAGAACTACGTACCTGAGGTCATTTAGGACTACGTACTTAGAGGTCATTTAGAACCACTTACTTAGATGTCATTTGGAAGTACGTACCTAGAGGTCATTTAGAACTACGTACTTAGGGGTCATTTAGAACCACGTACTCAGATGTCATTTAGAGCCCACGTACTTAGAGGTCATATAGAACCACGTACATAGAGGTCATTTAGAACTACGTACTTAGAGGTCATTTAGAGCTACGTATTTAGAGGTCATTTAGAACTACGAACTTAGGGGTCATTTAGAACCCACGTACTTAGAGGTCAATTAGAACTACGTATATGAGGTCTTTTAGGACCACGTACATAGAGGACATTTAGAGCCACGTACTTAGAGGTAATTTAGAACCACTTACTTAGAAGTCATTTGGAAGTACGTACCTAGAGGTCATTTAGAACTACGTACTTAGGGGTCATTTAGAACTACTTACTTAGAGGTCATTTAGAAGCACGTACTTAGAGGTCATTTAGAACCACGTACCTAGAGGTCATCTAGAACAACGTACTTAGAGGTCATTTAGAACCACTTACTTAGATGTCATTTGGAAGTACGTACCTAGAGGTCATTTAGAAGCACGTACTTAGAGGTCATTTAGAACCACGTAGTTAGAGGTCATTTAGAACCACGTACTTAGAGGTCATTTAGAACTACGTATATGAGGTCATTTAGAACCACGTACTTAGAGGACATTTAGAACCACGTACTTAGGTGTCATTTAGAAATACTGACTTAGAGGTCATTTAGAACCAAGTACTTAGAGGTCATTTAGAACCACGTACTTAGAGGGCAATTAGAACCTCGTACCTAGAGGTCATTTAGAACCACGTACTTAGAGGATAGTTAAAACCATGTAATTAGAGGTCAGTTAGAACTACGTTCTAAGAGGTCATTTAGAACCCACGAACTTAGAGGTCATTCAGAACCACGTACTTAGAGGTGATTTAGAACCACGTACTTAGAGGTTATTTAGCACTACGTATATAAGGTCATTTAGAACCACGTACTTAGAGGACATTTTGAACCACGTACTTAGAAGTCATTTAGAAGAACCCAGGTACTTAGAGGTCATTTAGAACCACGTACTAAGAGATCATATAGAACCACGTACTTAGAGGTCATTTAGAACCACTTACTTAGAGGTCATTTAGAACCACATACTTAGAGGTCATTTAGAACTACTTACTTTGAGGTCATTTAGAACTACGTACCTAGAGGTCAATTAGAACTACGTACTTAGAGGTCATTTAGAACTACTTACTTTGAGGTCATTTAGAACTACGTACCTAGAGGTCAATTAGAACTACGTACTTAGAGGTCATTTAGAACTACGTACTTAGAGGTAATATAGAACTACGTTCTTAGAGGTCATTTAGGACTTCGTACTTAGAGGTCATTTAGAACTACGTACCTAGAGGTCATTTAGAACCACATACTTAGAGGTCATTTAGAACTACTTACTTAGAGGTCATTTAGAACTACGTACCTAGAGGTCATTTAGAACCACATACTTAGAGGTCATTTAGAACTACTTACTTAGAGGTCATCTAGAACAACGTACTTAGAGGTCATTTAGAACCACTTACTTAGATGTCATTTGGATGTACGTACCTAGAGGTCATTTAGAAGCACGTACTTAGAGGTCATTTAGAACCACGTAGTTAGAGGTCATTTAGAACCACGTACTTAGAGGTCATTTAGAACTACGTATATGAGGTCATTTAGAACCACGTACTTAGAGGACATTTTGAACCACGTACTTAGAAGTCATTTAGAAGAACCCACGTACTTAGAGGTCATTTAGAACCACGTACTAAGAGATCATATAGAACCACGTACTTAGAGGTCATTTAGAACCACTTACTTAGAGGTCATTTAGAACCACATACTTAGAGGTCATTTAGAACTACTTACTTTGAGGTCATTTAGAACTACGTACCTAGAGGTCAATTAGAACTACGTACTTAGAGTTTATTTAGAACTACGTACTTAGAGGTAATATAGAACTACGTTCTTAGAGGTCATTTAGGACTTCGTACTTAGAGGTCATTTAGAACTACGTACTTAGAGGTCATTTAGAACCACATACTTAGAGGTCATTTAGAACTACTTACTTAGAGGTCATTTAGAACTACGCACCTAGAGGTCATTTAGGACCACGTACTTAGAGGTCATTTAGAACCTATTACTTAGAGGTCATTTGGAACTACGTATCTAGAGGTATTTAGAACTACGTACTTAGACGTCATTTAGAACTACGTACTTTGAAGATATTTAGAACCACGTACTTAGAGGTCATTTAGAACCAACTATTTAGAGGTCATTTAGAACTACGTACTTAGATGTCATTTAGAACCACGTAATTAGAGGTCATTTAGAACCACGTACTGAGAGGTCATTTAGAACCACGTACTTAGAGGTCATTTAGAACCAACAACTTAGAGGTCATTTAGAACTACGTACTTAGAGGCCATTTAGAACCACATACTCAGAGGTCGTTTAGAACTACTTACTTAGGGGTCATTTAGAACCACGTACTCTGAGGTCATTAATTTAGAACCAAATACTTAGAGGTCATTTAGAACCACATATTTGAGGTCGTTTAGAATTACGTACTGAGAGGTCATTTAGAACCACGTACTTAGAGGTCATTTAGAACCAACAACTTAGAGGTCATTTAGAACTACGTACTTAGAGGTCATTTAGAACCACGTACTCAGATGTCATTTAGAGCCCACGTACTTAGAGGTCATATACAACCACGTACATAGAGGTCATTTAGAACTACGTACTTAGAGGTCATTTAGAGCTACGTATTTGGAGGTCATTTAGAACTACGAACTTAGGGGTCATTTAGAACCCACGTACTTAGAGGTCATTTAGAACTACGTATATGAGGTCTTTTAGAACCACGTACTTAGAGGACATTTAGAACCACGTACTTAGAGGTCAATTAGAACCACTTACTTAGAAGTCATTTTGAAGTACGTACCTAGAGGTCATTTAGAACTACGTACTTAGGGGTCATTTATAACTACTTACTTAGAGGTCATTTAGAAGCACGTACTTAGATGTCATTTAGAACCACGTAGTTAGAGGTCATTTAGAACTACGTACTTAGAGGTCATTTAGAACTACGTATATGAGGTCATTTAGAACCACGTACTTAGAGGACATTTGGAACCACGTACTTAGAGGGCATTTGAACTAAGTATTTAGAGGTCATTTAGAACCACGTACTTAGAGGTCATTTAGAACTACATACTTAGAGGTCATTTAGAACTACGTACTTAGAGGTCATTTAGAACTACTTACTTTATGGTCATTTAAATCCACGTACTTATGGTGATTTAGAACTACGTACTTAGAGGTCATTTAGAAGCACGTACATAGAGGTCATTTAGAACCACGTACTTAGAGGTCATCTAGAACAACGTACTTAGAGGTCATTTAGAACCACTTACCTAGATGTCATTTCGAAGTACGTACCTAGAGGTCATTTAGAAGCACGTACTTAGAGGTCATTTAGAACCACGTAGTTAGAGGTCATTTAGAACCACGTACTTAGAGGTCATTTAGAACTACGTATATGAGGTCATTTAGAACCACGTACTTAGAGGACATTTAGAACCACGTACTTAGGTGTCATTTAGAACTACTGACTTAGAGGTCATTTAGAACCAAGTACTTAGAGGTAATTTAGAACCACGTACTTAGAGGTCATTTAGAACCTCGTACTTAGAGGTCATTTAGAACCACGTACTTAGAGGATAATTAAAACCATGTAATTAGAGGTCAGTTAAAACTACGTTCTAAGAGGTCATTTAGAACCCACGAAATTAGAGGTCATTTAGAACCACGTACTTAGAGGTGATTTAGAACCACGTACTTAGAGTTTATTTAGCACTACGTATATAAGGTCATTTAGAACCACGTACTTAGAGGACATTTAGAACCACGTACTTAGAAGTCATTTAGAAGAACCCACGTACTTAGAGGTCATTTAGAACCACTTACTTAGAGGTCATTTAGAACTACGTACCTGAGGTCATTTAGGACTACGTACTTAGAGGTCATTTAGAACCACTTACTTAGATGTTATTTGGAAGTACGTACCTAGAGGTCATTTAGAACTACGTACTTAGGAGTCATTTAGAACCACGTACTCAGATGTCATTTAGAGCCTACGTACTTAGAGGTCATATAGAACCACGTACATAGAGGTCATTTAGAACTACGTACTTAGAGGTCATTTAGAGCTACGTATTTAGAGGTCATTTAGAACTACGAACTTAGGGGTCATTTAGAACCCACGTACTTAGAGGTCATTTAGAACTACGTATATGAGGTCTTTTAGGACCACGTACATAGAGGACATTTAGAGCCACGTACTTAGAGGTCATTTAGAACCACTTACTTAGAAGTCATTTGGAAGTACGTACCTAGAGGTCATTTAGAACTACGTACTTAGGGGTCATTTAGAACTACTTACTTAGAGGTCATTTAGAAGCACGTACATAGAGGTCATTTAGAACCACGTACCTAGAGGTCATCTAGAACAACGTACTTAGAGGTCATTTAGAACTACGTATATGAGGTCATTTAGAACCACGTACTTAGAGGACATTTAGAACCACGTACTTAGGTGTCATTTAGAAATACTGACTTAGAGGACATTTAGAACCAAGTACTTAGAGGTCATTTAGAATCACGTACTTAGAGGGCAATTAGAACCTCGTACCTAGAGGTCATTTAGAACCACGTACTTAGAGGATAGTTAAAACCATGTAATTAGAGGTCAGTTAGAACTACGTTCTAAGAGGTCATTTAGAACCCACGAACTTAGAGGTCATTCAGAACCACGTACTTAGAGGTGATTTAGAACCACGTACTTAGAGGTTATTTAGCACTACGTATATAAGGTCATTTAGAACCACGTACTTAGAGGACATTTTGAACCACGTACTTAGAAGTCATTTAGAAGAACCCACGTACTTAAAGGTCATTTAGAACCACGTACTAAGAGATCATATAGAACCACGTACTTAGAGGTCATTTAGAACCACTTACTTAGAGGTCATTTAGAACTACGTACCTGAGGTCATTTAGGACTACGTACTTAGAGGTCATTTAGAACCACTTACTTAGATGTCATTTGGAAGTACGTACCTAGAGGTCATTTAGAACTACGTACTTAGGGGTCATTTAGAACCACGTACTCAGATGTCATTTAGAGCCCACGTACTTAGAGGTCATATAGAACCACGTACATAGAGGTCATTTAGAACTACGTACTTAGAGGTCATTTAGAGCTACGTATTTAGAGGTCATTTAGAACTACGAACTTAGGGGTCATTTAGAACCCACGTACTTAGAGGTCAATTAGAACTACGTATATGAGGTCTTTTAGGACCACGTACATAGAGGACATTTAGAGCCACGTACTTAGAGGTAATTTAGAACCACTTACTTAGAAGTCATTTGGAAGTACGTACCTAGAGGTCATTTAGAACTACGTACTTAGGGGTCATTTAGAACTACTTACTTAGAGGTCATTTAGAAGCACGTACTTAGAGGTCATTTAGAACCACGTACCTAGAGGTCATCTAGAACAACGTACTTAGAGGTCATTTAGAACCACTTACTTAGATGTCATTTGGAAGTACGTACCTAGAGGTCATTTAGAAGCACGTACTTAGAGGTCATTTAGAACCACGTAGTTAGAGGTCATTTAGAACCACGTACTTAGAGGTCATTTAGAACTACGTATATGAGGTCATTTAGAACCACGTACTTAGAGGACATTTAGAACCACGTACTTAGGTGTCATTTAGAAATACTGACTTAGAGGTCATTTAGAACCAAGTACTTAGAGGTCATTTAGAACCACGTACTTAGAGGGCAATTAGAACCTCGTACCTAGAGGTCATTTAGAACCACGTACTTAGAGGATAGTTAAAACCATGTAATTAGAGGTCAGTTAGAACTACGTTCTAAGAGGTCATTTAGAACCCACGAACTTAGAGGTCATTCAGAACCACGTACTTAGAGGTGATTTAGAACCACGTACTTAGAGGTTATTTAGCACTACGTATATAAGGTCATTTAGAACCACGTACTTAGAGGACATTTTGAACCACGTACTTAGAAGTCATTTAGAAGAACCCAGGTACTTAGAGGTCATTTAGAACCACGTACTAAGAGATCATATAGAACCACGTACTTAGAGGTCATTTAGAACCACTTACTTAGAGGTCATTTAGAACCACATACTTAGAGGTCATTTAGAACTACTTACTTTGAGGTCATTTAGAACTACGTACCTAGAGGTCAATTAGAACTACGTACTTAGAGGTCATTTAGAACTACTTACTTTGAGGTCATTTAGAACTACGTACCTAGAGGTCAATTAGAACTACGTACTTAGAGGTCATTTAGAACTACGTACTTAGAGGTAATATAGAACTACGTTCTTAGAGGTCATTTAGGACTTCGTACTTAGAGGTCATTTAGAACTACGTACCTAGAGGTCATTTAGAACCACATACTTAGAGGTCATTTAGAACTACTTACTTAGAGGTCATTTAGAACTACGTACCTAGAGGTCATTTAGGACCACGTACTTAGAGGTCATTTAGAACCACTTACTTAGAGGTCATTTGGCACTACGTATCTAGAGGTATTTAGAACTACGTACTTAAAAGATATTTAGAACCACGAACTTAGAGGTCATTTAGAACCAACTATTTAGAGGTCATTTAGAACTACGTACTTAGATGTCATTTAGAACCACGTACTTAGAGGTCATTTAGAACCACGTACTGAGAGGTCATTTAGAACCACGTACTTAGAGGTCATTTAGAACCAACAACTTAGAGGTCATTTAGAACCACGTACTCAGATGTCATTTAGAGCCCACGTACTTAGAGGTCATATAGAACCACGTACATAGAGGTCATTTAGAACTACGTACTTAGAGGTCATTTAGAGCTACGTATTTAGAGGTCATTTAGAACTACGAACTTAGGGGTCATTTAGAACCCACGTACTTAGAGGTCATTTAGAACTACGTATATGAGGTCTTTTAGAACCACGTACTTAGAGGATATTTAGAACCACGTACTTAGAGGTCATTTAGAACCACTTACTTAGATCATTTGGAAGTACGTACCTAGAGGTCATTTAGAACTACGTACTTAGGGGTCATTTAGAACTACTTACTTAGAGGTCATATAGAAGCACGTACTTAGAGGTCATTTAGAACCACGTAGTTAGAGGTCATTTAGAACCACGTACTTAGAGGTCATTTAGAACTACGTATATGAGGTCATTTAGAACCACGTACTTAGAGGACATTTGGAACCAAGTACTTAGAGGGCATTTGAACTAAGTATTTAGAGGTCATTTAGAACCACGTACTTAGAGGTCATTTAGAACCACATACTTAGAGGTCATTTAGAACTACGTACTTAGAGGTCATTTAGAACTACTTACTTTGAGGTCATTTAGAACTACGTACTTAGAGGTCATTTAGAACCACATACTTATAGGTCATTTAGAACTACTTACTTAGAGGTCATTTAGAACTACGTACCTAGAGGTCATTTAGGACCACGTACTTAGAGGTCATTTAGAACCACTTACTTAGATGTCATTTGGAAGTACGTACCTAGAGGTCATTTAGAACTACGTACTTAGGGGTCATTTATAACTACTTACTTAGAGGTCATTTAGAAGCACGTACTTAGAAGTCATTTATAACCACGTACTTAGAGGTCATTTAGAACCAACTATTTAGAGGTCATTTAGAACTACGTACATAGATGTCATTTAGAACCACGTACTTAGAGGTCATTTAATACCACGTACTGAGAGGTCATTTAGAACCACGTACTTAGAGGTCATTTAGAACCAACAACTTAGAGGTCATTTAGAACTACGTACTTAGAGGTCATTTAGAACCACGTACTCAGATGTCATTTAGAGCCCACGTACTTAGAGGTGATATAGAACCACGTACTGAGAGGTCATTTAGAACCACGTACTTAGAGGTTATTTAGAACCAAAAACTTAGAGGTCATTTAGAACCACGTACTCAGATGTCATTTAGAGCCCACGTACTTAGAGGTGATATAGAACCACGTACATAGAGGTCATTTAGAACTACGTACTTAGAGGTCATTTAGAACCACGTACTTAGAGGTCATTTAGAACTACGTATATGAGGTCATTTAGAACCACGTACTTAGAGGACATTTGGAACCACGTACTTAGAGGGCATTTGAACTAAGTATTTAGAGGTCATTTAGAACCACGTACTTAGAGGTCATTTAGAACCACATACTTAGAGGTCATTTAGAACTACGTACTTAGAGGTCATTTAGAACTACGTACTTTAAGGTCATTTAAATCCACGTACTTATGGTCATTTAGAAATACGTACTTAGAGGTCATTTAGAAGCACGTACATAGAGGTCATTTAGAACCACGTACTTAGAGGTCATCTAGAACAACGTACTTAGAGGTCATTTAGAACCACTTACTTAGATGTCATTTGGATGTACGTACCTAGAGGTCATTTAGAAGCACGTACTTAGAGGTCATTTAGAACCACGTAGTTAGAGGTCATTTAGAACCACGTACTTAGAGGTCATTTAGAACTACGTATATGAGGTCATTTAGAACCACGTACTTAGAGGACATTTAGAACCACGTACTTAGGTGTCATTTAGAACTACTGACTTAGAGGTCATTTAGAACCAAGTGCTTAGAGGTCATTTAGAACCACGTACTTAGAGGTCATTTAGAACCTCGTACTTAGAGGTCGTTTAGAACCAGTTACTTAGAGGATAGTTAAAACCATGTAATTAGAGGTCAGTTAGAACTACGTTATAAGAGGTCATTTAGAACCCACGAACTTAGAGGTCATTCAGAACCAAGTACTTAGAGGTGATTTAGAACCATGTACTTAGAGGTTATTTAGCACTACGTATATAAGGTCATTTAGAACCACGTACTTAGAGGACATTTAGAACCACGTACTTAGAGGTTATTTAGCACTACGTATATAAGGTCATTTAGAACCACGTACTTAGAGGACATTTTGAACCACGTACTTAGAAGTCATTTAGAAGAACCCACGTACTTAGAGGTCATTTAGAACCACGTACTAAGAGATCATATAGAACCACGTACTTAGAGGTCATTTAGAACCACTTACTTAGAGGTCATTTAGAACCACATACTTAGAGGTCATTTAGAACTACTTACTTTGAGGTCATTTAGAACTACGTACCTAGAGGTCAATTAGAACTACGTACTTAGAGGTCATTTAGAACTACGTACTTAGAGGTCATTTAGAACTACGTACTTTAAGGTCATTTAAATCCACGTACTTATAGTCATTTAGAAATACGTACTTAGAGGTCATTTAGAAGCACGTACATAGAGGTCATTTAGAACCACGTACTTAGAGGTCATCTAGAACAACGTACGTAGAGGTCATTTAGAACCACTTACTTAGATGTCATTTGGATGTACGTACCTAGAGGTCATTTAGAAGCACGTACTTAGAGGTCATTTAGAACCACGTAGTTAGAGGTCATTTAGAACCACGTACTTAGAGGTCATTTGGCACTACGTATCTAGAGGTATTTAGAACTACGTACTTAGACGTCATTTAGAACTACGTACTTAGAAGAAATTTAGAACCACGAACTTAGAGGTCATTTAGAACCAACTATTTAGAGGTCATTTAGAACTACGTACTTAGATGTCATTTAGAACCACGTACTTAGAGGTCATTTAGAACCACGTACTGAGAGGTCATTTAGAACCACGTACTTAGAGGTCATTTAGAACCCACAACTTAGAGGTCATTTAGAACCACGTACTCAGATGTCATTTAGAGCCCACGTACTTAGAGGTCATATAGAACCACGTACATAGAGGTCATTTAGAACTACGTACTTAGAGGTCATTTAGAGCTACGTATTTAGAGGTCATTTAGAACTACGAACTTAGGGGTCATTTAGAACCCACGTACTTAGAGGTCATTTAGAACTACGTATATGAGGTCTTTTAGAACCACGTACTTAGAGGATATTTAGAACCACGTACTTAGAGGTCATTTAGAACCACTTACTTAGAAGTCATTTGGAAGTACGTACCTAGAGGTCATTTAGAACTACGTACTTAGGGGTCATTTAGAACTACTTACTTAGAGGTCATATAGAAGCACGTACTTAGAGGTCATTTAGAACCACGTAGTTAGAGGTCATTTAGAACCACGTACTTAGAGGTCATTTAGAACTACGTATATGAGGTCATTTAGAACCACGTACTTAGAGGACATTTGGAACCAAGTACTTAGAGGGCATTTGAACTAAGTATTTAGAGGTCATTTAGAACCACGTACTTAGAGGTCATTTAGAACCACATACTTAGAGGTCATTTAGAACTACGTACTTAGAGGTCATTTAGAACTACGTACTTTAAGGTCATTTAAATCCACGTACTTATGGTCATTTAGAAATACGTACTTAGAGGTCATTTAGAAGCACGTACATAGAGGTCAATTAGAACCACGTACTTAGAGGTCATCTAGAACAACGTACTTAGAGGTCATTTAGAACCACTTACTTAGATGTCATTTGGATGTACGTACCTAGAGGTCATTTAGAAGCACGTACTTAGAGGTCATTTAGAACCACGTAGTTAGAGGTCATTTAGAACCACGTACTTGGAGGTCATTTAGAACTACGTATATGAGGTCATTTAGAACCACGTACTTAGAGGACATTTAGAACCACGTACTTAGGTGTCATTTAGAACTACTGACTTAGAGGTCATTTAGAACCAAGTACTTAGAGATCATTTAGAACCACGTACTTAGAGGTCATTTAGAACCTCGTACTTAGAGGTCGTTTAGAACCACGTACTTAGAGGATAGTTAAAACCATGTAATTAGAGGTCAGTTAGAACTACGTTATAAGAGGTCATTTAGAACCCACGAACTTAGAGGTCATTCAGAACCAAGTACTTAGAGGTGATTTAGAACCATGTACTTAGAGGTTATTTAGCACTACGTATATAAGGTCATTTAGAACCACGTACTTAGAGGACATTTAGAACCACGTACTTAGAGGTTATTTAGCACTACGTATATAAGGTCATTTAGAACCACGTACTTAGAGGACATTTTGAACCACGTACTTAGAAGTCATTTAGAAGAACCCACGTACTTAGAGGTCATTTAGAACCACGTACTAAGAGATCATATAGAACCACGTACTTAGAGGTCATTTAGAACCACTTACTTAGAGGTCATTTAGAACCACATACTTAGAGGTCATTTAGAACTACTTACTTAGAGGTCATTTAGAACTACGTACCTAGAGGTCAATTAGAACTACGTACTTAGAGGTCATTTAGAACTACGTACTTAGAGGTAATATAGAACTACGTTCTTAGAGGTCATTTAGGACTTCGTACTTAGAGGTCATTTAGAACTACGTACTTATAGGTCATTTAGAACCACATACTTAGAGGTCATTTAGAACTACTTACTTAGAGGTCATTTAGAACTACGTACCTAGAGGTCATTTAGGACCACGTACTTAGAGGTCATTTAGAACCACTTACTTAGATGTCATTTGGAAGTACGTACCTAGAGGTCATTTAGAACTACGTACTTAGGGGTCATTTATAACTACTTACTTAGAGGTCATTTAGAAGCACGTACTTAGAAGTTATTTATAACCACGTACTTAGAGGTCATTTAGAACCAACTATTTAGAGGTCATTTAGAACTACGTACTTAGATGTCATTTAGAACCACGTACTTAGAGGTCATTTAGAACCACGTACTGAGAGGTCATTTAGAACGACGTACTTAGAGGTCATTTAGAACCAACAACTTAGAGGTCATTTAGAACTACGTACTTAGAGGTCATTTAGAACCACGTACTCAGATGTCATTTAGAGCCCACGTACTTAGAGGTCATATAGAACCACGTACTGAGAGGTCATTTAGAACCACGTACTTAGAGGTCATTTAGAACCAACAACTTAGAGGTCATTTAGAACCACGTACTCAGATGTCATTTAGAGCCCACGTACTTAGAGGTGATATAGAACCACGTACATAGAGGTCATTTAGAACTACGTACTTAGAGGTCATTTAGAGCTACGTATTTAGAGGTCATTTAGAACCCACGTACTTAGAGGTCATTTAGAACTACGTATATGAGGTCTTTTAGAACCACGTACTTAGAGGATATTTAGAACCACGTACTTAGAGGTCATTTAGAACCACTTACTTAGAAGTCATTTGGAAGTACGTACCTAGAGGTCATTTAGAACTACGTACTTAGGGGTCATTTAGAACTACTTACTTAGAGGTCATATAGAAGCACGTACTTAGAGGTCATTTAGAACCACGTAGTTAGAGGTCATTTAGAACCACGTACTTAGAGGTCATTTAGAACTACGTATATGAGGTCATTTAGAACCACGTACTTAGAGGACATTTGGAACCACGTACTTAGAGGGCATTTGAACTAAGTATTTAGAGGTCATTTAGAACCACGTACTTAGAGGTCATTTAGAACCACATACTTAGAGGTCATTTAGAACTACGTACTTAGAGGTCATTTAGAACTACGTACTTTAAGGTCATTTAAATCCACGTACTTATGGTCATTTAGAAATACGTACTTAGAGGTCATTTAGAAGCACGTACATAGAGGTCATTTAGAACCACGTACTTAGAGGTCATCTAGAACAACGTACTTAGAGGTCATTTAGAACCACTTACTTAGATGTCATTTGGATGTACGTACCTAGAGGTCATTTAGAAGAACGTACTTAGAGGTCATTTAGAACCACGTAGTTAGAGGTCATTAAGAACCACGTACTTAGAGGTCATTTAGAACTACGTATATGAGGTCATTTAGAACCACGTACTTAGAGGACATTTAGAACCACGTACTTAGGTGTCATTTAGAACTACTGACTTAGAGGTCATTTAGAACCAAGTACTTAGAGGTCATTTAGAACCACGTACTTAGAGGTCATTTAGAACCTCGTACTTAGAGGTCGTTTAGAACCACGTACTTAGAGGATAGTTAAAACCATGTAATTAGAGGTCAGTTAGAACTACGTTCTAAGAGGTCATTTAGAACCCACGAACTTAGAGGTCATTCAGAACCACGTACTTAGAGGTGATTTAGAACCACGTACTTAGAGGTTATTTAGCACTACGTATATAAGGTCATTTAGAACCACGTACTTAGAGGACATTTTGAACCACGTACTTAGAAGTCATTTAGAAGAACCCACGTACTTAGAGGTCATTTAGAACCACGTACTAAGAGATCATATAGAACCACGTACTTAGAGGTCATTTAGAACCACTTACTTAGATGTCATTTGGATGTACGTACCTAGAGGTCATTTAGAAGCACGTACTTAGAGGTCATTTAAAACCACGTACTTAGGTGTCATTTAGAACTACTGACTTAGAGGTCATTTAGAACCAAGTACTTTGAGGTCATTTAGAACCACGTACTTAGAGGTCATTTAGAACCTCGTACCTAGAGGTCGTTTAGAACCACGTACTTAGAGGATAGTTAAAACCATGTAATTAGAGGTCAGTTAGAACTACGTTATAAGAGGTCATTTAGAACCCACGAACTTAGAGGTCATTCAGAACCAAGTACTTAGAGGTGATTTAGAACCATGTACTTAGAGGTTATTTAGCACTACGTATATAAGGTCATTTAGAACCACGTACTTAGAGGACATTTAGAACCACGTACTTAGAGGTTATTTAGCACTACGTATATAAGGTCATTTAGAACCACGTACTTAGAGGACATTTTGAACCACGTACTTAGAAGTCATTTAGAAGAACCCACGTACTTAGAGGTCATTTAGAACCACGTACTAAGAGATCATATAGAACCACGTACTTAGAGGTCATTTAGAACCACGTACTTAGAGGTCATTTAGAACCACATACTTAGAGGTCATTTAGAACTACTTACTTTGAGGTCATTTAGAACTACGTACCTAGAGGTCAATTAGAACTACGTACTTAGAGGTCATTTAGAACTACGTACTTAGAGGTCATTTAGAACTACGTACTTTAAGGTCATTTAAATCCACGTACTTATGGTCATTTAGAAATACGTACTTAGAGGTCATTTAGAAGCACGTACATAGAGGTCATTTAGAACCACGTACTTAGAGGTCATCTAGAACAACGTACTTAGAGGTCATTTAGAACCACTTACTTAGATGTAATTTGGATGTACGTACCTAGAGGTCATTTAGAAGCACGTACTTAGAGGTCATTTAGAACCACGTAGTTAGAGGTCATTCAGAACCGCGTACTTAGAGGTCATTTAGAACTACGTATATGAGGTCATTTAGAACCACGTACTTAGAGGACATTTAGAACCACGTACTTAGGTGTCATTTAGAACTACTGACTTAGAGGTCATTTAGAACCAAGTACTTAGAGGTCATTTAGAACCACGTACATAGAGGTCATTTAGAACCTCGTACTTAGAGGTCGTTTAGAACCACGTACTTAGAGGATAGTTAAAACCATGTAATTAGAGGTCAGTTAGAACTACGTTATAAGAGGTCATTTAGAACCCACGAACTTAGAGGTCATTCAGAACCAAGTACTTAGAGGTGATTTAGAACCATGTACTTAGAGGTTATTTAGCACTACGTATATAAGGTCATTTAGATCCACGTACTTAGAGGACATTTTGAACCACGTACTTAGAAGTCATTTAGAAGAACCCACGTACTTAGAGGTCATTTAGAACTACGTACTAAGAGATCATATAGAACCACGTACTTAGAGGTCATTTAGAACCACTTACTTAGAGGTCATTTAGAACCACATACTTAGAGGTCATTTAGAACTACTTACTTTGAGGTCATTTAGAACTACGTACCTAGAGGTCAATTAGAACTACGTACTTAGAGGTCATTTAGAACTACGTACTTAGAGGTAATATAGAACTACGTTCTTAGAGGTCATTTAGGACTTCGTACTTAGAGGTCAATTAGAACTACGTACTTAGAGGTCATTTAGAACCACATACTTAGAGGTCATTTAGAACTACTTACTTAGAGGTCATTTAGAACTACGTACCTAGAGGTCATTTAGGACCACGTACTTAGAGGTCATTTAGAACCACTTACTTAGATGTCATTAGGAAGTACGTACCTAGAGGTCATTTAGAACTACGTACTTAGGGGTCATTTATAACTACTTACTTAGAGGTCATTTAGAAGCACGTACTTAGAAGTCATTTATAACCACGTACTTAGAGGTCATTTAGAACCAACTATTTAGAGGTCATTTAGAAGTACGTACATAGATGTCATTTAGAACCACGTACTTAGAGGTCATTTAATACCACGTACTGAGAGGTCATTTAGAACCACGTACTTAGAGGTCATTTAGAACCAACAACTTAGAGGTCATTTAGAACTACGTACTTAGAGGTCATTTAGAACCACGTACTCAGATGTCATTTAGAGCCCACGTACTTAGAGGTCATATAGAACCACGTACTGAGAGGTCATTTAGAACCACGTACTTAGAGGTCATTTAGAACCAACAACTTAGAGGTCATTTAGAACCACGTACTCAGATGTCATTTAGAGCCCACGTACTTAGAGGTGATATAGAACCACGTACATAGAGGTCATTTAGAACTACGTACTTAGAGGTCATTTAGAGCTACGTATTTAGAGGTCATTTAGAACTACGAACTTAGGGGTCATTTAGAACCCACGTACTTAGAGGTCGTTTAGAACTACGTATATGAGGTCTTTTAGAACCACGTACTTAGAGGATATTTAGAACCACGTACTTAGAGGTCATTTAGAACCACTTACTTAGAAGTCATTTGGAAGTACGTACCTAGAGGTCATTTAGAACTACGTACTTAGGGGTCATTTAGAACTACTTACTTAGAGGTCATATAGAAGCACGTACTTAGAGGTCATTTAGAACCACGTAGTTAGAGGTCATTTAGAACCACGTACTTAGAGGTCATTTAGAACTACGTATATGAGGTCATTTAGAACCACGTACTTAGAGGACATTTGGAACCACGTACTTAGAGGGCATTTGAACTAAGTATTTAGAGGTCATTTAGAACCACGTACTTAGAGGTCATTTAGAACCACATACTTAGAGGTCATTTAGAACTACGTACTTAGAGGTCATTTAGAACTACGTACTTTAAGGTCATTTAAATCCACGTACTTATGGTCATTTAGAAATACGTACTTAGAGGTCATTTAGAAGCACGTACATAGAGGTCATTTAGAACCACGTACTTAGAGGTCATCTAGAACAACGTACTTAGAGGTCATTTAGAACCACTTACTTAGATGTCATTTGGATGTACGTACCTAGAGGTCATTTAGAAGCACGTACTTAGAGGTCATTTAGAACCACGTAGTTAGAGGTCATTTAGAACCACGTACTTAGAGGTCATTTAGAACTACGTATATGAGGTCATTTAGAACCACGTACTTAGAGGACATTTAGAACCACGTACTTAGGTGTCATTTAGAACTACTGACTTAGAGGTCATTTAGAACCAAGTACTTAGAGATCATTTAGAACCACGTACTTAGAGGTCATTTAGAACCTCGTACTTAGAGGTCGTTTAGAACCACGTACTTAGAGGATAGTTAAAACCATGTAATTAGAGGTCAGTTAGAACTACGTTATAAGAGGTCATTTAGAACCCACGAACTTAGAGGTCATTCAGAACCAAGTACTTAGAGGTGATTTAGAACCATGTACTTAGAGGTTATTTAGCACTACGTATATAAGGTCATTTAGAACCACGTACTTAGAGGACATTTAGAACCACGTACTTAGAGGTTATTTAGCACTACGTATATAAGGTCATTTAGAACCACGTACTTAGAGGACATTTTGAACCACGTACTTAGAAGTCATTTAGAAGAACCCACGTACTTAGAGGTCATTTAGAACCACGTACTAAGAGATCATATAGAACCACGTACTTAGAGGTCATTTAGAACCACTTACTTAGAGGTCATTTAGAACCGCATACTTAGAGGTCATTTAGAACTACTTACTTAGAGGTCATTTAGAACTACGTACCTAGAGGTCAATTAGAACTACGTACTTAGAGGTCATTTAGAACTACGTACTTAGAGGTAATATAGAACTACGTTCTTAGAGGTCATTTAGGACTTCGTACTTAGAGGTCATTTAGAACTACGTACTTATAGGTCATTTAGAACCACATACTTAGAGGTCATTTAGAACTACTTACTTAGAGGTCATTTAGAACTACGTACCTAGAGGTCATTTAGGACCACGTACTTAGAGGTCATTTAGAACCACTTACTTAGATGTCATTTGGAAGTACGTACCTAGAGGTCATTTAGAACTACGTACTTAGGGGTCATTTATAACTACTTACTTAGAGGTCATTTAGAAGCACGTACTTAGAAGTTATTTATAACCACGTACTTAGAGGTCATTTAGAACCAACTATTTAGAGGTCATTTAGAACTACGTACTTAGATGTCATTTAGAACCACGTACTTAGAGGTCATTTAGAACCACGTACTGAGAGGTCATTTAGAACGACGTACTTAGAGGTCATTTAGAACCAACAACTTAGAGGTCATTTAGAACTACGTACTTAGAGGTCATTTAGAACCACGTACTCAGATGTCATTTAGAGCCCACGTACTTAGAGATCATATAGAACCACGTACTGAGAGGTCATTTAGAACCACGTACTTAGAGGTCATTTAGAACCAACAACTTAGAGGTCATTTAGAACCACGTACTCAGATGTCATTTAGAGCCCACGTACTTAGAGGTGATATAGAACCACGTACATAGAGGTCATTTAGAACTACGTACTTAGAGGTCATTTAGAGCTACGTATTTAGAGGTCATTTAGAACCCACGTACTTAGAGGTCATTTAGAACTACGTATATGAGGTCTTTTAGAACCACGTACTTAGAGGATATTTAGAACCACGTACTTAGAGGTCATTTAGAACCACTTACTTAGAAGTCATTTGGAAGTACGTACCTAGAGGTCATTTAGAACTACGTACTTAGGGGTCATTTAGAACTACTTACTTAGAGGTCATATAGAAGCACGTACTTAGAGGTCATTTAGAACCACGTAGTTAGAGGTCATTTAGAACCACGTACTTAGAGGTCATTTAGAACTACGTATATGAGGTCATTTAGAACCACGTACTTAGAGGACATTTGGAACCACGTACTTAGAGGGCATTTGAACTAAGTATTTAGAGGTCATTTAGAACCACGTACTTAGAGGTCATTTAGAACTACATACTTAGAGGTCATTTAGAACTACGTACTTAGAGGTCATTTAGAACTACTTACTTTATGGTCATTTAAATCCACGTACTTATGGTGATTTAGAACTACGTACTTAGAGGTCATTTAGAAGCACGTACATAGAGGTCATTTAGAACCACGTACTTAGAGGTCATCTAGAACAACGTACTTAGAGGTCATTTAGAACCACTTACCTAGATGTCATTTCGAAGTACGTACCTAGAGGTCATTTAGAAGCACGTACTTAGAGGTCATTTAGAACCACGTAGTTAGAGGTCATTTAGAACCACGTACTTAGAGGTCATTTAGAACTACGTATATGAGGTCATTTAGAACCACGTACTTAGAGGACATTTAGAACCACGTACTTAGGTGTCATTTAGAACTACTGACTTAGAGGTCATTTAGAACCAAGTACTTAGAGGTAATTTAGAACCACGTACTTAGAGGTCATTTAGAACCTCGTACTTAGAGGTCATTTAGAACCACGTACTTAGAGGATAATTAAAACCATGTAATTAGAGGTCAGTTAAAACTACGTTCTAAGAGGTCATTTAGAACCCACGAAATTAGAGGTCATTTAGAACCACGTACTTAGAGGTGATTTAGAACCACGTACTTAGAGTTTATTTAGCACTACGTATATAAGGTCATTTAGAACCACGTACTTAGAGGACATTTAGAACCACGTACTTAGAAGTCATTTAGAAGAACCCACGTACTTAGAGGTCATTTAGAACCACTTACTTAGAGGTCATTTAGAACTACGTACCTGAGGTCATTTAGGACTACGTACTTAGAGGTCATTTAGAACCACTTACTTAGATGTTTTTTGGAAGTACGTACCTAGAGGTCATTTAGAACTACGTACTTAGGAGTCATTTAGAACCACGTACTCAGATGTCATTTAGAGCCTACGTACTTAGAGGTCATATAGAACCACGTACATAGAGGTCATTTAGAACTACGTACTTAGAGGTCATTTAGAGCTACGTATTTAGAGGTCATTTAGAACTACGAACTTAGGGGTCATTTAGAACCCACGTACTTAGAGGTCATTTAGAACTACGTATATGAGGTCTTTTAGGACCACGTACATAGAGGACATTTAGAGCCACGTACTTAGAGGTCATTTAGAACCACTTACTTAGAAGTCATTTGGAAGTACGTACCTAGAGGTCATTTAGAACTACGTACTTAGGGGTCATTTAGAACTACTTACTTAGAGGTCATTTAGAAGCACGTACATAGAGGTCATTTAGAACCACGTACCTAGAGGTCATCTAGAACAACGTACTTAGAGGTCATTTAGAACTACGTATATGAGGTCATTTAGAACCACGTACTTAGAGGACATTTAGAACCACGTACTTAGGTGTCATTTAGAAATACTGACTTAGAGGACATTTAGAACCAAGTACTTAGAGGTCATTTAGAATCACGTACTTAGAGGGCAATTAGAACCTCGTACCTAGAGGTCATTTAGAACCACGTACTTAGAGGATAGTTAAAACCATGTAATTAGAGGTCAGTTAGAACTACGTTCTAAGAGGTCATTTAGAACCCACGAACTTAGAGGTCATTCAGAACCACGTACTTAGAGGTGATTTAGAACCACGTACTTAGAGGTTATTTAGCACTACGTATATAAGGTCATTTAGAACCACGTACTTAGAGGACATTTTGAACCACGTACTTAGAAGTCATTTAGAAGAACCCACGTACTTAAAGGTCATTTAGAACCACGTACTAAGAGATCATATAGAACCACGTACTTAGAGGTCATTTAGAACCACTTACTTAGAGGTCATTTAGAACTACGTACCTGAGGTCATTTAGGACTACGTACTTAGAGGTCATTTAGAACCACTTACTTAGATGTCATTTGGAAGTACGTACCTAGAGGTCATTTAGAACTACGTACTTAGGGGTCATTTAGAACCACGTACTCAGATGTCATTTAGAGCCCACGTACTTAGAGGTCATATAGAACCACGTACATAGAGGTCATTTAGAACTACGTACTTAGAGGTCATTTAGAGCTACGTATTTAGAGGTCATTTAGAACTACGAACTTAGGGGTCATTTAGAACCCACGTACTTAGAGGTCAATTAGAACTACGTATATGAGGTCTTTTAGGACCACGTACATAGAGGACATTTAGAGCCACGTACTTAGAGGTAATTTAGAACCACTTACTTAGAAGTCATTTGGAAGTACGTACCTAGAGGTCATTTAGAACTACGTACTTAGGGGTCATTTAGAACTACTTACTTAGAGGTCATTTAGAAGCACGTACTTAGAGGTCATTTAGAACCACGTACCTAGAGGTCATCTAGAACAACGTACTTAGAGGTCATTTAGAACCACTTACTTAGATGTCATTTGGAAGTACGTACCTAGAGGTCATTTAGAAGCACGTACTTAGAGGTCATTTAGAACCACGTAGTTAGAGGTCATTTAGAACCACGTACTTAGAGGTCATTTAGAACTACGTATATGAGGTCATTTAGAACCACGTACTTAGAGGACATTTAGAACCACGTACTTAGGTGTCATTTAGAAATACTGACTTAGAGGTCATTTAGAACCAAGTACTTAGAGGTCATTTAGAACCACGTACTTAGAGGGCAATTAGAACCTCGTACCTAGAGGTCATTTAGAACCACGTACTTAGAGGATAGTTAAAACCATGTAATTAGAGGTCAGTTAGAACTACGTTCTAAGAGGTCATTTAGAACCCACGAACTTAGAGGTCATTCAGAACCACGTACTTAGAGGTGATTTAGAACCACGTACTTAGAGGTTATTTAGCACTACGTATATAAGGTCATTTAGAACCACGTACTTAGAGGACATTTTGAACCACGTACTTAGAAGTCATTTAGAAGAACCCAGGTACTTAGAGGTCATTTAGAACCACGTACTAAGAGATCATATAGAACCACGTACTTAGAGGTCATTTAGAACCACTTACTTAGAGGTCATTTAGAACCACATACTTAGAGGTCATTTAGAACTACTTACTTTGAGGTCATTTAGAACTACGTACCTAGAGGTCAATTAGAACTACGTACTTAGAGGTCATTTAGAACTACTTACTTTGAGGTCATTTAGAACTACGTACCTAGAGGTCAATTAGAACTACGTACTTAGAGGTCATTTAGAACTACGTACTTAGAGGTAATATAGAACTACGTTCTTAGAGGTCATTTAGGACTTCGTACTTAGAGGTCATTTAGAACTACGTACCTAGAGGTCATTTAGAACCACATACTTAGAGGTCATTTAGAACTACTTACTTAGAGGTCATTTAGAACTACGTACCTAGAGGTCATTTAGGACCACGTACTTAGAGGTCATTTAGAACCACTTACTTAGAGGTCATTTGGCACTACGTATCTAGAGGTATTTAGAACTACGTACTTAGAAGATATTTAGAACCACGAACTTAGAGGTCATTTAGAACCAACTATTTAGAGGTCATTTAGAACTACGTACTTAGATGTCATTTAGAACCACGTACTTAGAGGTCATTTAGAACCACGTACTGAGAGGTCATTTAGAACCACGTACTTAGAGGTCATTTAGAACCAACAACTTAGAGGTCATTTAGAACCACGTACTCAGATGTCATTTAGAGCCCACGTACTTAGAGGTCATATAGAACCACGTACATAGAGGTCATTTAGAACTACGTACTTAGAGGTCATTTAGAGCTACGTATTTAGAGGTCATTTAGAACTACGAACTTAGGGGTCATTTAGAACCCACGTACTTAGAGGTCATTTAGAACTACGTATATGAGGTCTTTTAGAACCACGTACTTAGAGGATATTTAGAACCACGTACTTAGAGGTCATTTAGAACCACTTACTTAGATCATTTGGAAGTACGTACCTAGAGGTCATTTAGAACTACGTACTTAGGGGTCATTTAGAACTACTTACTTAGAGGTCATATAGAAGCACGTACTTAGAGGTCATTTAGAACCACGTAGTTAGAGGTCATTTAGAACCACGTACTTAGAGGTCATTTAGAACTACGTATATGAGGTCATTTAGAACCACGTACTTAGAGGACATTTGGAACCAAGTACTTAGAGGGCATTTGAACTAAGTATTTAGAGGTCATTTAGAACCACGTACTTAGAGGTCATTTAGAACCACATACTTAGAGGTCATTTAGAACTACGTACTTAGAGGTCATTTAGAACTACTTACTTTGAGGTCATTTAGAACTACGTACCTAGAGGTCAATTAGAACTACGTACTTAGAGGTCATTTAGAACTACGTACTTAGAGGTAATATAGAACTACGTCCTTAGAGGTCATTTAGGACTTCGTACTTAGAGGTCATTTAGAACTACGTACTTAGAGGTCATTTAGAACCACATACTTATAGGTCATTTAGAACTACTTACTTAGAGGTCATTTAGAACTACGTACCTAGAGGTCATTTAGGACCACGTACTTAGAGGTCATTTAGAACCACTTACTTAGATGTCATTTGGAAGTACGTACCTAGAGGTCATTTAGAACTACGTACTTAGGGGTCATTTATAACTACTTACTTAGAGGTCATTTAGAAGCACGTACTTAGAAGTCATTTATAACCACGTACTTAGAGGTCATTTAGAACCAACTATTTAGAGGTCATTTAGAACTACGTACATAGATGTCATTTAGAACCACGTACTTAGAGGTCATTTAATACCACGTACTGAGAGGTCATTTAGAACCACGTACTTAGAGGTCATTTAGAACCAACAACTTAGAGGTCATTTAGAACTACGTACTTAGAGGTCATTTAGAACCACGTACTCAGATGTCATTTAGAGCCCACGTACTTAGAGGTGATATAGAACCACGTACTGAGAGGTCATTTAGAACCACGTACTTAGAGGTTATTTAGAACCAAAAACTTAGAGGTCATTTAGAACCACGTACTCAGATGTCATTTAGAGCCCACGTACTTAGAGGTGATATAGAACCACGTACATAGAGGTCATTTAGAACTACGTACTTAGAGGTCATTTAGAACCACGTACTTAGAGGTCATTTAGAACTACGTATATGAGGTCATTTAGAACCACGTACTTAGAGGACATTTAGAACCACGTACTTAGGTGTCATTTAGAACTACTGACTTAGAGGTCATTTAGAACCAAGTACTTAGAGGTCATTTAGAACCACGTACTTAGAGGTCATTTAGAACCTCGTACTTAGAGGTCGTTTAGAACCACGTACTTAGAGGATAGTTAAAACCATGTAATTAGAGGTCAGTTAGAACTACGTTCTAAGAGGTCATTTAGAACCCACGAACTTAGAGGTCATTCAGAACCACGTACTTAGAGGTGATTTAGAACCACGTACTTAGAGGTTATTTAGCACTACGTATATAAGGTCATTTAGAACCACGTACTTAGAGGACATTTTGAACCACGTACTTAGAAGTCATTTAGAAGAACCCACGTACTTAGAGGTCATTTAGAACCACGTACTAAGAGATCATATAGAACCACGTACTTAGAGGTCATTTAGAACCACTTACTTAGATGTCATTTGGATGTACGTACCTAGAGGTCATTTAGAAGCACGTACTTAGAGGTCATTTAAAACCACGTACTTAGGTGTCATTTAGAACTACTGACTTAGAGGTCATTTAGAACCAAGTACTTTGAGGTCATTTAGAACCACGTACTTAGAGGTCATTTAGAACCTCGTACCTAGAGGTCGTTTAGAACCACGTACTTAGAGGATAGTTAAAACCATGTAATTAGAGGTCAGTTAGAACTACGTTATAAGAGGTCATTTAGAACCCACGAACTTAGAGGTCATTCAGAACCAAGTACTTAGAGGTGATTTAGAACCATGTACTTAGAGGTTATTTAGCACTACGTATATAAGGTCATTTAGAACCACGTACTTAGAGGACATTTAGAACCACGTACTTAGAGGTTATTTAGCACTACGTATATAAGGTCATTTAGAACCACGTACTTAGAGGACATTTTGAACCACGTACTTAGAAGTCATTTAGAAGAACCCACGTACTTAGAGGTCATTTAGAACCACGTACTAAGAGATCATATAGAACCACGTACTTAGAGGTCATTTAGAACCACGTACTTAGAGGTCATTTAGAAGCACGTACATAGAGGTCATTTAGAACCACGTACTTAGAGGTCATCTAGAACAACGTACTTAGAGGTCATTTAGAACCACTTACTTAGATGTCATTTGGATGTACGTACCTAGAGGTCATTTAGAAGCACGTACTTAGAGGTCATTTAGAACCACGTAGTTAGAGGTCATTTAGAACCACGTACTTAGAGGTCATTTAGAACTACGTATATGAGGTCATTTAGAACCACGTACTTAGAGGACATTAAGAACCACGTACTTAGGTGTCATTTAGAACTACTGACTTAGAGGTCATTTAGAACCAAGTACTTAGAGGTCATTTAGAACCACGTACATAGAGGTCATTTAGAACCTCGTACTTAGAGGTCGTTTAGAACCACGTACTTAGAGGATAGTTAAAACCATGTAATTAGAGGTCAGTTAGAACTACGTTATAAGAGGTCATTTAGAACCCACGAACTTAGAGGTCATTCAGAACCAAGTACTTAGAGGTGATTTAGAACCATGTACTTAGAGGTTATTTAGCACTACGTATATAAGGTCATTTAGATCCACGTACTTAGAGGACATTTTGAACCACGTACTTAGAAGTCATTTAGAAGAACCCACGTACTTAGAGGTCATTTAGAACTACGTACTAAGAGATCATATAGAACCACGTACTTAGAGGTCATTTAGAACCACTTACTTAGAGGTCATTTAGAACCACATACTTAGAGGTCATTTAGAACTACTTACTTTGAGGTCATTTAGAACTACGTACCTAGAGGTCAATTAGAACTACGTACTTAGAGGTCATTTAGAACTACGTACTTAGAGGTAATATAGAACTACGTTCTTAGAGGTCATTTAGGACTTCGTACTTAGAGGTCAATTAGAACTACGTACTTAGAGGTCATTTAGAACCACATACTTAGAGGTCATTTAGAACTACTTACTTAGAGGTCATTTAGAACTACGTACCTAGAGGTCATTTAGGACCACGTACTTAGAGGTCATTTAGAACCACTTACTTAGATGTCATTTGGAAGTACGTACCTAGAGGTCATTTAGAACTACGTACTTAGGGGTCATTTATAACTACTTACTTAGAGGTCATTTAGAAGCACGTACTTAGAAGTCATTTATAACCACGTACTTAGAGGTCATTTAGAACCAACTATTTAGAGGTCATTTAGAAGTACGTACATAGATGTCATTTAGAACCACGTACTTAGAGGTCATTTAATACCACGTACTGAGAGGTCATTTAGAACCACGTACTTAGAGGTCATTTAGAACCAACAACTTAGAGGTCATTTAGAACTACGTACTTAGAGGTCATTTAGAACCACGTACTCAGATGTCATTTAGAGCCCACGTACTTAGAGGTCATATAGAACCACGTACTGAGAGGTCATTTAGAACCACGTACTTAGAGGTCATTTAGAACCAACAACTTAGAGGTCATTTAGAACCACGTACTCAGATGTCATTTAGAGCCCACGTACTTAGAGGTGATATAGAACCACGTACATAGAGGTCATTTAGAACTACGTACTTAGAGGTCATTTAGAGCTACGTATTTAGAGGTCATTTAGAACTACGAACTTAGGGGTCATTTAGAACCCACGTACTTAGAGGTCGTTTAGAACTACGTATATGAGGTCTTTTAGAACCACGTACTTAGAGGATATTTAGAACCACGTACTTAGAGGTCATTTAGAACCACTTACTTAGAAGTCATTTGGAAGTACGTACCTAGAGGTCATTTAGAACTACGTACTTAGGGGTCATTTAGAACTACTTACTTAGAGGTCATATAGAAGCACGTACTTAGAGGTCATTTAGAACCACGTAGTTAGAGGTCATTTAGAACCACGTACTTAGAGGTCATTTAGAACTACGTATATGAGGTCATTTAGAACCACGTACTTAGAGGACATTAGGAACCACGTACTTAGAGGGCATTTGAACTAAGTATTTAGAGGTCATTTAGAACCACGTACTTAGAGGTCATTTAGAACCACATACTTAGAGGTCATTTAGAACTACGTACTTAGAGGTCATTTAGAACTACGTACTTTAAGGTCATTTAAATCCACGTACTTATGGTCATTTAGAAATACGTACTTAGAGGTCATTTTGAAGCACGTACATAGAGGTCATTTAGAACCACGTACTTAGAGGTCATCTAGAACAACGTACTTAGAGGTCATTTAGAACCACTTACTTAGATGTCATTTGGATGTACGTACCTAGAGGTCATTTAGAAGCACGTACTTAGAGGTCATTTAGAACCACGTAGTTAGAGGTCATTTAGAACCACGTACTTAGAGGTCATTTAGAACTACGTATATGAGGTCATTTAGAACCACGTACTTAGAGGACATTTAGAACCACGTACTTAGGTGTCATTTAGAACTACTGACTTAGAGGTCATTTAGAACCAAGTACTTAGAGATCATTTAGAACCACGTACTTAGAGGTCATTTAGAACCTCGTACTTAGAGGTCGTTTAGAACCACGTACTTAGAGGATAGTTAAAACCATGTAATTAGAGGTCAGTTAGAACTACGTTATAAGAGGTCATTTAGAACCCACGAACTTAGAGGTCATTCAGAACCAAGTACTTAGAGGTGATTTAGAACCATGTACTTAGAGGTTATTTAGCACTACGTATATAAGGTCATTTAGAACCACGTACTTAGAGGACATTTAGAACCACGTACTTAGAGGTTATTTAGCACTACGTATATAAGGTCATTTAGAACCACGTACTTAGAGGACATTTTGAACCACGTACTTAGAAGTCATTTAGAAGAACCCACGTACTTAGAGGTCATTTAGAACCACGTACTAAGAGATCATATAGAACCACGTACTTAGAGGTCATTTAGAACCACTTACTTAGAGGTCATTTAGAACCGCATACTTAGAGGTCATTTAGAACTACTTACTTAGAGGTCATTTAGAACTACGTACCTAGAGGTCAATTAGAACTACGTACTTAGAGGTCATTTAGAACTACGTACTTAGAGGTAATATAGAACTACGTTCTTAGAGGTCATTTAGGACTTCGTACTTAGAGGTCATTTAGAACTACGTACTTATAGGTCATTTAGAACCACATACTTAGAGGTCATTTAGAACTACTTACTTAGAGGTCATTTAGAACTACGTACCTAGAGGTCATTTAGGACCACGTACTTAGAGGTCATTTAGAACCACTTACTTAGATGTCATTTGGAAGTACGTACCTAGAGGTCATTTAGAACTACGTACTTAGGGGTCATTTATAACTACTTACTTAGAGGTCATTTAGAAGCACGTACTTAGAAGTTATTTATAACCACGTACTTAGAGGTCATTTAGAACCAACTATTTAGAGGTCATTTAGAACTACGTACTTAGATGTCATTTAGAACCACGTACTTAGAGGTCATTTAGAACCACGTACTGAGAGGTCATTTAGAACGACGTACTTAGAGGTCATTTAGAACCAACAACTTAGAGGTCATTTAGAACTACGTACTTAGAGGTCATTTAGAACCACGTACTCAGATGTCATTTAGAGCCCACGTACTTAGAGATCATATAGAACCACGTACTGAGAGGTCATTTAGAACCACGTACTTAGAGGTCATTTAGAACCAACAACTTAGAGGTCATTTAGAACCACGTACTCAGATGTCATTTAGAGCCCACGTACTTAGAGGTGATATAGAACCACGTACATAGAGGTCATTTAGAACTACGTACTTAGAGGTCATTTAGAGCTACGTATTTAGAGGTCATTTAGAACCCACGTACTTAGAGGTCATTTAGAACTACGTATATGAGGTCTTTTAGAACCACGTACTTAGAGGATATTTAGAACCACGTACTTAGAGGTCATTTAGAACCACTTACTTAGAAGTCATTTGGAAGTACGTACCTAGAGGTCATTTAGAACCACGTACTTAGAGGTCATTTAGAACCACATACTTAGAGGTCATTTAGAACTACGTACTTAGAGGTCATTTAGAACTACGTACTTTAAGGTCATTTAAATCCACGTACTTATGGTCATTTAGAAATACGTACTTAGAGGTCATTTAGAAGCACGTACATAGAGGTCATTTAGAACCACGTACTTAGAGGTCATCTAGAACAACGTACTTAGAGGTCATTTAGAACCACTTACTTAGATATCATTTGGATGTACGTACCTAGAGGTCATTTAGAAGAACGTACTTAGAGGTCATTTAGAACCACGTAGTTAGAGGTCATTAAGAACCACGTACTTAGAGGTCATTTAGAACTACGTATATGAGGTCATTTAGAACCACGTACTTAGAGGTCATTTAGAACCAACAACTTAGAGGTCATTTAGAACTACGTACTTAGAGGTCATTTAGAACCACGTACTCAGATGTCATTTAGAGCCCACGTACTTAGAGGTCATATACAACCACGTACATAGAGGTCATTTAGAACTACGTACTTAGAGGTCATTTAGAGCTACGTATTTGGAGGTCATTTAGAACTACGAACTTAGGGGTCATTTAGAACCCACGTACTTAGAGGTCATTTAGAACTACGTATATGAGGTCTTTTAGAACCACGTACTTAGAGGACATTTAGAACCACGTACTTAGAGGTCAATTAGAACCACTTACTTAGAAGTCATTTTGAAGTACGTACCTAGAGGTCATTTAGAACTACGTACTTAGGGGTCATTTATAACTACTTACTTAGAGGTCATTTAGAAGCACGTACTTAGATGTCATTTAGAACCACGTAGTTAGAGGTCATTTAGAACTACGTACTTAGAGGTCATTTAGAACTACGTATATGAGGTCATTTAGAACCACGTACTTAGAGGACATTTGGAACCACGTACTTAGAGGGCATTTGAACTAAGTATTTAGAGGTCATTTAGAACCACGTACTTAGAGGTCATTTAGAACTACAGACTTAGAGGTCATTTAGAACTACGTACTTAGAGGTCATTTAGAACTACTTACTTTATGGTCATTTAAATCCACGTACTTATGGTGATTTAGAACTACGTACTTAGAGGTCATTTAGAAGCACGTACATAGAGGTCATTTAGAACCACGTACTTAGAGGTCATCTAGAACAACGTACTTAGAGGTCATTTAGAACCACTTACCTAGATGTCATTTCGAAGTACGTACCTAGAGGTCATTTAGAAGCACGTACTTAGAGGTCATTTAGAACCACGTAGTTAGAGGTCATTTAGAACCACGTACTTAGAGGTCATTTAGAACTACGTATATGAGGTCATTTAGAACCACGTACTTAGAGGACATTTAGAACCACGTACTTAGGTGTCATTTAGAACTACTGACTTAGAGGTCATTTAGAACCAAGTACTTAGAGGTAATTTAGAACCACGTACTTAGAGGTCATTTAGAACCTCGTACTTAGAGGTCATTTAGAACCACGTACTTAGAGGATAATTAAAACCATGTAATTAGAGGTCAGTTAAAACTACGTTCTAAGAGGTCATTTAGAACCCACGAAATTAGAGGTCATTTAGAACCACGTACTTAGAGGTGATTTAGAACCACGTACTTAGAGTTTATTTAGCACTACGTATATAAGGTCATTTAGAACCACGTACTTAGAGGACATTTAGAACCACGTACTTAGAAGTCATTTAGAAGAACCCACGTACTTAGAGGTCATTTAGAACCACTTACTTAGAGGTCATTTAGAACTACGTACCTGAGGGCATTTAGGACTACGTACTTAGAGGTCATTTAGAACCACTTACTTAGATGTTATTTGGAAGTACGTACCTAGAGGTCATTTAGAACTACGTACTTAGGAGTCATTTAGAACCACGTACTCAGATGTCATTTAGAGCCTACGTACTTAGAGGTCATATAGAACCACGTACATAGAGGTCATTTAGAACTACGTACTTAGAGGTCATTTAGAGCTACGTATTTAGAGGTCATTTAGAACTACGAACTTAGGGGTCATTTAGAACCCACGTACTTAGAGGTCATTTAGAACTACGTATATGAGGTCTTTTAGGACCACGTACATAGAGGACATTTAGAGCCACGTACTTAGAGGTCATTTAGAACCACTTACTTAGAAGTCATTTGGAAGTACGTACCTAGAGGTCATTTAGAACTACGTACTTAGGGGTCATTTAGAACTACTTACTTAGAGGTCATTTAGAAGCACGTACATAGAGGTCATTTAGAACCACGTACCTAGAGGTCATCTAGAACAACGTACTTAGAGGTCATTTAGAACTACGTATATGAGGTCATTTAGAACCACGTACTTAGAGGACATTTAGAACCACGTACTTAGGTGTCATTTAGAAATACTGACTTAGAGGACATTTAGAACCAAGTACTTAGAGGTCATTTAGAATCACGTACTTAGAGGGCAATTAGAACCTCGTACTTAGAGGTCATTTAGAACCACTTACTTAGAGGTCATTTAGAACCGCATACTTAGAGGTCATTTAGAACTACTTACTTAGAGGTCATTTAGAACTACGTACCTAGAGGTCAATTAGAACTACGTACTTAGAGGTCATTTAGAACTACGTACTTAGAGGTAATATAGAACTACGTTCTTAGAGGTCATTTAGGACTTCGTACTTAGAGGTCATTTAGAACTACGTACTTATAGGTCATTTAGAACCACATACTTAGAGGTCATTTAGAACTACTTACTTAGAGGTCATTTAGAACTACGTACCTAGAGGTCATTTAGGACCACGTACTTAGAGGTCATTTAGAACCACTTACTTAGATGTCATTTGGAAGTACGTACCTAGAGGTCATTTAGAACTACGTACTTAGGGGTCATTTATAACTACTTACTTAGAGGACATTTAGAACCACGTACTTAGGTGTCATTTAGAACTACTGACTTAGAGGTCATTTAGAACCAAGTACTTAGAGGTAATTTAGAACCACGTACTTAGAGGTCATTTAGAACTACGTATATGAGGTCTTTTAGAACCACGTACTTAGAGGATATTTAGAACCACGTACTTAGAGGTCATTTAGAACCACTTACTTAGAAGTCATTTGGAAGTACGTACCTAGAGGTCATTTAGAACTACGTACTTAGGGGTCATTTAGAACTACTTACTTAGAGGTCATATAGAAGCACGTACTTAGAGGTCATTTAGAACCACGTAGTTAGAGGTCATTTAGAACCACGTACTTAGAGGTCATTTAGAACCACGTACTCAGATGTCATTTAGAGCCCACGTACTTAGAGGTGATATAGAACCACGTACATAGAGGTCATTTAGAACTACGTACTTAGAGGTCATTTAGAGCTACGTATTTAGAGGTCATTTAGAACCCACGTACTTAGAGGTCATTTAGAACTACGTATATGAGGTCTTTTAGAACCACGTACTTAGAGGATATTTAGAACCACGTACTTAGAGGTCATTTAGAACCACTTACTTAGAAGTCATTTGGAAGTACGTACCTAGAGGTCATTTAGAACTACGTACTTAGGGGTCATTTAGAACTACTTACTTAGAGGTCATATAGAAGCACGTACTTAGAGGTCATTTAGAACCACGTAGTTAGAGGTCATTTAGAACCACGTACTTAGAGGTCATTTAGAACTACGTATATGAGGTCATTTAGAACCACGTACTTAGAGGACATTTGGAACCACGTACTTAGAGGGCATTTGAACTAAGTATTTAGAGGTCATTTAGAACCACGTACTTAGAGGTCATTTAGAACCACATACTTAGAGGTCATTTAGAACTACGTACTTAGAGGTCATTTAGAACTACGTACTTTAAGGTCATTTAAATCCACGTACTTATGGTCATTTAGAAATACGTACTTAGAGGTCATTTAGAAGCACGTACATAGAGGTCATTTAGAACCACGTACTTAGAGGTCATCTAGAACAACGTACTTAGAGGTCATTTAGAACCACTTACTTAGATGTCATTTGGATGTACGTACCTAGAGGTCATTTAGAAGAACGTACTTAGAGGTCATTTAGAACCACGTAGTTAGAGGTCATTAAGAACCACGTACTTAGAGGTCATTTAGAACTACGTATATGAGGTCATTTAGAACCACGTACTTAGAGGACATTTAGAACCACGTACTTAGGTGTCATTTAGAACTACTGACTTAGAGGTCATTTAGAACCAAGTACTTTGAGGTCATTTAGAACCACGTACTTAGAGGTCATTTAGAACCTCGTACCTAGAGGTCGTTTAGAACCACGTACTTAGAGGATAGTTAAAACCATGTAATTAGAGGTCAGTTAGAACTACGTTATAAGAGGTTATTTAGAACCCACGAACTTAGAGGTCATTCAGAACCAAGTACTTAGAGGTGATTTAGAACCATGTACTTAGAGGTTATTTAGCACTACGTATATAAGGTCATTTAGAACCACGTACTTAGAGGACATTTAGAACCACGTACTTAGAGGTTATTTAGCACTACGTATATAAGGTCATTTAGAACCACGTACTTAGAGGACATTTTGAACCACGTACTTAGAAGTCATTTAGAAGAACCCACGTACTTAGAGGTCATTTAGAACCACGTACTAAGAGATCATATAGAACCACGTACTTAGAGGTCATTTAGAACCACGTACTTAGAGGTCATTTAGAACCACATACTTAGAGGTCATTTAGAACTACTTACTTTGAGGTCATTTAGAACTACGTACCTAGAGGTCAATTAGAACTACGTACTTAGAGGTCATTTAGAACTACGTACTTAGAGGTCATTTAGAACTACGTACTTTAAGGTCATTTAAATCCACGTACTTATGGTCATTTAGAAATACGTACTTAGAGGTCATTTAGAAGCACGTACATAGAGGTCATTTAGAACCACGTACTTAGAGGTCATCTAGAACAACGTACTTAGAGGTCATTTAGAACCACTTACTTAGATGTCATTTGGATGTACGTACCTAGAGGTCATTTAGAAGCACGTACTTAGAGGTCATTTAGAACCACGTAGTTAGAGGTCATTTAGAACCACGTACTTAGAGGTCATTTAGAACTACGTATATGAGGTCATTTAGAACCACGTACTTAGAGGACATTTAGAACCACGTACTTAGGTGTCATTTAGAACTACTGACTTAGAGGTCATTTAGAACCAAGTACTTAGAGGTCATTTAGAACCACGTACATAGAGGTCATTTAGAACCTCGTACTTAGAGGTCGTTTAGAACCACGTACTTAGAGGATAGTTAAAACCATGTAATTAGAGGTCAGTTAGAAGTACGTTATAAGAGGTCATTTAGAACCCACGAACTTAGAGGTCATTCAGAACCAAGTACTTAGAGGTGAATTAGAACCATGTACTTAGAGGTTATTTAGCACTACGTATATAAGGTCATTTAGATCCACGTACTTAGAGGACATTTTGAACCACGTACTTAGAAGTCATTTAGAAGAACCCACGTACTTAGAGGTCATTTAGAACTACGTACTAAGAGATCATATAGAACCACGTACTTAGAGGTCATTTAGAACCACTTACTTAGAGGTCATTTAGAACCACATACTTAGAGGTCATTTAGAACTACTTACTTTGAGGTCATTTAGAACTACGTACCTAGAGGTCAATTAGAACTACGTACTTAGAGGTCATTTAGAACTACGTACTTAGAGGTAATATAGAACTACGTTCTTAGAGGTCATTTAGGACTTCGTACTTAGAGGTCAATTAGAACTACGTACTTAGAGGTCATTTAGAACCACATACTTAGAGGTCATTTAGAACTACTTACTTAGAGGTCATTTAGAACTACGTACCTAGAGGTCATTTAGGACCACGTACTTAGAGGTCATTTAGAACCACTTACTTAGATGTCATTTGGAAGTACGTACCTAGAGGTCATTTAGAACTACGTACTTAGGGGTCATTTATAACTACTTACTTAGAGGTCATTTAGAAGCACGTACTTAGAAGTCATTTATAACCACGTACTTAGAGGTCATTTAGAACCAACTATTTAGAGGTCATTTAGAAGTACGTACATAGATGTCATTTAGAACCACGTACTTAGAGGTCATTTAATACCACGTACTGAGAGGTCATTTAGAACCACGTACTTAGAGGTCATTTAGAACCAACAACTTAGAGGTCATTTAGAACTACGTACTTAGAGGTCATTTAGAACCACGTACTCAGATGTCCTTTAGAGCCCACGTACTTAGAGGTCAGTAGAGATTGGGACGGTTTAGGACAAAAATGGTGGGGGTACCCCCACCCCTCCCCCTTTACCCCTCCCCCCTCCCCCTTGGCCCCTCCCCCTTTGCCCCTCTCCCTTTGCCCCTCCCCCTTTGCCCCTCCCCCTTTGCCCCTCCCCCTTGCCCCTCCCCTTTAGGCCCCTTCCCTTCCCCCATTGGTCCCCCACCTCCTCCCACCCCTCCCCTTGCCCCTCCCCTTTAGGCCCCTTCCCTTCCCCCATTGGTCCCCCACCTCCTCCCACCCCTCCCCTTGCCCCTCCCCTTTAGGCCCCTCCCCTTTAGGCCCCTTCCCTTCCCCCATTGGTCCCCCCACCTCCTCCCCCTGCCCCTCCCCTGTAGGCCCCTCCCCTTTAGGCCCCTTCCCTTCCCCCATTGGTCCCCCCCACTCGTGACGTATTGTCGAGACACACACACACACACACAAGACGCCATACACACATGACGTCATACACTTAACTTTTTTAATACCAGCGGGATTCGAACCTGTGAAGTTTGGATTCGAAGGCGGACACGCTACCGACTGAGCTATCGTGCATAGTATTACAAGTCGGATAATTAACGCAGTGCCGCCATGTTGTAACCGCAATAATGTGTTATATATATATATAATGTGTTAAGATAGCTAACCTAACCTATAAGTGTCCTACTTTTGCCCATCCACAGCCTATCAGCTGTTACAATAATGTGTTATTATATAATGTGTTAAGATAGTTAACCTAAAGTTTCCTACCTTTGCCCATCCACAGCCAATCAGCTGTTACAATAATGTGTTATATATATAATGTGTTATATATTTATATAATGTGTTAAGATAGTTAACCTAACCTCATAGTATTACAAGTCGGATATTTAACGCGGTATATAATCCGCCAACGCCAGAACATTTCGTAGAAGTTCGGACACGAACCCCTTACCGTAAGACTTACCGAGTTTTTCGCGACCGCGAAAAACTCGCGTAAGTCTTACGGTACGGGTCTGACCCGAACTTCCGGGTTTTGGAATAGGGTTCTAAGAATCAGATAAGTATATTGGCAACAGTGGATAATAAGTATATTTACAACGGTGGACTATACTACATTGGTTAAATATAAACTAGTTAAACATATATCTAACAGCTATAATGGTGAAAATTATACTACATAGTATATTGGCAACAGTGGATAATAAGTATATATACAACGGTTGACTATACTACATTGGTTAAATATAAACTAGTTAAACATATATCTAACAGCTATAATGGTGAAAATTATACTACATATTTAATCACATTGGTTTACAAGTACCTAACACGGAAGCTAAATGTATATCACATAGGTTTACAGTTGAATATGAAAGTTTAAACATATAGGTATACAAAATGTCAAAGATTTTGTAACAAGTACTTAATGTTAAATTCGTATTACATAGTTATGGTTCAAAAGTTATAAGTATCTAACACGGAAGTTAAATATATATCACACTGGTTTACAATTGAATATAAAAGTTGAAACATATAGGTATACAATTTCAAAAAATATGTAACAAGTACTTAACCATATCAAACTTACCTTGTACTACAACGGTAGACAAACCAAGTACAGAATGATTACTGAGCTCACAGAACAGCGCCTATATACAGTTTGGGGACCGATCCCACTCCTACCATTACCACCTCCACAAACATAGCCGTCACCCCCACCTATCCGTCCGAGAGTGGGGATCGGGCGTACCGACATTATAAATGCGACTCGCCCCCACCCATCATTCTCATTCTTCTTGGAACGCTTGGTGAGTAAACTTGATAGCTGTAGTATTCATTAGAATTGAATAATGTCCGTGTACGTTGTTTCGACTTGTGATTCGTACGTAAAAAAGTTTCGTTTGTACGGGACCAAAGTCGTTTTTAAATTCAATTCACTACCGTCGGACGTGGAGGAAATTGAATGGATCAAACGTGGTTTAGAGGAGTTGATCGATCAAATGACCGAAAATACGACCGACGAAGATCAAATAGGGTTTACACTGACTAGTTTGAATGTAAAAAATCGCGAGCCTGGGTACGTAGCTTTCAGACCCGCTACAGATATAACTTACGATGTGCTCTGGAAAATATTCGGCGGTATTATTCAGAGCAATGCAGAAGGTTTCAAGTCTAGCGATACGTTTAAAGTAGAATGTACTAAAGTAAAAGTACCTGTAGGTCGAGGACGTCGTGTTAGACCGGGCTTGTACAATAACTATGACGAAGAATGTAAAGCTAGAAAGGGTATTGTCGTGATTAAGAATACAGACTCTCTTTGCTTGCCTTGCTCTATTGTAGTCGGTAAAGCCCACGCCGAGAAAGACAAAGACTATGAACTTGTACGTAAGGATAGACGTAAGAGACAGACAATCAGAGCTAAACAATTAATGACTGACGCAGGTGTCCAAATCGGTGTCGAGGGTGCAGGGGTGCAGGAATTGCAAAAATTCCAAGACTTCTTACCCAATCACAAAATAACTGTGTACAGTTATGGGAATAAAGGGCGTGTCGTGTATTTCGAAGGTGACGTAACCAATCCTCAATACACAATTAATCTACTCTTCCACCAAGGTCATTTTAACGTAATAACAAATCTCACAGCCGCTTTTGCCTGCGGTTATTTTTGTGAAACGTGTCATGTCCCATTTAATCATCGTGGTGATCATAGATGTTTGGCCACTTGTTACGGTTGTAAACGTTCGCCACCGTGCATAATGGAAAACGGTCATATCCATTGCGGCGACTGCAACAGACAGTTTATGAACAAAGACTGTTTTGTTGTACACAAACGAAATATCTGTGCCAACATGAAAAAGTGTCGCGAATGTGAGAAAATAATCATGAAGAGTAAGCGTAGTACCGAACACGTGTGCGGTGAAACGTACTGTAAAGTGTGTCGAGATTACATGCCCTCTAATCACATGTGCTACATGAAAGTAGACCGTAGGAAACCGATGGAAAAAGATTTCCTCTTCATTTTCTTCGATCTGGAGACGCGTCAAGACGAAGCTCTCGACTCGGCTCAAGTGCACAGAGTAACTTTATGCGTAGCACAACAATACTGTTGGTTATGCATAAACGGAGAAGAGTGTGAAAATTGCGGGGACCGTACACACGTCTTCAAAGACGATCCCATCGAAGGTTTCATGTCCTACATAATGGACGTACGTAAACCGTACAAAAAAGTCTGCGTAATCGCTCACAACGGTCAAGGTTTCGACTTCCAGTTCCTCCTAAAGTATCTGCTGGAGAAAACGCAGTTCACTCCAGAGCTCATAACACGCGGTACAAAAGTAATACTCATGGAAATAGACAATGTAAAGTTTATAGATTCTCTGAACTATATGCCTATGGCATTGTCCAAACTGCCCAAAGCATTCGACCTGCCACCTGAAAAGAAAAAGGGATACTTTCCTCACCTTTTCAACACGGTGGAGAATCAAAATTACGTTGGCCCTATCCCCGAACAAAAGTACTACTGTCCCGACTCGATGTTCGACAAAGGACACAGAGAATTTATAACTTGGTACGACGAGCAGGTACGATGCGAGTACGTATTCGATTTCCAAAAGGAAATATTCGAATACTGTCTTTCCGACGTGGACATTTTGGCACAAGCGTGCATAAAATTTAGAGCCTCGTTCCTCCAAGTGTGCAACGTCGATCCCTTCATCGAGGCCGTAACAATTGCCAGCGCGTGTAATCTGGCATTTAGACGCAACTTCTTACGATCAAATACCATAGGCCTTGTTCCCAAAAAAGGTTACCGATTGGTCGATACCCAATCAGCTATTGCACTGCAGTGGTTGACGTGGGAGGAAGATCAGCGTGGGGCCCTAATGGAACATGCAGGGCGTGGTCGTGAAGTAATAGTGGATGGAGTGCGTGTGGACGGAGTGTGTGAAGGAATTCTGTTCGAATTCCACGGTTGTTACTGGCACGGCTGTCCCAAATGTTTCCCCAACGGTCGCGATGAACCCCTGGCAGACGATCCGTCCGACACGCACAACGCCCGACTAGCTCGCACGAAATCTAAGATAGCGAAGCTGTCTCGTGATCACGATGTGATCGAGATTTGGGAGTGCGACTTTTTAAAGATGAAAAAAGGTAACAAAGACATGGCCTATCTCGAAACACATCCCATTCTAGACACTGCACCCCTTAACCCTAGACACGCGTTTTTTGGCGGCCGTACTGGTAATACAAGATCCTATTACGGATGCAAGGAGAAGGGTGAAACAATTCAGTACGTTGATGTATGTTCACTCTATCCTTGGGTCTGTAAATACGGCAAGTATCCAGTAGGCCACCCGACAATTCACATAGGTAACGAGGATTGCCGGAAGCGCGGGATGAATGCAGAGGGTCTTTTGAAATGTAAAGTTCTACCACCCCGTGATCTGTATCATCCCGTACTTCCGGCAAGCATGAACAAGAAATTAATGTTTGTCCTGTGTCGAACATGCGGCCAAAAATTAATTTCCGGTGAGTGTACTCATACCATTGACGAACGAGTGTTGACTGGAACCTGGACAATGGACGAGATACGAAAGGCTGTGTCTACAGGATACGTAATAGTGGAAATGTATGAACTCTGGGAATATGAAATCGTGTCGTTCAACGAGGGGCGTGGTGGATTGTTCACAGAGTTCATAAATACATTTCTTAAAATCAAACAAGAGGCGTCAGGGTATCCTAACTGGTGTAAGACTGACCAAGACAAGACACAGTACGTCAACGACTACTTTTGTAACGAGGGCATACGCCTAAACAATGAGCGAATAGGCAAGAACGAGGGTCTACGCTCTCTGGCAAAACTTATGCTCAATTCATTTTGGGGTAAGTTCGGTCAGAGAGAGAATCAGAGTAAGACGTCCATAATTAGGCAGCCTACGGAACTTTTCAAAATGTTAGTCAGTCCGTCCGTCGAGGTGAATAATATACAGGAGGTGAACGACGAAACGTTAATGGTTAACTGGCACTACGTTGAAGATGACTGTGAGGTATTGCCGACAGTCAATGTTGTAATTGCAGCGTACACTACGGCCCAGGCTCGACTCAAACTGTACGAGCATCTGGATTCACTCGGTTCACAGGCTCTCTATTATGACACAGACAGTGTACTCTATGTGCATAAAGAGGGCTTACACAGAGTGCAAACAGGTGACTACTTGGGACAGATGACTGACGAACTGCAAGACTACGGTCCTGGTTCATATATAACAGAGTTTGTGTCCGGAGGTCCAAAAACCTACGGTTACAAAATTCTGACACCTGATGGACCGGTGACTGTATGTAAAGTTAAAGGACTGACTCTGAATCTGCGAACCGACGGTATTGTGAATTTTGAAAGTTTAAAGCGCATGGTTCTGGAAGAAGAAGAAGAACAATCTCTAACGATAACCGAATCACGGATCCGTAGAACAAAAGATCGTGATGTGGTTACCGTTAGCGAAAGTAAAACGTTTAGAATCACAGGTGCGAAACGAAAAAGAGACGGACAATATGATACACTACCCTATGGCTATTGTAAAACCATGCGTTTCGAGTAAAAATGGTGACCGCTGTCTATTACTCTGACATTGTTGTGTGTGTGTGCCCTCTGGAGCGGTGTAAAAACCCGTAAGGCTGTGGTGCCCTCTGTCGTGACGTAACTGTCCACAAGGAATGTATGTACTTTGTTAGAGTAACAGATAGTATGCCCCTCGTCATGGGCTCGTCTGACGGTAGGCCTCTTTTTAGAGGGATTCTTAACGACACCATGGAACGGCTACCCTGGCCTTAGGCTATAGGCTCTAGCTGGTGATGGAAGGTTCCACCGTAGTTCATATATATAGCCAAGGGGATCCGTCATACGGACTCATTCGTGAAATGGAGGGCGTAAGACAAACTATTGCAGCAGAGTTGCACAAACCGGCTCGAAGAAATTTCAAAACACGACGTGTAACGTTGAAAGGTGTGAATGATTTGTATCAAGCCGATTTGGTAGAAATGATACCGTACTCTGGTGAGAATCGTGGTTACAAGTATATATTGACAATGATCAATTGTCTGACAAAATTCGCTATTGCAGAACCGTTAAAGACGAAATCGGCTCCCGAGGTGTCCAGAGTACTGGAACCTATATTGAAAAAACATCGTATGAAAAACTTTCAGACGGATCAGGGTAAAGAGTGGTTTAATTCGCACGTGCAAAAATTGATGACAAAATACAATATAAATCACTATACGACATATACGGAGAAGAAAGCGTCCATAGTTGAACGTTTGAATCGTACTTTGAAAAATATAATGTGGCGTGAATTTACGGCACGCGGTAGCTATGCGTGGTTGAGTCTCTTACAAAGTGTTGTAAAAACGTACAACAATACTGTACACAGTACTATCGGTATGAAACCCGGCCGTGTAACGAAAAAGCACGAACGAATACTTTTGGAAAAAATTGCACCGATGACTAAAAGTCCCAAATCAGCCCCGAAATTTAAATTAGACGACAAAGTTAGAATATCAAAATATAAAAAAACTTTTGCTAAAGGCTATCTACCCAAATGGACAAACGAAGTGTTTACCGTGTACGCCGTTGTACCGACGAAACCCGTAACGTACGTTTTACAAGACTCGAAAGGGGAGATCCTAAAGGGCGGATTTTACGGTGAAGAATTGAGTAAATCGATTGTCGGTGATGTCTATCTTGTAGAAAAAGTATTGCGCAAACAAGGGAATAGAGTTTTTGTAAAATGGTTAGGCTTCGATAAAACACACAACTCGTGGATAGATAAGAATAACCTTGTGACTTAATATTGCGACAGACCTTGTGACTGCTAACCGGTATTTGCTTATAACGAGTCTCACACTTTATATTCAACTCAGTGTTACGTCATAATGCGAATAGAAAACACATCGCACGTGCTCCCGATGACAAATTTCGATCTATATACAGGAACGGGTGTAGCCGAAAAAAGAAAACGTCACGGTCCACTATTACCGAATACGATACGAGCTATAGTGTGTGGACCGTCGAATAGTGGTAAAACCAATGTTGTATTCAATTTATTGTTTGAACCCAACGGACTCAGATTTCGAAATGTATACGTATTTTCAAAGTCACTTAACCAGTCAAAGTACAAGTTTTTGGAAAAAGTGTTAGGCGGCGGTGGTGACGACGACGACGACGAGATCGGTTATTTTCCATTTTCGGACAATGAAAGCGTTATACCGCCTAGTGAAGCTAAACCGAATTCCGTGATGATTTTCGACGATATTGCCTGTGAAAAACATGACAATATACGTAACTATTTCACCATGGGCCGTCACAACGATATAGACTCTTTTTATTTGGGTCAAACCTACAGTCGTATACCGAAACAATTGATTCGTGACAACGCCAACCTGTTGATCCTGTTTAAACAGGATGACATGAATTTACGTCACATTTATTCTGATCACGTCACACCTGACGTATCGTTTAAAGTTTTTCAAAACATTTGCGCCGCGGCCTGGAAAGAGAAACACGGATTTGTCGTTATAGACAAAGACAGCGAAATAGTAAACGGTCGCTATCGTATCGGCTTTGATCGTATCGTGAAGGATATATAAATGCGTATCTACACGTACGTGCATGGCGTGACAAACGCACCTATATATTTCCCAGTACCGACAACACAGAGCTCATTAGTCGTTTCGACAGGCACGTGTACGAATTGCCACTGTGGTCCGGTGGCATCCGCCGGTGATATTATACGGTTCCTCTGTGTCTAGGAAAAAGTAGTTTGGAACTTCCGTAATGGCCGATCGTCGACAGCAGGACGTACTAACGATGGAGATTGCACTGTTGAAGGACGCTATCAAGAGAAAATATCGTCGAATGCGATACGGTGACGTAGACTCTGAACTAATGCTCACAAAAAAATATAGCCCTATACTCAAAGAGTTGTCGAAAATAAAGGGTTCGCCGTCTGCACCCGATGTCAAAGCCGAAGTAAAGAACGAGATCGCCGAGATGGGAGGGGATAAGGTGGAGGGAGGGGATGAGGTGGAGGAGGAGGAGGAGGTGGGGGATGTGTGGGGTTCTCCTAGTTTTATGGATACCGAAGTAATTGCAGAAACTCCGGGTCCGCCGCAGACCAGTGTATCGGAGCTATTGTCTACACCCGAAGGGCAAAGTGAATCTGAAAAATGGGTAAACAGTACTTTCAAACATCCGCTGGCACGAAAGTATATGCTCAAAATGATTAAAGATACCGTCCGTAGTCAGAATATAGATCACAGTTACGGACCGAAAATCGGAGCCGACTCTATTATGATCGGTAACAAGACGCTTCAGTTGTCTGACGATGGTAAACTTATAATTGACGGAGTTCACTATAAAGGGACGCCCGGATTGTACGAGTTGGTGTTTAAGCGTATACCCGATGATGAAATATATACCGAGGACGATTTACGAGCGTATAGAGATATCTGTTTGGCGTCCAGTGCACACAAACAATTACACGATCCGAACGGACGCATTAATAGTAACAGATCGTATAAATATAAAAACATTATAATGCGTTTATTCCCACCTAAAAACGTTAGCGGTAGAGGTTATTCATACTGGGACGATCCGAATGAGTTGTGTGACAGACTGAGACTTTTGTTGGCATCTCACGATGCCGGACATACGGGTCACGCAAATGAAATCGCCTCCATCGTTGAGGAACTACGAGAGGCAGGATTCATAAAAGGTTCGGGTAATAGAAAGATACGGTCATTGATACGATGAGTGTCGACAAGTTCGGACGTTATTCGGTGAGAAGGGCTTTATCCACCCAACCGATAGTTAGAGGGTACGACCTTACCCCTGAGGGGAATTACGATATAAAGGGTAAACTCTTGCGTAATGTAGGCGCTCCTCTAACGGAAAAAGATGCTGTAAATCTAGACACTGTGGATAAGACGTGTATAACCTTTGATAAAGTCGCACAAAAATATCACACAAAGGGCATACCCTTGGGCGGTCTGGGTCCGACTAAAGATACCGATGACGCTGTAACGAGAGGATATCTCGAATCTTTAATACCGATTAAACTTATGACCGACTATTCCGTTAGACAGAGTCGAATACAAGATGTAGGTGAACCTATAGACGACGGTGATGCCGTCAACATAGCATACGCCAGGAAAAATTTTCTCTTGAAAAATGTGGAGGGGAGCGATGAGATGGAAGCGGGAGCCTTTGATGCTCGTAACGCTAGAATCTGTAATTTAAAGTATCCCTCTAGTAAGACGGACGCCGCCAATAAGATGTACGTTGACAATAAAAGTATTGTATCCGACCATATGGGGTATTATTTTCTTCATCGTCGGATTGCAAGTGTCGGTTCTCCCGTCTACGCCGATGATGCTGTCACTTTGATTTTCCTCATGGAAAATACCGTACATCTACACCAATCACCGACATCCGGTGAATCGGTTTTCAATGCTGAAGATAAGAGGATAACTAGTGTAGCCGATGCCGTCGACGATATGGATGTAGTGACTTTAAGACAGTTGAAGACATACATTCGAGAATTGGAGACGTGGATAAGGAACAATGTGTTGTTGTTGAAAAATGGCGGTTGTTTTAACGCCGAGGGGAAACGTATCTGTAATGTCGCCAAAGGCGATGTCGATACGGATGCAATTACAGTGGCACAATTGGCCGGTTCTATAAAGGCGTTGGAAAATGGTTTTAAGGCGTACAGTAAATCGGAACTTATCGCTTTCGCTCGTGTTATTAAGAGAGAATACAGTAAAGTGGATGTTTCCAAAGACCGAGTAACGAACTGGAGATCACTATGGGGTTCGGGGAGCGATAAGGAATAATTACTCATATAAAGCTAAACATCCGGATTCACTCTCATTTGTAAACATGACTTTGACCGAAGCGGTTGTCGTCTTTGTACTCTGTTGCAACGCGACGAGTCTCGCTGATGATTTCAGCGACAGTACTACTACTACTACAGTAGATGTAGCGGGTTATGGATATTGCGGCTATAACGATAGTGTTAATCCACTCGACGCGTCGGGACAATTTAGATGGATAAATACTACGCTAACGTGGTACATGTACGGTACCGGAAACCGTGAACAAATGAAAACTGTACAACACGCTTTCAACCTTTGGAGTCGACATTCCAATTTGAAATTTTTTCGTGACAGCTCACTACCCAATATAGTCATTTCTTTTGGTGAACAAGATCATATTAATTTGGTCAACGGTGGTAATAAGTGTTTTAGCGATTTCGGCGGTAGAGGTGGCACCCTTGCACACGCAACTCTACCCACGCTGACCACAAAGCAGACGGAAATTCATTTCGATATGGAGGAAAATTGGGACTTTAGTATGAATCTACCCTCAAATAGTCATCAATCATTCTATACGGTCCTTGTACACGAAATTGGACACGCCCTAGGTCTACACCATTCACCTAGTCACACCTCCACAATGTTTCGCTATTCTATTCCACCTAGAAACATTACAGATATGTATCAGTTGGATCTCTCCCCTGACACTATTTCCGCTATACAGCAGTTATACGGACCTCTCACAACGACGACCACTACCACTACCACTACCACGACAACTCCACGGCCGACAACAACAACAACAAAACCGCCCCCAAAAATTACTACCCTCAAGTCACCCGTTTCTCCCCCTGATCTATGTAAGATAAGACGTAAGATCAATACAGTGTTTATAGCTAATAAACATATATATCTGTTTTACGAGAAATACGTGTGGATAATACCTTTGGACGAGACGAAAAGAGTAGGAAATCTAGTACCCGAATTGATAACAGATTGGTTGGATTATTTACCGAGAGACTTTGTACGTATCGACTCGATTTATCAGGCACCCAATAGCGACATAGTTTTAATAACAAACACGTCTGTATACGGCATCAACTATCCTAGTCTACGAAGAAAGTACATGTATAAACTCGAAGATTGGCTCGGTAGAAAGATAAAAAGTCACATAAACGTTGTACTGAATGATAATCGGGGTATGACGATGGTGTTGTACGATAATAGTTATGTGCTTAGACACGATGAGTGCTCCAGCATGGGCCTACACGAAGGTCTGATTACCGATCTCTACAACGGTGTACCGAATACTGTAAAAGGAGGTTTCAAATATATAGACGGTAATCTCTACTTCTTCGGTGAGAATAATGTGTACGGCTACAATGAGTTTTTGGGTTACGTCACGGAGGTTTATACCGATATTTTAGATGTGTTAAAAATCACTTGTATGAAAGAGAATCGTCTCAGGGAGTTGTACACACTACTATCGGAGATAATTTATACTCGTGCATAGATTCTGTGTCAACAGTATAGAAATGGCGGTGCAACGATCAACATCGCTCAGTCGTAGACGAAGAGCGGTGAAGAAAGGACGTGGACTTGTGTCTAGGTTATTGAGTGCTGGTGACACGGTTTTAAATAAAGCTATCGATCTATTACCGGTCGAACTACATCTACCGTCGTACAATTATTGCGGCCCCGGTACAAAACTAGCCAAGAGATTAGCTCGTGGTGATAGAGGAATCAATCCGTTGGACGAAGCTTGTAAAGAGCACGATATAGCGTACAGTAAATATAGTGATTCGGAAAATCGCAGGCAGGCGGACGATAGATTAGCGGGTAAAGCTTGGAGTAGGGTTAAAGCAGGGGACGCATCTTTAGCCGAACGCGCTGCTGCGTTGGCCGTATCGGCCGCTATGAAAGCGAAAACAAAGTTAGGAGGTGGGCGGAGACGGAAGAGAGGGGGAAGAAAGCTCACGGTTCACCAACTGTTGAGTCGATTGAAGGGCAAGGGACTTTACTTAAAACCTTACGTAGGGGGCTCGGGACGACGACGACGGCAACGAACGTGTAAAAAAAAACGCCGATAGATTCGATCCCGATAAAACCTCTGACTAACATTGACCTCGAAAAATACGCTGTTAAACTGAAAATACCACATTTCAGAGGAGTCTATATGAGAGACACTCTACCCGTACAACCTTTGCAAAACGAGTCGGCCATTGTGAATCTGGACACTATTTCGGGAGAGGGTACCCATTGGGTATGCTATAGGAAAAGTGGACCTAACGTAGAGTACTTTGATAGTTTCGGTAATCTTAGGCCCCCTATCGAACTGTCTAGATATTTCGGTTCCAACGCCAATCTTCACTATAATTACAGACGTCATCAGAGTGACAACTCAGTTGTCTGCGGACATTTGTGCCTAAAGTTTCTATCGCAACAATGAGCATTGTTCTGAGCGGTAGTGGACCTGTAATCGCTTGCGATTTTTTTCCAATCATAGAACTGAGCGTTGATGACGAGTGGGAAATCGGTCTCATAGATTTTGCCACTTACAATTCCATCCCCAATATAACTGAAGGTATAAATAACAAGCTACGAATCGTCGGCGACGATTCTGATGTCACCATTGGTATTCCCACGGGTTCTTACGAAATCGAGGACATTGAAAAATATATCAAAACCCAACTGCCGTCGGGGGTGACATTTTCACTCAAGCCGAACAATAACACACTTAAAGCGGAGATTAGGTGTTCTGCAACGATTCATTTCGATAACGACGCTTCTATCGGAAAATTACTCGGTTTTAAGAGCGGTAAATTGGACGCCAATACTAAACACGAATCCGATTTACCGGTCGATATTATTAAAGTGAATGTGATCCGCATAGAATGTAACATTGTGACCGGTTCCTTTCAGAACGGTATAGAGTCTCACGTTATGCACGAGTTTTTTCCTCAGGTTCCGCCCGGTTACAAGATTGTCGACACTCCACCGTCGATCATATATCTACCTGTCAAGGTGAAAAATATTCATAACATAACCGTACGTCTAACTGATCAGAACGGTGCTCCTATAGATTTCCGAGGTGAAACAGTCTCTGTCAGACTACATCTACGTAAGGGAAATGGGTCTCGTTATTAATAGCGGTCGTACTCAGACTCGCATCAGTATACATCAATCCTCGGTCGAGTTAACACGACGAAATATCCTGTTCCTGAGAGCTTTAGGTTTTAAAGTGAAAAATGGATCTGTTGGCAATCGATAGTGCTGCAGAGTACAATGACGTCATCAGTGGTCTGGAATACCATTCGCATAGACCGTATGCGTCATCAACGTACGGCAATAATGATGAAATTCGTATTCCCATAAATCAACAGGACGTGATGACGTCACCGTTTGAAAGTCAATTGTATATAAAGGGTAAAGTAAGTGGTAAAACGCTGACCGGTGGAGCTGCCACGGTCAAGTTGGTCAATAACGCTGTAGCTTTTCTCTTTGACGATATACGTTACGAGATATCCGCCGGCGAAGTGGACCGTACGAGAAATGTAGGCATCACGAGTACACTGAAAAATCTTTTGTCGTTGCGTGAGAGTGAAAAGAATAAACTCGGCAACGCCGGTTGGTTAGGGGTTGGAGAAATGAAAGTTGTGACGTCAGACTTTACACTCTGCGTCCCGTTGAAAATGTTAATGGGTCTTTTTGAAGACTACAAGAGGATAGTTGTCAACGTGAAACAGGAACTCATACTTTTGCGTTCGTCGAGTGATTTGAACGCCGTTTACAGTGCCGATGCTACGGAAATAACACTCGAAATAACCACGATACAATGGAGGGTTCCTCACCTGACGGTGACCGATGCCTATAGATTGAAAATTTTGAAAATGATCGAACGAGACAGCCCCATTCACGTACCATTCCGTTCGTGGGAGATTTACGAGTTTCCAACATTGCCTCAGACGAGTCAATTATCGTGGACGGTCAAAACGGCTAACCAGCTGGAGAAACCTCGATACGTTATTCTGGCTTTTCAGACGGATCGGAAGAATCAGATCAAAAAGGACGCCGGTCTGTTTGATCGTTGCAAAATTACCAATGTAAAACTGTACTTGAATTCTCTCTACTTTCCCTACGACAATCTGCACGGTGACGTTTCCACTATGTACGAAATGTATACACGTTTTCAACAATCGTATTACATGCGTGAATCATCTCCGTCCCTCGATTTGGACACATTTGAATCTCGAGCCCCGATATTTGTAATAGACTGTTCCAAACAGAACGATTCCATTAAATCGGGCCCTGTGGACGTACGCCTAGAAATAGAGGCAAGTGAAAATATACCGGCCAATACTACAGCCCACTGTCTCATTCTACACGACTCGCATATCGTGTACACTCTCCTTTCGGGTACAGTCAAAAAGGTGATGGTATAAGTGCGCATGCGCAAAGTCTCTCTCTCTTATAATACGATACAATCATCGATCCAGTCATTCACGATCGAGACATCATGTGCACCACATACCCAGGAGTCGTTCATGCCTTCCTCAGGCTCGTGCCTAAGGATAGAATATCGGATTTACAGGACTTTTTTAGCGAAAGCAAACTATATTATTTATTCAACCCTAGTGAAATAGACAATCAGTTGATCTTGACATTCACAGAGTATATCTACGATGGCGACGATGACGACAAATATCATGTCGATAAGTCGCAAGTATCGGAACATGTCTATACAGGTTTAAAGAGTCGGCTATCTTCGGGTGACATCGGCCCGTCTTCGGATTCGGTTTACGTTTTAGTGGGTGGGGTGGGGATGGTTTATCGCAACCATTATTGTGTCAGTTGTGGGGAGGATGATATAAGCGACGAAAAATACTATCAATTCGATTTCGATGATGCCCGTCTACACGAGTTCCCATTGGTTCTAATCGAACCGGAACTTGAGACAGGTTATTTGCACAATCTTTCGTCATTTTATCAAAGAAGTCAGTTGTAACTGTCGCCGTCGGTCAGTCGAGACAATGGATCCGAGCAAGATGGACGTGGAGCGAGCTCCTACCAAACGTCAGGTGCCACCTAACCTCCCTTTGGGAATTTTTCTTAAATCCGTTCATTTCCTAAACAAAGAGTGTACTAAATTCATAGCAACCGGTTTGTTCCAGCATACGGGTTTTACTCTCGGACTTTTAGTACAGAGTGGTAAAAAATTTGTTTACTTAAATCATAATCTACTCGACGGATTGTCGATTAATTTAAAATTTATAACGGCTGCTCTCGGCAGCAAGAGTACGTTAAAATTCGACATGAGTATCGGTGACGTAATAGTACGGACTACTTTCGGAAAACGTTACGTTCAATTGTACGATGGGCAACATTGTATGACCTTGACCGCTGACGAATGGAAGCTATTCGAGGAGAGTATGCCGCTCGTGTCCAGACGTGTCGCCGAATTGTTTTATATCGAGGAAGAGTTACGCTCCTACATCATTGAGATCTTGGCCAGCGACGAGCTCGTATCTAGCACACTCCCCGAAGCGGACAAACTGTACGACGAAGTCAAGTTGTTTAAGAAACATGCAAGCGGCGGTAGTTGAATTTCACGCCTTTCACGATAACGACAACAAGTATATAGTCAAAGAATTGGCCATTGTCGGTGATCACTTTCAAAGTGTTACGGTCTTTAAACCGCCCTACAGATTTTCTCTCCTTAACGAAAAATCTCAAAAATCGGCTCGTTGGCTACAATCACGTTTTCACTATATCAGATGGGATGAAGGCGGTGTACCTTACAACGAGGACACGATACGCACTTTGTGCAAGCCTTTTGCAACACTTTTCACAAAAGGATTGGAAAAGGCACTGTTTTTGAGACAATTCCATCCTCACGTCATGGAATTGCCTCGAGAAGAGAAATTCACCTATAACAATAACATTAACTGTATATTACCTCAGCATAATAGTAACGTAGATAGTAAATGTGCACTAAAAAGTGCTAAAAGTTATTACGATTTACTTCTAGCCTAATTTGAGTTGTGTGTGTTTCTTAGGTCCCTGGCGAGGAGTTAATTCTCTCGTAAACCTGTGTGTGTGTGTGTGTGTGTGTGTGTGTGTGTTTCTTAGGTCCCTGGCGCAGAGTTAATTCTCTCGTAAACCTATGTGGCTTGAAGTAAATTTGTAACATAAATTTAAAAAAAACAAAAAAAACAAAAAAACATTAAAACAACAAAAAAATTTTGGAGGCCACAATTTTGTAATGGAGTGGTGGTCACAGGAAATAGCGATGGATTTGGGGCTATTTCCACAAGGGGTAAAGCCTTCTGCTTGCCCCGGCTTGTAATGTGAGCACGAGGAACAGCTTCACTGTACCACGTGACGGTTCCAACCCCGTGAAAACACAGAGGACAAGTCTATTTCGTTTCAGTATCGAGCTGAGACGCCAGCAAGGAACATGTGGACGGATTGTATCGCTCTAGTGAATGTACGTCACAGTGCATACTCTACGTACGCTGCGCGATTGAGTAGCTATTCAAATTGGAAACATTCCTTGTCACCGATCAAATTGTCCGAAGCTGGCTTTTTTTATCTAGGCTTTGAAGATCGTGTATGCTGTTATGCCTGTGGCTTGGGTCTCAAAGATTGGGAGCCGAGCGAGGACCCAATTATCGAGCATTACAAATGGTCACTTAATAGATGTAGATATATAAGAGCACTGAGAGCAATGGAACGAAGTAACACGTTACATAGCAGCAGCAGTTCGACCTGCGAGTGTAGGCTATGTAAAATATGCTACGAATCGGATATAGAAGTTTGTTTGTTGCCTTGTGGCCATTTATTGGCTTGTACGAATTGTTCACTCAAATTAAAGCATTGCGGCCTATGTAGAGAAAAGATAGCTGCCACCGTACGCGTATTTTTTACATAGATATCAGGGATTGACTTTAATTAGGCTGCCTAACCACTAGCGATACTACTTTCGTTTAACTAAATATTGTTTATTGTTTTATCTAACAAGTTTATAATATGTTTTAAAAGCAAAGACCGTATAGATCTTCAACCCGCCGCAAAAAACCGTATGCGAGTTGTTTGTTTTTCGGCTTATAAAAGTAATTAATATAATTTAAACTAATTAATATAATTTAAACTAATTATTATCTAACAAGTTTATAATAATGTTTTAAAAGCAAAGACCGTATAGATCTTCAACCCGCCGCAAAAACCCGTATGCGAGTTGTTTGTTTTTCGGCTTATAAAAGTAATTAATATAATTTAAACTAATTAATATAATTTAAACTAATTATTATCTAACAAGTTTATAATAATAATATGTTTTAAAAGCAAAGACCGTATAGATCTTCAACCCGCCGCAAAACCCGTATGCGAGTTGTTTGTTTTTCGGCTTATAAAAGTAATTAATATAATTTAAACTAATTAATGTAATTTAAACTAATTATTATCTAACAAGTTTATAATATGTTTTAAAAGCAAAGACCGTATAGATCTTCAACCCGCCGCAAAAACCCGTATGCGAGTTGTTTGTTTTTCGGCTTATAAAAGTAATTAATATAATTTAAACTAATTAATATAATTTAAACTAATTATTATCTAACAAGTTTATAATATGTTTTAAAAGCAAAGACCGTATAGATCTTCAACCCGCCGCAAAAACCCGTATGCGAGTTGTTTGTTTTTCGGCTTATAAAAGTAATTAATATAATTTAAACTAATTATTATCTAACAGGTTTATAATATGTTTTAAAAGCAAAACATATTATATTTACAACTACTTAATATCTAATGCTAAAAGCTGACTCTACATTAAATGTAAAGTGAATTAATGAGCCCATACGCAGTTGTTTATATATTGTCTTGTTAATGGTGGGAGGATATGTAATACGTGAGTGAATGCTGCCAATACGTACGTGATGTGTTCAACAAAACAGCCGGAGGCTTTGTAATCATTAGAGAACCGGTATGCTAATCGATCGAGGCTCTTGTAAGGTGGCACGCTTGACATTCTTTCTTTCTTTTACTTAATTCTTATAAATCATTGTATAGAGTTAATTTGTCTTACACATGATATATGTTTTTGTCTCTAACAAAGCATATAACACGACACATTTTATTTAAGTATTAATACATTTCATTTTTATAGACGGTATATTTTTTGTATACGACTTAATTTGTAACACACGCGAAGTATGTTTCTGTCTCAAACAACACTTTAGAGATTTTGATGAAATTAATGTATAGACAGTTTTTGATTGGTACTACAAGGCGGTGTGCTGATTTGTCTCAAACAACGCTTTAGAGATTTTGATGGAACAAATGACTAAACAAGTTTTATTTAAGTATTAATACATTTCATTTTTATAGACGGTAATTAGGTGTCTTAGTCCCGATTATTTCACATGTAAATTTGTATAGGACCTAATTTGTAACATACGCGAAGTATGTTTCCGTCTCAAACAACGCTTTAGAGATTTTGATGAATTTAATGTATAGACAGTTTTTGATTGGTACTACAAGGCGGTGTGCTGATTTGTCTCAAACAACGCTTTAGAGATTTTGATGGAACAAATGACTAAACAATATTTATTTAAGTATTAATACATTTCATTTTTATAGACGGTAATTAGGTGTCTTAGTTCAGATTATTTCACATGTAAATTTGTATAGGACTTAATTTGTAACATACGCGAAGTATGTTTCTGTCTCAAACAACGCTTTAGAGATTTTGATGAAATTAATGTATAGACAGTTTTTGATTGGTACTACAAGGCGGTGTGCTGATTTGTCTCAAACAACGCTTTAGAGATTTTGATGGAACAAATGACTAAACAATATTTATTTAAGTATTAATACATTTCATTTTTATAGACGGTAATTAGGTGTCTTAGTCCCGATTATTTCACAAGTAAATTTGTATAGGACTTAATTTGTAACACACGCGAAGTATGTTTCTGTCTCAAACAACACTTTAGAGATTTTGATGAAATTAATGTATAGACCGTTTTTTATTTCAATACCGATTACATTAGATATACTTTATGTACACTGGAAGTTTCAAATAAAACACCTTGTAAATTTTAATATACATTTATTATTATTTTTTTTATTCCAACATTCTTTCGATGGCAATCAATTCTTCCTCTGGAATCTGTACTAGATCGCCTGGATCCATATCCAGCAACTCTTCCAGAGTCGGTAACTGATCACCATCTTCCTGACATGACGTTGGTGGTATCGACTCTACGTGGTCCCTCGCGGCAGCTGGACGCCAATCGATGGTTGACCTGAAAGTCCATACCACCCGGGACTCACCGGAGGCTTGAAGGGCCCTTAGGGTACTCATGATTTCTCTGAAACAAAGTAAAACACACAATTGTTTTTATTTTGTTTTCAGTTAACCTATACAATAAAGTGAACTCAATTTACTGAGGTAACTATTATTTTTTTTTGTATATCGTTACAAACAGTTTTTTAAAGTTAACCTATACAGTAATGTGACTAATAATATTTGTATATCATTACATACGGTCTAAACAAAACTTTTTCAACTACAAAAAAGAGATTATTTGACCTCTGAGATAACTACTGTTTTTTGTATATCATTACAAACGGTTTTTTTTTTTGTTTTAAGTTAACCTATATAGCAAAGTGAACGCTTTTCTAATAATTTTTTGTATATCGTTACAAACATGCTGTACAAAACTTTTTCACCTACACAAGTTATTTCCTCTGCGGTAACTAATAATTTTTCCTAATACTTTTTTTTGTATATCGTTACAAACATGCTGTACAAAACTTTTTCACCTACACAAGTTATTTCCTCTGCGGTAACTAATAATTTTTGTATATCATTACAAACAGTTTTTAACTATACAGCAATGTGACTAATAATATTTGTATATCATTACATACGGTCTGAACAAAACTTTTTCAACTACAAAAAAAAGAGATTATTTGACCTCTGAGATAACTTCTATTTTTTGTATATCATTACAAACGGTTTTTTTTTGTTTTAAGTTAACCTATACAGCAAAGTGAACGCTTTCCTAATAATTTTTTGTATATCATTACAAAACTTTTTCAACTAATATTTTTGTATATCATTACATATAGTCTGTACAAAACTTTTTCAGCTACACAAATTTACCATAGACTTACCTTTTAACACCTGCCTGAATTTTTCTTATATCTCTCTCCACCTTACGGCGTTCGTATCTTGTCTCCGTTTTCCTTACGTTAACCAAGTGTTTCTTCCCCATGGTGTTGTGTGTATGAGCTGTTGAAATCGAAATCGGCCGTTTTATACATTACGGGATGGTCAGGTTAACCTCTATAATACCATTACAGGGAAATTTATTGATATGATATACATGTACCACATTCGTGCTTTGGCTCACATGTTACAAATTCTTTGACATTTTGTATACCTATATGTTTACACTTTCGTATTCAATTATAAGGCCTTTTGTATACCTATATGTTTAAACTTTCATATTCAACTGTAAACCTATGTGATATACATTTAGCTTCCGTGTTAGGTACTTGTAAACCAATGTGATTAAATATGTAGTATAATTTTCACCATTATAGCTGTTAGATATATGTTTAACTAGTTTATATTTAACCAATGTAGTATAGTCCACCGTTGTATATATACTTATTATCCACTGTTGCCAATATACTATGTAGTATAATTTTCACCATTATAGCTGTTAGATATATGTTTAACTAGTTTATATTTAACCAATGTAGTATAGTCCACCGTTGTAAATATACTTATTATCCACTGTTGCCAATATACTTATCTGATTCTTAGAACCCTATTCCAAAACCCGGAAGTTCGGGTCAGACCCGTACCGTGAGACTTACGCGAGTTTATCGCGGTCGCGAAAAACTCGGTAAGTCTTACGGTAAGGGGTTCGTGTCCGAACTTCTACGAAATGTTCTGGCGTTGGCGGCACCGCGTTAAATATCCGACTTGTAATACTATGAGGTTAGGTTAACTATCTTAACACATTATATAAATATATAACACATTATATATATAACACATTATTGTAACAGCTGATTGGCTGTGGATGGGCAAAGGTAGGAAACTTTAGGTTAACTATCTTAACACATTATATAATAACACATTATTGTAACAGCTGATAGGCTGTGGATGGGCAAAAGTAGGACACTTATAGGTTAGGTTAGCTATCTTAACACATTATATATATATATAACACATTATTGCGGTTACAACATGGCGGCTTATATACTGCGTTAATTATCCGACTTGTAATACTATGCACGATAGCTCAGTCGGTAGCGTGTCCGCCTTCGAATCCAAACTTCACAGGTTCGAATCCCGCTGGTATTAAAAAAGTTAAGTGTATGACGTCATGTGTGTATGGCGTCTTGTGTGTGTGTGTGTGTGTCTCGACAATACGTCACGAGTGGGGGGACCAATGGGGGAAGGGAAGGGGCCTAAAGGGGAGGGGCCAGGGGGGCAGGGGGAGGAGGTGGGGGGACCAATGGGGGAAGGGAAGGGGCCTAAAGGGGAGGGGCCTAAAGGGGAGGGGCAAGGGGAGGGGTGGGAGGAGGTGGGGGACCAATGGGGGAAGGGAAGGGGCCTAAAGGGGAGGGGCAAGGGGGAGGGGCAAAGGGGGAGGGGCAAAGGGGGAGGGGCAAAGGGAGAGGGGCAAAGGGGGAGGGGCCAAGGGGGAGGGGGGAGGGGTAAAGGGGGAGGGGTGGGGGTACCCCCACCATTTTTGTCCTAAACCGTCCCAATCTCTACTGAGGTCATATAGAACCACGTACTGAGAAGTCATTTAGAACCACGTACTTAGAGGTCATTTAGAACCAACAACTTAGAGGTCATTTAGAACCACGTACTCAGATGTCATTTAGAGCCCACGTACTTAGAGGTGATATAGAACCACGTACATAGAGGTCATTTAGAACTACGTACTTAGAGGTCATTTAGAGCTACGTATTTAGAGGTCATTTAGAACTACGAACTTAGGGGTCATTTAGAACCCACGTACTTAGAGGTCGTTTAGAACTACGTATATGAGGTCTTTTAGAACCACGTACTTAGAGGATATTTAGAACCACGTACTTAGAGGTCATTTAGAACCACTTACTTAGAAGTCATTTGGAAGTACGTACCTAGAGGTCATTTAGAACTACGTACTTAGGGGTCATTTAGAACTACTTACTTAGAGGTCATATAGAAGCACGTACTTAGAGGTCATTTAGAACCACGTAGTTAGAGGTCATTTAGAACCACGTACTTAGAGGTCATTTAGAACTACGTATATGAGGTCATTTAGAACCACGTACTTAGAGGACATTTGGAACCACGTACTTAGAGGGCATTTGAACTAAGTATTTAGAGGTCATTTAGAACCACGTACTTAGAGGTCATTTAGAACCACATACTTAGAGGTCATTTAGAACTACGTACTTAGAGGTCATTTAGAACTACGTACTTTAAGGTCATTTAAATCCACGTACTTATGGTCATTTAGAAATACGTACTTAGAGGTCATTTAGAAGCACGTACATAGAGGTCATTTAGAACCACGTACTTAGAGGTCATCTAGAACAACGTACTTAGAGGTCATTTAGAACCACTTACTTAGATGTCATTTGGATGTACGTACCTAGAGGTCATTTAGAAGCACGTACTTAGGTGTCATTTAGAACCACGTAGTTAGAGGTCATTTAGAACCACGTACTTAGAGGTCATTTAGAACTACGTTTATGAGGTCATTTAGAACCACGTACTTAGAGGACATTTAGAACCACGTACTTAGGTGTCATTTAGAACTACTGACTTAGAGGTCATTTAGAACCAAGTACTTAGAGGTCATTTAGAACCACGTACTTAGAGGTCATTTAGAACCTCGTACTTAGAGGTCGTTTAGAACCACGTACTTAGAGGATAGTTAAAACCATGTAATTAGAGGTCAGTTAGAACTACGTTATAAGAGGTCATTTAGAACCCACGAAATTAGAGGGCATTCAGAACCAAGTATTTAGAGGTGATTTAGAACCATGTACTTAGAGGTTATTTAGCACTACGTATATAAGGTCATTTAGAACCACGTACTTAGAGGACATTTAGAACCACGTACTTAGAGGTTATTTAGCACTACGTATATAAGGTCATTTAGAACCACGTACTTAGAGGACATTTTGAACCACGTACTTAGAAGTCATTTAGAAGAACCCACGTACTTAGAGGTCATTTAGAACCACGTACTAAGAGATCATATAGAACCACGTACTTAGAGGTCATTTAGAACCACTTACTTAGATGTCATTTGGATGTACGTACCTAGAGGTCATTTAGAAGCACGTACTTAGAGGTCATTTAAAACCACGTACTTAGGTGTCATTTAGAACTACTGACTTAGAGGTCATTTAGAACCAAGTACTTAGAGGTCATTTAGAACCACGTACTTAGAGGTCATTTAGAACCTCGTACCTAGAGGTCGTTTAGAACCACGTACTTAGAGGATAGTTAAAACCATGTAATTAGAGGTCAGTTAGAACTACGTTATAAGAGGTCATTTAGAACCCACGAACTTAGAGGTCATTCAGAACCAAGTACTTAGAGGTGATTTAGAACCATGTACTTAGAGGTTATTTAGCACTACGTATATAAGGTCATTTAGAACCACGTACTTAGAGGACATTTAGAACCACGTACTTAGAGGTTATTTAGCACTACGTATATAAGGTCATTTAGAACCACGTACTTAGAGGACATTTTGAACCACGTACTTAGAAGTCATTTAGAAGAACCCACGTACTTAGAGGTCATTTAGAACCACGTACTAAGAGATCATATAGAACCACGTACTTAGAGGTCATTTAGAACCACGTACTTAGAGGTCATTTAGAACCACATACTTAGAGGTCATTTAGAACTACTTACTTTGAGGTCATTTAGAACTACGTACCTAGAGGTCAATTAGAACTACGTACTTAGAGGTCATTTAGAACTACGTACTTAGAGGTCATTTAGAACTACGTACTTTAAGGTCATTTAAATCCACGTACTTATGGTCATTTAGAAATACGTACTTAGAGGTCATTTAGAAGCACGTACATAGAGGTCATTTAGAACCACGTACTTAGAGGTCATCTAGAACAACGTACTTAGAGGTCATTTAGAACCACTTACTTAGATGTCATTTGGATGTACGTACCTAGAGGTCATTTAGAAGCACGTACTTAGAGGTCATTTAGAACCACGTAGTTAGAGGTCATTTAGAACCACGTACTTAGAGGTCATTTAGAACTACGTATATGAGGTCATTTAGAACCACGTACTTAGAGGACATTTAGAACCACGTACTTAGGTGTCATTTAGAACTACTGACTTAGAGGTCATTTAGAACCAAGTACTTAGAGGTCATTTAGAACCACGTACATAGAGGTCATTTAGAACCTCGTACTTAGAGGTCGTTTAGAACCACGTACTTAGAGGATAGTTAAAACCATGTAATTAGAGGTCAGTTAGAACTACGTTATAAGAGGTCATTTAGAACCCACGAAATTAGAGGTCATTCAGAACCAAGTACTTAGAGGTGATTTAGAACCATGTACTTAGAGGTTATTTAGCACTACGTATATAAGGTCATTTAGAACCACGTACTTAGAGGACATTTTGAACCACGTACTTAGAAGTCATTTAGAAGAACCCACGTACTTAGAGGTCATTTAGAACTACGTACTAAGAGATCATATAGAACCACGTACTTAGAGGTCATTTAGAACCACTTACTTAGAGGTCATTTAGAACCACATACTTAGAGGTCATTTAGAACTACTTACTTTGAGGTCATTTAGAACTACGTACCTAGAGGTCAATTAGAACTACGTACTTAGAGGTCATTTAGAACTACGTACTTAGAGGTAATATAGAACTACGTTCTTAGAGGTCATTTAGGACTTCGTACTTAGAGGTCAATAAGAACTACGTACTTAGAGGTCATTTAGAACCACATACTTAGAGGTCATTTAGAACTACTTACTTAGAGGTCATTTAGAACTACGTACCTAGAGGTCATTTAGGACCACGTACTTAGAGGTCATTTAGAACCACTTACTTAGATGTCATTTGGAAGTACGTACCTAGAGGTCATTTAGAACTACGTACTTAGGGGTCATTTATAACTACTTACTTAGAGGTCATTTAGAAGCACGTACTTAGAAGTCATTTATAACCACGTACTTAGAGGTCATTTAGAACCAACTATTTAGAGGTCATTTAGAAGTACGTACATAGATGTCATTTAGAACCACGTACTTAGAGGTCATTTAATACCACGTACTGAGAGGTCATTTAGAACCACGTACTTAGAGGTCATTTAGAACCAACAACTTAGAGGTCATTTAGAACTACGTACTTAGAGGTCATTTAGAACCACGTACTCAGATGTCATTTAGAGCCCACGTACTTAGAGGTCATATAGAACCACGTACTGAGAGGTCATTTAGAACCACGTACTTAGAGGTCATTTAGAACCAACAACTTAGAGGTCATTTATAACCACGTACTTAGAGGTCATTTAGAACCAACTATTTAGAGGTCATTTAGAAGTACGTACATAGATGTCATTTAGAACCACGTACTTAGAGGTCATTTAATACCACGTACTGAGAGGTCATTTAGAACCACGTACTTAGAGGTCATTTAGAACCAACAACTTAGAGGTCATTTAGAACTACGTACTTAGAGGTCATTTAGAACCACGTACTCAGATGTCATTTAGAGCCCACGTACTTAGAGGTCATTTAGAACCACTTACTTAGAAGTCATTTGGAAGTACGTACCTAGAGGTCATTTAGAACTACGTACTTAGGGGTCATTTAGAACTACTTACTTAGAGGTCATATAGAAGCACGTACTTAGAGGTCATTTAGAACCACGTAGTTAGAGGTCATTTAGAACCACGTACTTAGAGGTCATTTAGAACTACGTATATGAGGTCATTTAGAACCACGTACTTAGAGGACATTTGGAACCACGTACTTAGAGGGCATTTGAACTAAGTATTTAGAGGTCATTTAGAACCACGTACTTAGAGGTCATTTAGAACCACATACTTAGAGGTCATTTAGAACTACGTACTTAGAGGTCATTTAGAACTACGTACTTTAAGGTCATTTAAATCCACGTACTTATGGTCATTTAGAAATACGTACTTAGAGGTCATTTAGAAGCACGTACATAGAGGTCATTTAGAACCACGTACTTAGAGGTCATCTAGAACAACGTACTTAGAGGTCATTTAGAACCACTAACTTAGATGTCATTTGGATGTACGTACCTAGAGGTCATTTAGAAGCACGTACTTAGAGGTCATTTAGAACCACGTAGTTAGAGGTCATTTAGAACCACGTACTTAGAGGTCATTTAGAACTACGTTTATGAGGTCATTTAGAACCACGTACTTAGAGGACATTTAGAACCACGTACTTAGGTGTCATTTAGAACTACTGACTTAGAGGTCATTTAGAACCAAGTACTTAGAGGTCATTTAGAACCACGTACTTAGAGGTCATTTAGAACCTCGTACTTAGAGGTCGTTTAGAACCACGTACTTAGAGGATAGTTAAAACCATGTAATTAGGGGTCAGTTAGAACTACGTTATAAGAGGTCATTTAGAACCCACGAACTTAGAGGTCATTCAGAACCAAGTACTTAGAGGTGATTTAGAACCATGTACTTAGAGGTTATTTAGCACTACGTATATAAGGTCATTTAGAACCACGTACTTAGAGGACATTTGGAACCACGTACTTAGAGGTTATTTAGCACTACGTATATAAGGTCATTTAGAACCACGTACTTAGAGGACATTTTGAACCACGTACTTAGAAGTCATTTAGAAGAACCCACGTACTTAGAGGTCATTTAGAACTACGTACTAAGAGATCACATAGAACCACGTACTTAGAGGTCATTTAGAACCACTTACTTAGAGGTCATTTAGAACCACATACTTAGAGGTCATTTAGAACTACTTACTTTGAGGTCATTTAGAACTACGTACCTAGAGGTCAATTAGAACTACGTACTTAGAGGTCATTTAGAACCACTTACTTAGAGGTCATTTAGAACCACATACTTAGAGGTCATTTAGAACTACTTACTTTGAGGTCATTTAGAACTACGTACCTAGAGGTCAATTAGAACTACGTACTTAGAGGTCATTTAGAACTACGTACTTAGAGGTCATTTAGAACCACATACTTAGAGGTCATTTAGAACTACTTACTTAGAGGTCATTTAGAACTACGTACCTAGAGGTCATTTAGGACCACGTACTTAGAGGTCATTTAGAACCACTTACTTAGAGGTCATTTGGCACTACGTATCTAGAGGTATTTAGAACTACGTACTTAGATGTCATTTAGAACTACGTACTTAGAAGATATTTAGAACCACGAACTTAGAGGTCATTTAGAACCAACTATTTAGAGGTCATTTAGAACTACGTACTTAGATGTCATTTAGAACCACGTACTTAGAGGTCATTTAGAACCACGTACTGAGAGGTCATTTAGAACCACGTACTTAGAGGTGATTTAGAACCAACAACTTAGAGGTCATTTAGAACCACGTACTCAGATGTCATTTAGAGCCCACGTACTTAGAGGTCATATAGAACCACGTACATAGAGGTCATTTAGAACTACGTACTTAGAGGTCATTTAGAGCTACGTATTTAGAAATCATTTAGAACTACGAACTTAGGGGTCATTTAGAACCCACGTACTTAGAGGTCATTTAGAACTACGTATATGAGGTCTTTTAGAACCACGTACTTAGAGGATATTTATAACCACGTACTTAGAGGTCATTTAGAACCACTTACTTAGAAGTCATTTGGAAGTACGTACCTAGAGGTCATTTGGAACTACGTACTTAGGGGTCATTTAGAACTACTTACTTAGAGGTCATATAGAAGCACGTACTTAGAGGTCATTTAGAACCACGTAGTTAGAGGTCATTTAGAACCACGTACTTAGAGGTCATTTAGAACTACGTATATGAGGTCATTTAGAACCACGTACTTAGAGGACATTTGGAACCAAGTACTTAGAGGGCATTTGAACTAAGTATTTAGAGGTCATTTAGAACCACGTACTTAGAGGTCATTTAGAACCACATACTTAAAGGTCATTTAGAACTACGTACTTAGAGGTCATTTAGAACTACGTACTTTAAGGTCATTTAAATCCACGTACTTATGGTCATTTAGAAATACGTACTTAGAGGTCATTTAGAAGCACGTACATAGAGGTCATTTAGAACCACGTACTTAGAGGTCATCTAGAACAACGTACTTAGAGGTCATTTAGAACCACTTACTTAGATGTCATTTGGAACCTCGTACTTAGAGGTCGTTTAGAACCACGTACTTAGAGGATAGTTAAAACCATGTAATTAGAGGTCAGTTAGAACTACGTTATAAGAGGTCATTTAGACCCCACGAACTTAGAGGTCATTCAGAACCAAGTACTTAGAGGTGATTTAGAACCATGTACTTAGAGGTTATTTAGCACTTCGTATATAAGGTCATTTAGAACCACGTACTTAGAGGACATTTAGAACCACGTACTTATAGGTTATTTAGCACTACGTATATAAGGTCATTTAGAACCACGTACTTAGAGGACATTTTGAACCACGTACTTAGAAGTCATTTAGAAGAACCCACGTACTTAGAGGTCATTTAGAACCACGTACTAAGAGATCATATAGAACCACGTACTTAGAGGTCATTTAGAACCACTTACTTAGAGGTCATTTAGAACCACATACTTAGAGGTCATTTAGAACTACTTACTTTGAGGTCATTTAGAACTACGTAACTAGAGGTCAATTAGAACTACGTACTTAGAGGTCATTTAGAACTACGTACTTAGAGGTCATTTAGAACTACGTACTTTAAGGTCATTTAAATCCACGTACTTATGGTCATTTAGAAATACGTACTTAGAGGTCATTTAGAAGCACGTACATAGAGGTCATTTAGAACCACGTACTTAGAGGTCATCTAGAACAACGTACTTAGAGGTCATTTAGAACCACTTACTTAGATGTCATTTGGATGTACGTACCTAGAGGTCATTTAGAAGCACGTACTTAGAGGTCATTTAGAACCACGTAGTTAGAGGTCATTTAGAACCACGTACTTAGAGGTCATTTAGAACTACGTATATGAGGTCATTTAGAACCACGTACTTAGAGGACATTTAGAACCACGTAGTTAGGTGTCATTTAGAACTACTGACTTAGAGGTCATTTAGAACCAAGTACTTAGAGGTCATTTAGAACCACGTACTTAGAGGTCATTTAGAACCTCGTACTTAGAGGTCGTTTAGAACCACGTACTTAGAGGATAGTTAAAACCATGTAATTAGAGGTCAGTTAGAACTACGTTATAAGAGGTCATTTAGAACCCACGAACTTAGAGGTCATTCAGAACCAAGTACTTAGAGGTGATTTAGAACCATGTACTTAGAGGTTATTTAGCACTACGTATATAAGGTCATTTAGAACCACGTACTTAGAGGACATTTAGAACCACATACTTAGATGTTATTTAGCACTACGTATATAAGGTCATTTAGAACCACGTACTTAGAGGACATTTTGAACCACGTACTTAGAAGTCATTTAGAAGAACCCACGTACTTAGAGGTCATTTAGAACCACTTACTTAGAGGTCATTTAGAACCACATACTTAGAGGTCATTTAGAACTACTTACTTAGAGGTCATTTAGAACTACGTACCTAGAGGTCAATTAGAACTACGTACTTAGAGGTCATTTAGAACTACGTACTTAGAGGTAATATAGAACTACGTTCTTAGAGGTCATTTAGGACTTCGTACTTAGAGGTCATTTAGAACTACGTACTTAGAGGTCATTTAGAACCACATACTTAGAGGTCATTTAGAACTACTTACTTAGAGGTCATTTAGAACTACGTACCTAGAGGTCATTTAGGACCACGTACTTAGAGGTCATTTAGAACCACTTACTTAGATGTCATTTGGAAGTACGTACCTAGAGGTCATTTAGAACTACGTACTTAGGGGTCATTTATAACTACTTACTTAGAGGTCATTTAGAAGCACGTACTTAGAAGTCATTTATAACCACGTACTTAGAGGTCATTTAGAACCAACTATTTAGAGGTCATTTAGAACTACGTACTTAGATGTCATTTAGAACCACGTACTTAGAGGTCATTTAGAACCACGTACTGAGAGGTCATTTAGAACCACGTACTTAGAGGTCATTTAGAACCAACAACTTAGAGGTCATTTAGAACTACGTACTTAGAGGTCATTTAGAACCACGTACTCAGATGTCATTTAGAGCCCACGTACTTAGAGGTCATATAGAACCACGTACTGAGAGGTCATTTAGAACCACGTACTTAGAGGTCATTTAGAACCAACAACTTAGAGGTCATTTAGAACCACGTACTCAGATGTCATTTAGAGCCCACGTACTTAGAGGTCATATAGAACCACGTACATAGAGGTCATTTAGAACTACGTACTTAGAGGTCATTTAGAGCTACGTATTTAGAAGTCATTTAGAACTACGAACTTAGGGGTCATTTAGAACCAACGTACTTAGAGGTCATTTAGAACTACGTATATGAGGTCTTTTAGAACCACGTACTTAGAGGATATTTAGAACCACGTACTTAGAGGTCATTTAGAACCACTTACTTAGAAGTCATTTTTTAAGTACATACCTAGAGGTCATTTAGAACTACGTACTTAGGGGTCATTTAGAACTACTTACTTAGAGGTCATATAGAAGCACGTACTTAGAGGTCATTTAGAACCACGTAGTTAGAGGTCATTTAGAACCACGTACTTAGAGGTCATTTAGAACTACGTATATGAGGTCATTTAGAACCACGTACTTAGAGGACATTTGGAACCACGTACTTAGAGGGCATTTGAACTAAGTATTTAGAGGTCATTTAGAACCACGTACTTAGAGGTCATTTAGAACCACATACTTAGAGGTCATTTAGAACTACGTACTTAGAGGTCATTTAGAACTACGTACTTCAAGGTCATTTAAATCCACGTACTTATGGTCATTTAGAAATACGTACTTAGAGGTCATTTAGAAGCACGTACATAGAGGTCATTTAGAACCACGTACTTAGAGGTCATCTAGAACAACGTACTTAGAGGTCATTTAGAAGCACGTACTTAGAGGTCATTTAGAACCACGTACTTAGAGGACATTTAGAACCACGTACTTAGGTGTCATTTAGAACTACTGACTTAGAGGTCATTTAGAACCAAGTACTTAGAGGTCATTTAGAACCACGTACTTAGAGGTCATTTAGAACCTCGTACTTAGAGGTCGTTTAGAACCACGTACTTAGAGGATAGTTAAAACCATGTAATTAGAGGTCAGTTAGAACTACGTTATAAGAGGTCATTTAGAACCCACGAACTTAGAGGTCATTCAGAACCAAGTACTTAGAGGTGATTTAGAACCATGTACTTAGAGGTTATTTAGCACTACGTATATAAGGTCATTTAGAACCACGTACTTAGAGGACATTTAGAACCACGTACTTAGAGGTTATTTAGCACTACGTATATAAGGTCATTTAGAACCACGTACTCAGATGTTATTTAGAGCCCACGTACTTAGAGGTCATATAGAACCACGTACATAGAGGTCATTTAGAACTACGTACTTAGAGGTCATTTAGAGCTACGTATTTAGAAATCATTTAGAACTACGAACTTAGGGGTCATTTAGAACCCACGTACTTAGAGGTCATTTAGAACTACGTATATGAGGTCTTTTAGAACCACGTACTTAGAGGATATTTAGAACCACGTACTTAGAGGTCATTTAGAACCACTTACTTAGAAGTCATTTGGTAGTACGTACCTAGAGGTCATTTAGAACTACGTACTTAGGGGTCATTTAGAACTACTTACTTAGAGGTCATATAGAAGCACGTACTTAGAGGTCATTTAGAACCACGTAGTTAGAGGTCATTTAGGACCACGTACTTAGAGGTCATTTAGAACTACGTATATGAGGTCATTTAGAACCACGTACTTAGAGGACATTTGGAACCAAGTACTTAGAGGGCATTTGAACTAAGTATTTAGAGGTCATTTAGAACCACGTACTTAGAGGTCATTTAGAACCACATACTTAGAGGTCATTTAGAACTACGTACTTAGAGGTCATTTAGAACTACGTACTTTAAGGTCATTTAAATCCACGTACTAATGGTCATTTAGAAATACGTACTTAGAGGTCATTTAGAAGCACGTACATAGAGGTCATTTAGAACCACGTACTTAGAGGTCATCTAGAACAACGTACTTAGAGGTCATTTAGAACCACTTACTTAGATGTCATTTGGATGTACGTACCTAGAGGTCATTTAGAACCACGTACTTAGAGGACATTTAGAACCACGTACTTAGGTGTCATTTAGAACTACTGACTTAGAGGTCATTTAGAACCAAGTACTTAGAGGTCATTTAGAATCACGTACTTAGAGGTCATTTAGAACCTCGTACTTAGAGGTCGTTTAGAACCACGTACTTAGAGGATAGTTAAAACCATGTAATTAGAGGTCAGTTAGAACTACGTTATAAGAGGTCATTTAGAACCCACGAACTTAGAGGTCATTCAGAACCAAGTACTTAGAGGTGATTTAGAACCATGTACTTAGAGGTTATTTAGCACTACGTATATAAGGTCATTTAGAACCACGTACTTAGAGGACATTTAGAACCACGTACTTAGAGGTTATTTAGCACTACGTATATAAGGTCATTTAGAACCACGTACTTAGAGGACATTTTGAACCACGTACTTAGAAGTCATTTAGAAGAACCCACGTACTTAGAGGTCATTTAGAACCACGTACTAAGAGATCATATAGAACCACGTACTTAGAGGTCATTTAGAACCACTTACTTAGAGGTCATTTAGAACCACATACTTAGAGGTCATTTAGAACTACTTACTTTGAGGTCATTTAGAACTACGTAACTAGAGGTCAATTAGAACTACGTACTTAGAGGTCATTTAGAACTACGTACTTAGAGGTCATTTAGAACTACGTACTTTAAGGTCATTTAAATCCACGTACTTATGGTCATTTAGAAATACGTACTTAGAGGTCATTTAGAAGCACGTACATAGAGGTCATTTAGAACCACGTACTTAGAGGTCATCTAGAACAACGTACTTAGAGGTCATTTAGAACCACTTACTTAGATGTCATTTGGATGTACGTACCTAGAGGTCAATTAGAAGCACGTACTTAGAGGTCATTTAGAACCACGTAGTTAGAGGTCATTTAGAACCACGTACTTAGAGGTCATTTAGAACTACGTATATGAGGTCATTTAGAACCACGTACTTAGAGGACATTTAGAACCACGTACTTAGGTGTCATTTAGAACTACAGACTTAGAGGTCATTTAGAACCAAGTACTTAGAGGTCATTTAGAACCACGTACTTAGAGGTCATTTAGAACCTCGTACTTAGAGGTCGTTTAGAACCACGTACTTAGAGGATAGTTAAAACCATGTAATTAGAGGTCAGTTAGAACTACGTTATAAGAGGTCATCTAGAACAACGTACTTAGAGGTAATTTAGAACCACTTACTTAGATGTCATTTGGATGTACGTACCTAGAGGTCATTTAGAAGCACGTACTTAGAGGTCATTTAGAACCACGTAGTTAGAGGTCATTTAGAACCACGTACTTAGAGGTCATTTAGAACTACGTATATGAGGTCATTTAGAACCACGTACTTAGAGGACATTTAGAACCACGTACTTAGGTGTCATTTAGAACTACTGACTTAGAGGTCATTTAGAACCAAGTACTTAGAGGTCATTTAGAACCACGTACATAGAGGTCATTTAGAACCTCGTACTTAGAGGTCGTTTAGAACCACGTACTTAGAGGATAGTTAAAACCATGTAATTAGAGGTCAGTTAGAACTACGTTATAAGAGGTCATTTAGAACCCACGAACTTAGAGGTCATTCAGAACCAAGTACTTAGAGGTGATTTAGAACCATGTACTTAGAGGTTATTTAGCACTACGTATATAAGGTCATTTAGAACCACGTACTTAGAGGACATTTTGAACCACGTACTTAGAAGTCATTTAGAAGAACCCACGTACTTAGAGGTCATTTAGAACTACGTACTAAGAGATCATATAGAACCACGTACTTAGAGGTCATTTAGAACCACTTACTTAGAGGTCATTTAGAACCACATACTTAGAGGTCATTTAGAACTACTTACTTTGAGGTCATTTAGAACTACGTACCTAGAGGTCAATTAGAACTACGTACTTAGAGGACATTTAGAACTACGTACTTAGAGGTAATATAGAACTACGTTCTTAGAGGTCATTTAGGACTTCGTACTTAGAGGTCAATTAGAACTACGTACTTAGAGGTCATTTAGAACCACATACTTAGAGGTCATTTAGAACTACTTACTTAGAGGTCATTTAGAACTACGTACCTAGAGGTCATTTAGGACCACGTACTTAGAGGTCATTTAGAACCACTTACTTAGATGTCATTTGGAAGTACGTACCTAGAGGTCATTTAGAACTACGTACTTAGGGGTCATTTATAACTACTTACTTAGAGGTCATTTAGAAGCACGTACTTAGAAGTCATTTATAACCACGTACTTAGAGGTCATTTAGAACCAACTATTTAGAGGTCATTTAGAAGTACGTACATAGATGTCATTTAGAACCACGTACTTAGAGGTCATTTAATACCACGTACTGAGAGGTCATTTAGAACCACGTACTTAGAGGTCATTTAGAACCAACAACTTAGAGGTCATTTAGAACTACGTACTTAGAGGTCATTTAGAACCACGTACTCAGATGTCATTTAGAGCCCACGTACTTAGAGGTCATATAGAACCACGTACTGAGAGGTCATTTAGAACCACGTACTTAGAGGTCATTTAGAACCAACAACTTAGAGGTCATTTAGAACCACGTACTCAGATGTCATTTAGAGCCCACGTACTTAGAGGTGATATAGAACCACGTACATAGAGGTCATTTAGAACTACGTACTTAGAAGTCATTTAGAGCTACGTATTTAGAGGTCATTTAGAACTACGAACTTAGGGGTCATTTAGAACCCACGTACTTAGAGGTCGTTTAGAACTACGTATATGAGGTCTTTTAGAACCACGTACTTAGAGGATATTTAGAACCACGTACTTAGAGGTCATTTAGAACCACTTACTTAGAAGTCATTTGGAAGTACGTACCTAGAGGTCATTTAGAACTACGTACTTAGGGGTCATTTAGAACTACTTACTTAGAGGTCATATAGAAGCACGTACTTAGAGGTCATTTAGAACCACGTAGTTAGAGGTCATTTAGAACCACGTACTTAGAGGTCATTTAGAACTACGTATATGAGGTCATTTAGAACCACGTACTTAGAGGACATTTGGAACCACGTACTTAGAGGGCATTTGAACTAAGTATTTAGAGGTCATTTAGAACCACGTACTTAGAGGTCATTTAGAACCACATACTTAGAGGTCATTTAGAACTACGTACTTAGAGGTCATTTAGAACTACGTACTTTAAGGTCATTTAAATCCACGTACTTATGGTCATTTAGAAATACGTACTTAGAGGTCATTTAGAAGCGCGTACATAGAGGTCATTTAGAACCACGTACTTAGAGGTCATCTAGAACAACGTACTTAGAGGTCATTTAGAACCACTAACTTAGATGTCATTTGGATGTACGTACCTAGAGGTCATTTAGAAGCACGTACTTAGAGGTCATTTAGAACCACATAGTTAGAGGTCATTTAGAACCACGTACTTAGAGGTCATTTAGAACTACGTTTATGAGGTCATTTAGAACCACGTACTTAGAGGACATTTAGAACCACGTACTTAGGTGTCATTTAGAACTACTGACTTAGAGGTCATTTAGAACCAAGTACTTAGAGGTCATTTAGAACCACGTACTTAGAGGTCATTTAGAACCTAGTACTTAGAGGTCGTTTAGAACCACGTACTTAGAGGATAGTTAAAACCATGTAATTAGGGGTCAGTTAGAACTACGTTATAAGAGGTCATTTAGAACCCACGAACTTAGAGGTCATTCAGAACCAAGTACTTAGAGGTGATTTAGAACCATGTACTTAGAGGTTATTTAGCACTACGTATATAAGGTCATTTAGAACCACGTACTTAGAGGACATTTGGAACCACGTACTTAGAGGTTATTTAGCACTACGTATATAAGGTCATTTAGAACCACGTACTTAAAGGACATTTTGAACCACGTACTTAGAAGTCATTTAGAAGAACCCACGTACTTAGAGGTCATTTAGAACTACGTACTAAGAGATCACATAGAACCACGTACTTAGAGGTCATTTAGAACCACTTACTTAGAGGTCATTTAGAACCACATACTTAGAGGTCATTTAGAACTACTTACTTTAAGGTCATTTAGAACTACGTACCTAGAGGTCAATTAGAACTACGTACTTAGAGGTCATTTAGAACCACTTACTTAGAGGTCATTTAGAACCACATACTTAGAGGTCATTTAGAACTACTTACTTTGAGGTCATTTAGAACTACGTACCTAGAGGTCAATTAGAACTACGTACTTAGAGGTCATTTAGAACTACGTACTTAGAGGTCATTTAGAACCACATACTTAGAGGTCATTTAGAACTACTTACTTAGAGGTCATTTAGAACTACGTACCTAGAGGTCATTTAGGACCACGTACTTAGAGGTCATTTAGAACCACTTACTTAGAGGTCATTTGGCACTACGTATCTAGAGGTATTTAGAACTACGTACTTAGATGTCATTTAGAACTACGTACTTAGAAGATATTTAGAACCACGAACTTAGAGGTCATTTAGAACCAACTATTTAGAGGTCATTTAGAACTACGTACTTAGATGTCATTTAGAACCACGTACTTAGAGGTCATTTAGAACCACGTACTGAGAGGTCATTTAGAACCACGTACTTAGAGGTCATTTAGAACCAACAACTTAGAGGTCATTTAGAACCACGTACTCAGATGTCATTTAGAGCCCACGTACTTAGAGGTCATATAGAACCACGTACATAGAGGTCATTTAGAACTACGTACTTAGAGGTCATTTAGAGCTACGTATTTAGAAATCATTTAGAACTACGAACTTAGGGGTCATTTAGAACCCACGTACTTAGAGGTCATTTAGAACTACGTATATGAGGTCTTTTAGAACCACGTACTTAGAGGATATTTAGAACCACGTACTTAGAGGTCATTTAGAACCACTTACTTAGAAGTCATTTGGAAGTACGTACCTAGAGGTCATTTAGAACTACGTACTTAGGGGTCATTTAGAACTACTTACTTAGAGGTCATATAGAAGCACGTACTTAGAGGTCATTTAGAACCACGTAGTTAGAGGTCATTTAGAACCACGTACTTAGAGGTCATTTAGAACTACGTATATGAGGTCATTTAGAACCACGTACTTAGAGGACATTTGGAACCAAGTACTTAGAGGGCATTTGAACTAAGTATTTAGAGGTCATTTAGAACCACGTACTTAGAGGTCATTTAGAACCACATACTTAGAGGTCATTTAGAACTACGTACTTAGAGGTCATTTAGAACTACGTACTTTAAGGTCATTTAAATCCACGTACTTATGGTCATTTAGAAATACGTACTTAGAGGTCATTTAGAAGCACGTACATAGAGGTCATTTAGAACCACGTACTTAGAGGTCATCTAGAACAACGTACTTAGAGGTCATTTAGAACCACTTACTTAGATGTCATTTGGATGTACGTACCTAGAGGTCATTTAGAACCACGTACTTAGAGGACATTTAGAACCACGTACTTAGGTGTCATTTAGAACTACTGACTTAGAGGTCATTTAGAACCAAGTACTTAGAGGTCATTTAGAACCACGTACTTAGAGGTCATTTAGAACCTCGTACTTAGAGGTCGTTTAGAACCACGTACTTAGAGGATAGTTAAAACCATGTAATTAGAGGTCAGTTAGAACTACGTTATAAGAGGTCATTTAGACCCCACGAACTTAGAGGTCATTCAGAACCTAGTACTTAGAGGTGATTTAGAACCATGTACTTAGAGGTTATTTAGCACTACGTATATAAGGTCATTTAGAACCACGTACTTAGAGGACATTTAGAACCACGTACTTAGAGGTTATTTAGCACTACGTATATAAGGTCATTTAGAACCACGTACTTAGAGGACATTTTGAACCACGTACTTAGAAGTCATTTAGAAGAACCCACGTACTTAGAGGTCATTTAGAACCACGTACTAAGAGATCATATAGAACCACGTACTTAGAGGTCATTTAGAACCACTTACTTAGAGGTCATTTAGAACCACATACTTAGAGGTCATTTAGAACTACTTACTTTGAGGTCATTTAGAACTACGTAACTAGAGGTCAATTAGAACTACGTACTTAGAGGTCATTTAGAACTACGTACTTAGAGGTCATTTAGAACTACGTACTTTAAGGTCATTTAAATCCACGTACTTATGGTCATTTAGAAATACGTACTTAGAGGTCATTTAGAAGCACGTACATAGAGGTCATTTAGAACCACGTACTTAGAGGTCATCTAGAACAACGTACTTAGAGGTCATTTAGAACCACTTACTTAGATGTCATTTGGATGTACGTACCTAGAGGTCATTTAGAAGCACGTACTTAGAGGTCATTTAGAACCACGTAGTTAGAGGTCATTTAGAACCACGTACTTAGAGGTCATTTAGAACTACGTATATGAGGTCATTTAGAACCACGTACTTAGAGGACATTTAGAACCACGTAGTTAGGTGTCATTTAGAACTACTGACTTAGAGGTCATTTAGAACCAAGTACTTAGAGGTCATTTAGAACCACGTACTTAGAGGTCATTTAGAACCTCGTACTTAGAGGTCGTTTAGAACCACGTACTTAGAGGATAGTTAAAACCATGTAATTAGAGGTCAGTTAGAACTACGTTATAAGAGGTCATTTAGAACCCACGAACTTAGAGGTCATTCAGAACCAAGTACTTAGAGGTGATTTAGAACCATGTACTTAGAGGTTATTTAGCACTACGTATATAAGGTCATTTAGAATTACGTACTTAGAGGACATTTAGAACCACATACTTAGATGTTATTTAGCACTACGTATATAAGGTCATTTAGAACCACGTACTTAGAGGACATTTTGAACCACGTACTTAGAAGTCATTTAGAAGAACCCACGTACTTAGAGGTCATTTAGAACCACTTACTTAGAGGTCATTTAGAACCACATACTTAGAGGTCATTTAGAACTACTTACTTAGAGGTCATTTAGAACTACGTACCTAGAGGTCAATTAGAACTACGTACTTAGAGGTCATTTAGAACTACGTACTTAGAGGTAATATAGAACTACGTTCTTAGAGGTCATTTAGGACTTCGTACTTAGAGGTCATTTAGAACTACGTACTTAGAGGTCATTTAGAACCACATACTTAGAGGTCATTTAGAACTACTTACTTAGAGGTCATTTAGAACTACGTACCTAGAGGTCATTTAGGACCACGTACTTAGAGGTCATTTAGAACCACTTACTTAGATGTCATTTGGAAGTACGTACCTAGAGGTCATTTAGAACTACGTACTTAGGGGTCATTTATAACTACTTACTTAGAGGTCATTTAGAAGCACGTACTTAGAAGTCATTTATAACCACGTACTTAGAGGTCATTTAGAACCAACTATTTAGAGGTCATTTAGAACTACGTACTTAGATGTCATTTAGAACCACGTACTTAGAGGTCATTTAGAACCACGTACTGAGAGGTCATTTAGAACCACGTACTTAGAGGTCATTTAGAACCAACAACTTAGAGGTCATTTAGAACTACGTACTTAGAGGTCATTTAGAACCACGTACTCAGATGTCATTTAGAGCCCACGTACTTAGAGGTCATATAGAACCACGTACTGAGAGGTCATTTAGAACCACGTACTTAGAGGTCATTTAGAACCAACAACTTAGAGGTCATTTAGAACCACGTACTCAGATGTCATTTAGAGCCCACGTACTTAGAGGTCATATAGAACCACGTACATAGAGGTCATTTAGAACTACGTACTTAGAGGTCATTTAGAGCTACGTATTTAGAAGTCATTTAGAACTACGAACTTAGGGGTCATTTAGAACCAACGTACTTAGAGGTCATTTAGAACTACGTATATGAGGTCTTTTAGAACCACGTACTTAGAGGATATTTAGAACCACGTACTTAGAGGTCATTTAGAACCACTTACTTAGAAGTCATTTTTTAAGTACGTACCTAGAGGTCATTTAGAACTACGTACTTAGGGGTCATTTAGAACTACTTACTTAGAGGTCATATAGAAGCACGTACTTAGAGGTCATTTAGAACCACGTAGTTAGAGGTCATTTAGAACCACGTACTTAGAGGTCATTTAGAACTACGTATATGAGGTCATTTAGAACCACGTACTTAGAGGACATTTGGAACCACGTACTTAGAGGGCATTTGAACTAAGTATTTAGAGGTCATTTAGAACCACGTACTTAGAGGTCATTTAGAACCACATACTTAGAGGTCATTTAGAACTACGTACTTAGAGGACATTTAGAACTACGTACTTCAAGGTCATTTAAATCCACGTACTTATGGTCATTTAGAAATACGTACTTAGAGGTCATTTAGAAGCACGTACATAGAGGTCATTTAGAACCACGTACTTAGAGGTCATCTAGAACAACGTACTTAGAGGTCATTTAGAAGCACGTACTTAGAGGTCATTTAGAACCACGTACTTAGAGGACATTTAGAACCACGTACTTAGGTGTCATTTAGAACTACTGACTTAGAGGATAGTTAAAACCATGTAATTAGAGGTCAGTTAGAACTACGTTATAAGAGGTCATTTAGAACCCACGAACTTAGAGGTCATTCAGAACCAAGTACTTAGAGGTGATTTAGAACCATGTACTTAGAGGTTATTTAGCACTACGTATATAAGGTCATTTAGAACCACGTACTTAGAGGACATTTAGAACCACGTACTTAGAGGTTATTTAGCACTACGTATATAAGGTCATTTAGAACCACGTACTTAGAGGACATTTTGAACCACGTACTTAGAAGTCATTTAGAAGAACCCACGTACTTAGAGGTCATTTAGAACCACGTACTAAGAGATCATATAGAACCACGTACTTAGAGGTCATTTAGAACCACTTACTTAGAGGTCATTTAGAACCACATACTTAGAGGTCATTTAGAACTACTTACTTTGAGGTCATTTAGAACTACGTACCTAGAGGTCAATTAGAACTACGTACTTAGAGCTCATTTAGAACCACTTACTTAGAGGTCATTTAGAACCACATACTTAGAGGTCATTTAGAACTACTTACTTTGAGGTCATTTAGAACTACGTACTTAGAGGTCAATTAGAACTACGTACTTAGAGGTCATTTAGAACTACGTACTTAGAGGTAATATAGAACTACGTTCTTAGAGGTCATTTAGGACTTCGTACTTAGAGGTCATTTAGAACTACGTACTTAGAGGTCATTTAGAACCACATACTTAGAGGTCATTTAGAACTACTTACTTAGAGGTCATTTAGAACTACGTACCTAGAGGTCATTTAGGACCACGTACTTAGAGGTCATTTAGAACCACTTACTTAGAGGTCATTTGGCACTACGTATCTAGAGGTATTTAGAACTACGTACTTAGACGTCATTTAGAACTACGTACTTAGAAGATATTTAGAACCACGAACTTAGAGGTCATTTAGAACCAACTATTTAGAGGTCATTTAGAACTACGTACTTAGATGTCATTTAGAACCACGTACTTAGAGGTCATTTAGAACCACGTACTGAGAGGTCATTTTGAACCACGTACTTAGAGGTCATTTAGAACCAACAACTTAGAGGTCATTTAGAACCACGTACTCAGATGTCATTTAGAGCCCACGTACTTAGAGGTCATATAGAACCACGTACATAGAGGTCATTTAGAACTACGTACTTAGAGGTCATTTAGAGCTACGTATTTAGAAATCATTTAGAACTACGAACTTAGGGGTCATTTAGAACCCACGTACTTAGAGGTCATTTAGAACTACGTATATGAGGTCTTTTAGAACCACGTACTTAGAGGATATTTAGAACCACGTACTTAGAGGTCATTTAGAACCACTTACTTAGAAGTCATTTGGTAGTACGTACCTAGAGGTCATTTAGAACTACGTACTTAGGGGTCATTTAGAACTACTTACTTAGAGGTCATATAGAAGCACGTACTTAGAGGTCATTTAGAACCACGTAGTTAGAGGTCATTTAGAACCACGTACTTAGAGGTCATTTAGAACTACGTATATGAGGTCATTTAGAACCACGTACTTAGAGGACATTTGGAACCAAGTACTTAGAGGGCATTTGAACTAAGTATTTAGAGGTCATTTAGAACCACGTACTTAGAGGTCATTTAGAACCACATACTTAGAGGTCATTTAGAACTACGTACTTAGAGGTCATTTAGAACTACGTACTTTAAGGTCATTTAAATCCACGTACTTATGGTCATTTAGAAATACGTACTTAGAGGTCATTTAGAAGCACGTACATAGATTTCATTTAGAACCACGTACTTAGAGGTCATCTAGAACAACGTACTTAGAGGTCATTTAGAACCACTTACTTAGATGTCATTTGGATGTACGTACCTAGAGGTCATTTAGAACCACGTACTTAGAGGACATTTAGAACCACGTACTTAGGTGTCATTTAGAACTACTGACTTAGAGGTCATTTAGAACCAAGTACTTAGAGGTCATTTAGAATCACGTACTTAGAGGTCATTTAGAACCTCGTACTTAGAGGTCGTTTAGAACCACGTACTTAGAGGATAGTTAAAACCATGTAATTAGAGGTCAGTTAGAACTACGTTATAAGAGGTCATTTAGAACCCACGAACTTAGAGGTCATTCAGAACCAAGTACTTAGAGGTGATTTAGAACCATGTACTTAGAGGTTATTTAGCACTACGTATATAAGGTCATTTAGAACCACGTACTTAGAGGACATTTAGAACCACGTACTTAGATGTTATTTAGCACTACGTATATAAGGTCATTTAGAACCACGTACTTAGAGGACATTTTGAACCACGTACTTAGAAGTCATTTAGAAGAACCCACGTACTTAGAGGTCATTTAGAACCACTTACTTAGAGGTCATTTAGAACTACATACTTAGAGGTCATTTAGAACTACTTACTTAGAGGTCATTTAGAACTACGTACCTAGAGGTCAATTAGAACTACGTACTTAGAGGTCATTTAGAACTACGTACTTAGAGGTAATATAGAACTACGTTCTTAGAGGTCATTTAGGACTTCGTACTTAGAGGTCATTTAGAACTACGTACTTAGAGGTCATTTAGAACCACATACTTAGAGGTCATTTAGAACTACTTACTTAGAGGTCATTTAGAACTACGTACCTAGAGGTCATTTAGGACCACGTACTTAGAGGTCATTTAGAACCACTTACTTAGATGTCATTTGGAAGTACGTACCTAGAGGTCATTTAGAACTACGTACTTAGGGGTCATTTATAACTACTTACTTAGAGGTCATTTAGAAGCACGTACTTAGAAGTCATTTATAACCACGTACTTAGAGGTCATTTAGAACCAACTATTTAGAGGTCATTTAGAACTACGTACTTAGATGTCATTTAGAACCACGTACTTAGAGGTCATTTAGAACCACGTACTGAGAGGTCATTTAGAACCACGTACTTAGAGGTCATTTAGAACCAACAACTTAGAGGTCATTTAGAACTACGTACTTAGAGGTCATTTAGAACCACGTACTCAGATGTCATTTAGAGCCCACGTACTTAGAGGTCATATAGAACCACGTACTGAGAGGTCATTTAAAACCACGTACTTAGAGGTCATTTAGAACCAACAACTTAGAGGTCATTTAGAACCACGTACTCAGATGTCATTTAGAGCCCACGTACTTAGAGGTCATATAGAACCACGTACATAGAGGTCATTTAGAACTACGTACTTAGAGGTCATTTAGAGCTACGTATTTAGAGGTCATTTAGAACTACGAACTTAGGGGTCATTTAGAACCAACGTACTTAGAGGTCATTTAGAACTACGTATATGAGGTCTTTTAGAACCACGTACTTAGAGGATATTTAGAACCACGTACTTAGAGGTCATTTAGAACCACTTACTTAGAAGTCATTTGGAAGTACGTACCTAGAGGTCATTTAGAACTACGTACTTAGGGGTCATTTAGAACTACTTACTTAGAGGTCATATAGAAGCACGTACTTAGAGGTCATTTAGAACCACGTAGTTAGAGGTCATTTAGAACCACGTACTTAGAGGTCATTTAGAACTACGTATATGAGGTCATTTAGAACCACGTACTTAGAGGACATTTGGAACCACGTACTTAGAGGGCATTTGAACTAAGTATTTAGAGGTCATTTAGAACCACGTACTTAGAGGTCATTTAGAACCACATACTTAGAGGTCATTTAGAACTACGTACTTAGAGGTCATTTAGAACTACGTACTTCAAGGTCATTTAAATCCACGTACTTATGGTCATTTAGAAATACGTACTTAGAGGTCATTTAGAAGCACGTACATAGAGGTCATTTAGAACCACGTACTTAGAGGTCATCTAGAACAACGTACTTAGAGGTCATTTAGAACCACTTACTTAGATGTCATTTGGATGTACGTACCTAGAGGTCATTTAGAAGCACGTACTTAGAGGTCATTTAGAACCACGTAGTTAGAGGTCATTTAGAACCACGTACTTAGAGGTCATTTAGAACTACGTATATGAGGTCATTTAGAACCACGTACTTAGAGGACATTTAGAACCACGTACTTAGGTGTCATTTAGAACTACTGACTTAGAGGTCATATAGAACCAAGTACTTAGAGGTCATTTAGAACCACGTACTTAGAGGTCATTTAGAACCTCGTACTTAGAGGTCGTTTAGAACCACGTACTTAGAGGATAGTTAAAACCATGTAATTAGAGGTCAGTTAGAACTACGTTATAAGAGGTCATTTAGAACCCACGAACTTAGAGGTCATTCAGAACCAAGTACTTAGAGGTGATTTAGAACCATGTACTTAGAGGTTATTTAGCACTACGTATATAAAGTCATTTAGAACCACGTACTTAGAGGACATTTATAACCACGTACTTAGAGGTTATTTAGCACTACGTATATAAGGTCATTTAGAACCACGTACTTAGAGGACATTTTGAACCACGTACTTAGAAGTCATTTAGAAGAACCCACGTACTTAGAGGTCATTTAGAACCACGTACTAAGAGATCATATAGAACCACGTACTTAGAGGTCATTTAGAACCACTTACTTAGAGGTCATTTAGAACCACATACTTAGAGGTCATTTAGAACTACTTACTTTGAGATCATTTGGAACTACGTACCTAGAGGTCAATTAGAACTACGTACTTAGAGGTCATTAGGAACTACGTACTTAGAGGTCATTTAGAACTACGTACTTTAAGGTCATTTAAATCCACGTACTTATGGTCATTTAGAAATACGTACTTAGAGGTCATTTAGAAGCACGTACATAGAGGTCATTTAGAACTACGTACTTAGAGGTCATCTAGAACAACGTACGTAGAGTCCATTTAGAACCACTTACTTAGATGTCATTTGGATGTACGTACCTAGAGGTCATTTAGAAGCACGTACTTAGAGGTCATTTAGAACCACGAACTTAGAGGTCATTTAGAACTACGTATATGAGGTCATTTAGAACCACGTACTTAGAGGACATTTAGAACCACGTACTTAGGTGTCATTTAGAACTACTGACTTAGAGGTCATTTAGAACCAAGTACTTAGAGGTCATTTAGAACCACGTACTTAGAGGTCATTTAGAACCTCGTACTTAGAGGTCGTTTAGAACCACGTACTTAGAGGATAGTTAAAACCATGTAATTAGAGGTCAGTTAGAACTACGTACTTAGAGGTAATATAGAACTACGTTCTTAGAGGTCATTTAGAACTACGTACCTAGAGGTCATTTAGGACCACGTACTTAGAGGTCATTTAGAACCACGTACTAAGAGATCATATAGAACCACGTACTTAGAGGTCATTTAGAACCACTTACTTAGAGGTCATTTAGAACGACATACTTAGAGGTCATTTAGAACTACTTACTTTGAGGTCATTTAGAACTACGTACCTAGAGGTCAATTAGAACTACGTACTTAGAGGTCATTTAGAACTACGTACTTAGAGGTAATATAGAACTACGTTCTTAGAGGTCATTTAGGACTTCGTACTTAGAGGTCATTTAGAACTACGTACTTAGAGGTCATTTAGAACCACATACTTAGAGGTCATTTAGAACTACTTACTTAGAGGTCATTTAGAACTACGTACCTAGAGGTCATTTAGGACCACGTACTTAGAGGTCATTTAGAACCACTTACTTAGATGTCATTTGGAAGTACGTACCTAGAGGTCATTTAGAACTACGTACTTAGGGGTCATTTATAACTACTTACTTAGAGGTCATTTAGAAGCACGTACTTAGAAGTCATTTATAACCACGTACTTAGAGGTCATTTAGAACCAACTATTTAGAGGTCATTTAGAACTACGTACATAGATGTCATTTAGAACCACGTACTTAGAGGTCATATAGAACCACGTACTGAGAGGTCATTTAGAACCACGTACTTAGAGGTCATTTAGAACCAACAACTTAGAGGTCATTTAGAACCACGTACTCAAATGTCATTTAGAGCCCACGTACTTAGAGGTGATATAGAACCACGTACATAGAGGTCATTTAGAACTACGTACTTAGAGGTCATTTAGAGCTACGTATTTAGAGGTCATTTAGAACTACGAACTTAGGGGTCATTTAGAACCCACGTACTTAGAGGTCATTCAGAACTACGTATATGAGGTCTTTTAGAACCACGTACTTAGAGGATATTTAGAACCACGTACTTAGAGGTCATTTAGAACCACTTACTTAGAAGTCATTTGGAAGTACGTACCTAGAGGTCATTTAGAACTACGTACTTAGGGGTCATTTAGAACTACTTACTTAGAGGTCATATAGAAGCACTTACTTAGAGGTCATTTGGCACTACGTATCTAGAGGTATTTAGAACCACGAACTTAGAGGTCATTTAGAACCAACTATTTAGAGGTCATTTAGAACTACTTACTTTGAGGTCATTTAGAACTACGTACCTAGAGGTCAATTAGAACTACGTACTTAGAGGTCATTTAGAACTACGTACTTAGAGGTCATTTAGAACCACATACTTAGAGGTCATTTAGAACTACTTACTTAGAGGTCATTTAGAACTACGTACTTAGAGGTCATTTAGAACTACGTACTTTAAGGTCATTTAAATCCACGTACTTATGGTCATTTAGAAATACGTACTTAGAGGTCATTTAGAAGCACGTACATAGAGGTCATTTAGAACCACGTACTTAGAGGTCATCTAGAACAACGTACTTAGAGGTCATTTAGAACCACTTACTTAGATGTCATTTGGATGTACGTACCTAGAGGTCATTTAGAACCACGTACTTAGAGGACATTTAGAACCACGTACTTAGGTGTCATTTAGAACTACTGACTTAGAGGTCATTTAGAACCAAGTACTTAGAGGTCATTTAGAACCACGTACTTAGAGGTCATTTAGAACCTCGTACTTAGAGGTCGTTTAGAACCACGTACTTAGAGGATAGTTAAAACCATGTAATTAGAGGTCAGTTAGAACTACGTTATAAGAGGTCATTTAGACCCCACGAACTTAGAGGTCATTCAGAACCAAGTACTTAGAGGTGATTTAGAACCATGTACTTAGAGGTTATTTAGCACTACGTATATAAGGTCATTTAGAACCACGTACTTAGAGGACATTTAGAACCACGTACTTAGAGGTTATTTAGCACTACGTATATAAGGTCATTTAGAACCACGTACTTAGAGGACATTTTGAACCACGTACTTAGAAGTCATTTAGAAGAACCCACGTACTTAGAGGTCATTTAGAACCACGTACTAAGAGATCATATAGAACCACGTACTTAGAGGTCATTTAGAACCACTTACTTAGAGGTCATTTAGAACCACATACTTAGAGGTCATTTAGAACTACTTACTTTGAGGTCATTTAGAACTACGTAACTAGAGGTCAATTAGAACTACGTACTTAGAGGTCATTTAGAACTACGTACTTAGAGGTCATTTAGAACTACGTACTTTAAGGTCATTTAAATCCACGTACTTATGGTCATTTAGAAATACGTACTTAGAGGTCATTTAGAAGCACGTACATAGAGGTCATTTAGAACCACGTACTTAGAGGTCATCTAGAACAACGTACTTAGAGGTCATTTAGAACCACTTACTTAGATGTCATTTGGATGTACGTACCTAGAGGTCATTTAGAAGCACGTACTTAGAGGTCATTTAGAACCACGTAGTTAGAAGTCATTTAGAACCACGTACTTAGAGGTCATTTAGAACTACGTATATGAGGTCATTTAGAACCACGTACTTAGAGGACATTTAGAACCACGTAGTTAGGTGTCATTTAGAACTACTGACTTAGAGGTCATTTAGAACCAAGTACTTAGAGGTCATTTAGAACCACGTACTTAGAGGTCATTTAGAACCTCGTACTTAGAGGTCGTTTAGAACCACGTACTTAGAGGATAGTTAAAACCATGTAATTAGAGGTCAGTTAGAACTACGTTATAAGAGGTCATTTAGAACCCACGAACTTAGAGGTCATTCAGAACCAAGTACTTAGAGGTGATTTAGAACCATGTACTTAGAGGTTATTTAGCACTACGTATATAAGGTCATTTAGAACCACGTACTTAGAGGACATTTAGAACCACATACTTAGATGTTATTTAGCACTACGTATATAAGGTCATTTGGAACCACGTACTTAGAGGACATTTTGAACCACGTACTTAGAAGTCATTTAGAAGAACCCACGTACTTAGAGGTCATTTAGAACCATTTACTTAGAGGTCATTTAGAACCACATACTTAGAGGTCATTTAGAACTACTTACTTAGAGGTCATTTAGAACTACGTACCTAGAGGTCAATTAGAACTACGTACTTAGAGGTCATTTAGAACTACGTACTTAGAGGTAATATAGAACTACGTTCTTAGAGGTCATTTAGGACTTCGTACTTAGAGGTCATTTAGAACTACGTACTTAGAGGTCATTTAGAACCACATACTTAGAGGTCATTTAGAACTACTTACTTAGAGGTCATTTAGAACTACGTACCTAGAGGTCATTTAGGACCACGTACTTAGAGGTCATTTAGAACCACTTACTTAGATGTCATTTGGAAGTACGTACCTAGAGGTCATTTAGAACTACGTACTTAGGGGTCATTTATAACTACTTATTTAGAGGTCATTTAGAAGCACGTACTTAGAAGTCATTTATAACCACGTACTTAGAGGTCATTTAGAACCAACTATTTAGAGGTCATTTAGAACTACGTACTTAGATGTCATTTAGAACCACGTACTTAGAGGTCATTTAGAACCACGTACTGAGAGGTCATTTAGAACCACGTACTTAGAGGTCATTTAGAACCAACAACTTAGAGGTCATTTAGAACTACGTACTTAGAGGTCATTTAGAACCACGTACTCAGATGTCATTTAGAGCCCACGTACTTAGAGGTCATATAGAACCACGTACTGAGAGGTCATTTAGAACCACGTACTTAGAGGTCATTTAGAACCAACAACTTAGAGGTCATTTAGAACCACGTACTCAGATGTCATTTAGAGCCCACGTACTTAGAGGTCATATAGAACCACGTACATAGAGGTCATTTAGAACTACGTACTTAGAGGTCATTTAAAGCTACGTATTTAGAAGTCATTTAGAACTACGAACTTAGGGGTCATTTAGAACCAACGTACTTAGAGGTCATTTAGAACTACGTATATGAGGTCTTTTAGAACCACGTACTTAGAGGATATTTAGAACCACGTACTTAGAGGTCATTTAGAACCACTTACTTAGAAGTCATTTTTTAAGTACGTACCTAGAGGTCATTTAGAACTACGTACTTAGGGGTCATTTAGAACTACTTACTTAGAGGTCATATAGAAGCACGTACTTAGAGGTCATTTAGAACCACGTAGTTAGAGGTCATTTAGAACCACGTACTTAGAGGTCATTTAGAACTACGTATATGAGGTCATTTAGAACCACGTACTTAGAGGACATTTGGAACCACGTACTTAGAGGGCATTTGAACTAAGTATTTAGTGGTCATTTAGAACCACGTACTTAGAGGTCATTTAGAACCACATACTTAGAGGTCATTTAGAACTACGTACTTAGAGGTCATTTAGAACTACGTACTTCAAGGTCATTTAAATCCACGTACTTATGGTCATTTAGAAATACGTACTTAGAGGTCATTTAGAAGCACGTACATAGAGGTCATTTAGAACCACGTACTTAGAGGTCATCTAGAACAACGTACTTAGAGGTCATTTAGAACCACTTACTTAGATGTCATTTGGATGTACGTACCTAGAGGTCATTTAGAAGCACGTACTTAGAGGTCATTTAGAACCACGTAGTTAGAGGTCATTTAGAACCACGTACTTAGAGGTCATTTAGAACTACGTATATGAGGTCATTTAGAACCACGTACTTAGAGGACATTTAGAACCACGTACTTAGGTGTCATTTAGAACTACTGACTTAGAGGTCATATAGAACCAAGTACTTAGAGGTCATTTAGAACCACGTACTTAGAGGTCATTTAGAACCTCGTACTTAGAGGTCGTTTAGAACCACGTACTTAGAGGATAGTTAAAACCATGTAATTAGAGGTCAGTTAGAACTACGTTATAAGAGGTCATTTAGAACCCACGAACTTAGAGGTCATTCAGAACCAAGTACTTAGAGGTGATTTAGAACCATGTACTTAGAGGTTATTTAGCACTACGTATATAAAGTCATTTAGAACCACGTACTTAGAGGACATTTATAACCACTTACTTAGAGGTTATTTAGCACTACGTATATAAGGTCATTTAGAACCACGTACTTAGAGGACATTTTGAACCACGTACTTAGAAGTCATTTAGAAGAACCCACGTACTTAGAGGTCATTTAGAACCACGTACTAAGAGATCATATAGAACCACGTACTTAGAGGTCATTTAGAACCACTTACTTAGAGGTCATTTAGAACCACATACTTAGAGGTCATTTAGAACTACTTACTTTGAGATCATTTGGAACTACGTACCTAGAGGTCAATTAGAACTACGTACTTAGAGGTCATTAGGAACTACGTACTTAGAGGTCATTTAGAACTACGTACTTTAAGGTCATTTAAATCCACGTACTTATGGTCATTTAGAAATACGTACTTAGAGGTCATTTAGAAGCACGTACATAGAGGTCATTTAGAACTACGTACTTAGAGGTCATCTAGAACAACGTACGTAGAGTCCATTTAGAACCACTTACTTAGATGTCATTTGGATGTACGTACCTAGAGGTCATTTAGAAGCACGTACTTAGAGGTCATTTAGAACCACGAACTTAGAGGTCATTTAGAACTACGTATATGAGGTCATTTAGAACCACGTACTTAGAGGACATTTAGAACCACGTACTTAGGTGTCATTTAGAACTACTGACTTAGAGGTCATTTAGAACCAAGTACTTAGAGGTCATTTAGAACCACGTACTTAGAGGTCATTTAGAACCTCGTACTTAGAGGTCGTTTAGAACCACGTACTTAGAGGATAGTTAAAACCATGTAATTAGAGGTCAGTTAGAACTACGTACTTAGAGGTAATATAGAACTACGTTCTTAGAGGTCATTTAGAACTACGTACCTAGAGGTCATTTAGGACCACGTACTTAGAGGTCATTTAGAACCACGTACTAAGAGATCATATAGAACCACGTACTTAGAGGTCATTTAGAACCACTTACTTAGAGGTCATTTAGAACGACATACTTAGAGGTCATTTAGAACTACTTACTTTGAGGTCATTTAGAACTACGTACCTAGAGGTCAATTAGAACTACGTACTTAGAGGTCATTTAGAACTACGTACTTAGAGGTAATATAGAACTACGTTCTTAGAGGTCATTTAGGACTTCGTACTTAGAGGTCATTTAGAACTACGTACTTAGAGGTCATTTAGAACCACATACTTAGAGGTCATTTAGAACTACTTACTTAGAGGTCATTTAGAACTACGTACCTAGAGGTCATTTAGGACCACGTACTTAGAGGTCATTTAGAACCACTTACTTAGATGTCATTTGGAAGTACGTACCTAGAGGTCATTTAGAACTACGTACTTAGGGGTCATTTATAACTACTTACTTAGAGGTCATTTAGAAGCACGTACTTAGAAGTCATTTATAACCACGTACTTAGAGGTCATTTAGAACCAACTATTTAGAGGTCATTTAGAACTACGTACATAGATGTCATTTAGAACCACGTACTTAGAGGTCATATAGAACCACGTACTGAGAGGTCATTTAGAACCACGTACTTAGAGGTCATTTAGAACCAACAACTTAGAGGTCATTTAGAACCACGTACTCAAATGTCATTTAGAGCCCACGTACTTAGAGGTGATATAGAACCACGTACATAGAGGTCATTTAGAACTACGTACTTAGAGGTCATTTAGAGCTACGTATTTAGAGGTCATTTAGAACTACGAACTTAGGGGTCATTTAGAACCCACGTACTTAGAGGTCATTCAGAACTACGTATATGAGGTCTTTTAGAACCACGTACTTAGAGGATATTTAGAACCACGTACTTAGAGGTCATTTAGAACCACTTACTTAGAAGTCATTTGGAAGTACGTACCTAGAGGTCATTTAGAACTACGTACTTAGGGGTCATTTAGAACTACTTACTTAGAGGTCATATAGAAGCACTTACTTAGAGGTCATTTGGCACTACGTATCTAGAGGTATTTAGAATTACGTACTTAGATGTCATTTAGAACTACGTACTTAGAAGATATTTAGAACCACGAACTTAGAGGTCATTTAGAACCAACTATTTAGAGGTCATTTAGAACTACTTACTTTGAGGTCATTTAGAACTACGTACCTAGAGGTCAATTAGAACTACGTACTTAGAGGTCATTTAGAACTACGTACTTAGAGGTCATTTAGAACCACATACTTAGAGGTCATTTAGAACTACTTACTTAGAGGTCATTTAGAACTACGTACTTAGAGGTCATTTAGAACTACGTACTTTAAGGTCATTTAAATCCACGTACTTATGGTCATTTAGAAATACGTACTTAGAGGTCATTTAGAAGCACGTACATAGAGGTCATTTAGAACCACGTACTTAGAGGTCATCTAGAACAACGTACTTAGAGGTCATTTAGAACCACTTACTTAGATGTCATTTGGATGTACGTACCTAGAGGTCATTTAGAACCACGTACTTAGAGGACATTTAGAACCACGTACTTAGGTGTCATTTAGAACTACTGACTTAGAGGTCATTTAGAACCAAGTACTTAGAGGTCATTTAGAACCACGTACTTAGAGGTCATTTAGAACCTCGTACTTAGAGGTCGTTTAGAACCACGTACTTAGAGGATAGTTAAAACCATGTAATTAGAGGTCAGTTAGAACTACGTTATAAGAGGTCATTTAGACCCCACGAACTTAGAGGTCATTCAGAACCAAGTACTTAGAGGTGATTTAGAACCATGTACTTAGAGGTTATTTAGCACTACGTATATAAGGTCATTTAGAACCACGTACTTAGAGGACATTTAGAACCACGTACTTAGAGGTTATTTAGCACTACGTATATAAGGTCATTTAGAACCACGTACTTAGAGGACATTTTGAACCACGTACTTAGAAGTCATTTAGAAGAACCCACGTACTTAGAGGTCATTTAGAACCACGTACTAAGAGATCATATAGAACCACGTACTTAGAGGTCATTTAGAACCACTTACTTAGAGGTCATTTAGAACCACATACTTAGAGGTCATTTAGAACTACTTACTTTGAGGTCATTTAGAACTACGTAACTAGAGGTCAATTAGAACTACGTACTTAGAGGTCATTTAGAACTACGTACTTAGAGGTCATTTAGAACTACGTACTTTAAGGTCATTTAAATCCACGTACTTATGGTCATTTAGAAATACGTACTTAGAGGTCATTTAGAAGCACGTACATAGAGGTCATTTAGAACCACGTACTTAGAGGTCATCTAGAACAACGTACTTAGAGGTCATTTAGAACCACTTACTTAGATGTCATTTGGATGTACGTACCTAGAGGTCATTTAGAAGCACGTACTTAGAGGTCATTTAGAACCACGTAGTTAGAAGTCATTTAGAACCACGTACTTAGAGGTCATTTAGAACTACGTATATGAGGTCATTTAGAACCACGTACTTAGAGGACATTTAGAACCACGTAGTTAGGTGTCATTTAGAACTACTGACTTAGAGGTCATTTAGAACCAAGTACTTAGAGGTCATTTAGAACCACGTACTTAGAGGTCATTTAGAACCTCGTACTTAGAGGTCGTTTAGAACCACGTACTTAGAGGATAGTTAAAACCATGTAATTAGAGGTCAGTTAGAACTACGTTATAAGAGGTCATTTAGAACCCACGAACTTAGAGGTCATTCAGAACCAAGTACTTAGAGGTGATTTAGAACCATGTACTTAGAGGTTATTTAGCACTACGTATATAAGGTCATTTAGAACCACGTACTTAGAGGACATTTAGAACCACATACTTAGATGTTATTTAGCACTACGTATATAAGGTCATTTGGAACCACGTACTTAGAGGACATTTTGAACCACGTACTTAGAAGTCATTTAGAAGAACCCACGTACTTAGAGGTCATTTAGAACCATTTACTTAGAGGTCATTTAGAACCACATACTTAGAGGTCATTTAGAACTACTTACTTAGAGGTCATTTAGAACTACGTACCTAGAGGTCAATTAGAACTACGTACTTAGAGGTCATTTAGAACTACGTACTTAGAGGTAATATAGAACTACGTTCTTAGAGGTCATTTAGGACTTCGTACTTAGAGGTCATTTAGAACTACGTACTTAGAGGTCATTTAGAACCACATACTTAGAGGTCATTTAGAACTACTTACTTAGAGGTCATTTAGAACTACGTACCTAGAGGTCATTTAGGACCACGTACTTAGAGGTCATTTAGAACCACTTACTTAGATGTCATTTGGAAGTACGTACCTAGAGGTCATTTAGAACTACGTACTTAGGGGTCATTTATAACTACTTATTTAGAGGTCATTTAGAAGCACGTACTTAGAAGTCATTTATAACCACGTACTTAGAGGTCATTTAGAACCAACTATTTAGAGGTCATTTAGAACTACGTACTTAGATGTCATTTAGAACCACGTACTTAGAGGTCATTTAGAACCACGTACTGAGAGGTCATTTAGAACCACGTACTTAGAGGTCATTTAGAACCAACAACTTAGAGGTCATTTAGAACTACGTACTTAGAGGTCATTTAGAACCACGTACTCAGATGTCATTTAGAGCCCACGTACTTAGAGGTCATATAGAACCACGTACTGAGAGGTCATTTAGAACCACGTACTTAGAGGTCATTTAGAACCAACAACTTAGAGGTCATTTAGAACCACGTACTCAGATGTCATTTAGAGCCCACGTACTTAGAGGTCATATAGAACCACGTACATAGAGGTCATTTAGAACTACGTACTTAGAGGTCATTTAAAGCTACGTATTTAGAAGTCATTTAGAACTACGAACTTAGGGGTCATTTAGAACCAACGTACTTAGAGGTCATTTAGAACTACGTATATGAGGTCTTTTAGAACCACGTACTTAGAGGATATTTAGAACCACGTACTTAGAGGTCATTTAGAACCACTTACTTAGAAGTCATTTTTTAAGTACGTACCTAGAGGTCATTTAGAACTACGTACTTAGGGGTCATTTAGAACTACTTACTTAGAGGTCATATAGAAGCACGTACTTAGAGGTCATTTAGAACCACGTAGTTAGAGGTCATTTAGAACCACGTACTTAGAGGTCATTTAGAACTACGTATATGAGGTCATTTAGAACCACGTACTTAGAGGACATTTGGAACCACGTACTTAGAGGGCATTTGAACTAAGTATTTAGTGGTCATTTAGAACCACGTACTTAGAGGTCATTTAGAACCACATACTTAGAGGTCATTTAGAACTACGTACTTAGAGGTCATTTAGAACTACGTACTTCAAGGTCATTTAAATCCACGTACTTATGGTCATTTAGAAATACGTACTTAGAGGTCATTTAGAAGCACGTACATAGAGGTCATTTAGAACCACGTACTTAGAGGTCATCTAGAACAACGTACTTAGAGGTCATTTAGAAGCACGTACTTAGAGGTCATTTAGAACCACGTACTTAGAAGACATTTAGAACCACGTACTTAGGTGTCATTTAGAACTACTGACTTAGAGGTCATTTAGAACCAAGTACTTAGAGGTCATTTAGAACCACGTACTTAGAGGTCATTTAGAACCTCGTACTTAGAGGTCGTTTAGAACCACGTACTTAGAGGATAGTTAAAACCATGTAATTAGAGGTCAGTTAGAACTACGTTATAAGAGGTCATTTAGAACCCACGAACTTAGAGGTCATTCAGAACCAAGTACTTAGAGGTGATTTAGAACCATGTACTTAGAGGTTATTTAGCACTACGTATATAAGGTCATTTAGAACCACGTACTTAGAGGACATTTTGAACCACGTACTTAGAAGTCATTTAGAAGAACCCACGTACTTAGAGGTCATTTAGAACCACGTACTAAGAGATCATATAGAACCACGTACTTAGAGGTCATTTAGAACCACTTACTTAGAGGTCATTTAGAACCACATACTTAGAGGTCATTTAGAACTACTTACTTTGAGGTCATTTAGAACTACGTACCTAGAGGTCAATTAATTAGAACTACGTACTTAGAGCTCATTTAGAACCACTTACTTAGAGGTCATTTAGAACCACATACTTAGAGGTCATTTAGAACTACTTACTTTGAGGTCATTTAGAACTACGTACCTAGAGGTCAATTAGAACTACGTACTTAGAGGTCATTTAGAACTACGTACTTAGAGGTAATATAGAACTACGTTCTTAGAGGTCATTTAGGACTTCGTACTTAGAGGTCATTTAGAACTACGTACTTAGAGGTCATTTAGAACCACATACTTAGAGGTCATTTAGAACTACTTACTTAGAGGTCATTTAGAACTACGTACCTAGAGGTCATTTAGGACCACGTACTTAGAGGTCATTTAGAACCACTTACTTAGAGGTCATTTGGCACTACGTATCTAGAGGTATTTAGAACCACATACTTAGACGTCATTTAGAACTACTTACTTAGAGGTCATTTAGAACCACGTACCTAGAGGTCATTTAGGACCACGTACTTAGAGGTCATTTAGAACCACTTACTTAGATGTCATTTGGAAGTACGTACCTAGAGGTCATTTAGAACTACGTACTTAGGGGTCATTTATAACTACTTACTTAGAGGTCATTTAGAAGCACGTACTTAGAAGTCATTTATAACCACGTACTTAGAGGTCATTTAGAACCAACTATTTAGAGGTCATTTAGAACTACGTACATAGATGTCATTTAGAACCACGTACTTAGAGGTCATTTGGAGCTACGTATTTAGAAATCATTTAGAACTACGAACTTAGGGGTCATTTAGAACCCACGTACTTAGAGGTCATTTAGAACTACGTATATGAGGTCTTTTAGAACCACGTACTTAGAGGATATTTAGAACCACGTACTTAGAGGTCATTTAGAACCACTTACTTAGAAGTCATTTGGTAGTACGTACCTAGAGGTCATTTAGAACTACGTACTTAGGGGTCATTTAGAACTACTTACTTAGAGGTCATATAGAAGCACGTACTTAGAGGTCATTTAGAACCACGTAGTTAGAGGTCATTTAGAACCACGTACTTAGAGGGCATTTAGAACTACGTATATGAGGTCATTTAGAACCACGTACTTAGAGGACATTTGGAACCAAGTACTTAGAGGGCATTTGAACTAAGTATTTAGAGGTCATTTAGAACCACGTACTTAGAGGTCATTTAGAACCACATACTTAGAGGTCATTTAGAACTACGTACTTAGAGGTCATTTAGAACTACGTACTTTAAGGTCATTTAAATCCACGTACTTATGGTCATTTAGAAATACGTACTTAGAGGTCATTTAGAAGCACGTACATAGAGGTCATTTAGAACCACGTACTTAGAGGTCATCTAGAACAACGTACTTAGAGGTCATTTAGAACCACTTACTTAGATGTCATTTGGATGTACGTACCTAGAGGTCATTTAGAACCACGTACTTAGAGGACATTTAGAACCACGTACTTAGGTGTCATTTAGAACTACTGACTTAGAGGTCATTTAGAACCAAGTACTTAGAGGTCATTTAGAATCACGTACTTAGAGGTCATTTAGAACCTCGTACTTAGAGGTCGTTTAGAACCACGTACTTAGAGGATAGTTAAAACCATGTAATTAGAGGTCAGTTAGAACTACGTTATAAGAGGTCATTTAGAACCCACGAACTTAGAGGTCATTCAGAACCAAGTACTTAGAGGTGATTTAGAACCATGTACTTAGAGGTTATTTAGCACTACGTATATAAGGTCATTTAGAACCACGTACTTAGAGGACATTTAGAACCACGTACTTAGAGGTTATTTAGCACTACGTATATAAGGTCATTTAGAACCACGTACTTAGAGGACATTTTGAACCACGTACTTAGAAGTCATTTAGAAGAACCCACGTACTTAGAGGTCATTTAGAACCACGTACTAAGAGATCATATAGAACCACGTACTTAGAGGTCATTTAGAACCACTTACTTAGAGGTCATTTAGAACCACATACTTAGAGGTCATTTAGAACTACTTACTTTGAGGTCATTTAGAACTACGTAACTAGAGGTCAATTAGAACTACGTACTTAGAGGTCATTTAGAACTACGTACTTAGAGGTCATTTAGAACTACGTACTTTAAGGTCATTTAAATCCACGTACTTATGGTCATTTAGAAATACGTACTTAGAGGTCATTTAGAAGCACGTACATAGAGGTCATTTAGAACCACGTACTTAGAGGTCATCTAGAACAACGTACTTAGAGGTCATTTAGAACCACTTACTTAGATGTCATTTGGATGTACGTACCTAGAGGTCATTTAGAAGCACGTACTTAGAGGTCATTTAGAACCACGTAGTTAGAGGTCATTTAGAACCACGTACTTAGAGGTCATTTAGAACTACGTATATGAGGTCATTTAGAACCACGTACTTAGAGGACATTTAGAACCACGTACTTAGGTGTCATTTAGAACTACAGACTTAGAGGTCATTTAGAACCAAGTACTTAGAGGTCATTTAGAACCACGTACTTAGAGGTCATTTAGAACCTCGTACTTAGAGGTCGTTTAGAACCACGTACTTAGAGGATAGTTAAAACCATGTAATTAGAGGTCAGTTAGAACTACGTTATAAGAGGTCATTTAGAACCCACGAACTTAGAGGTCATTCAGAACCAAGTACTTAGAGGTGATTTAGAATCATGTACTTAGAGGTTATTTAGCACTACGTATATAAGGTCATTTAGAACCACGTACTTAGAGGACATTTAGAACCACATACTTAGATGTTATTTAGCACTACGTATATAAGGTCATTTAGAACCACGTACTTAGAGGACATTTTGAACCACGTACTTAGAAGTCATTTAGAAGAACCCACGTACTTAGAGGTCATTTAGAACCACTTACTTAGAGGTCATTTAGAACCACATACTTAGAGGTCATTTAGAACTACTTACTTAGAGGTCATTTAGAACTACGTACCTAGAGGTCAATTAGAACTACGTACTTAGAGGTCATTTAAAACTACGTACTTAGAGGTAATATAGAACTACGTTCTTAGAGGTCATTTAGGACTTCGTACTTAGAGGTCATTTAGAACTACGTACTTAGAGGTCATTTAGAACCACATACTTAGAGGTCATTTAGAACTACTTACTTAGAGGTCATTTAGAACTACGTACCTAGAGGTCATTTAGGACCACGTACTTAGAGGTCATTTAGAACCACTTACTTAGATGTCATTTGGAAGTACGTACCTAGAGGTCATTTAGAACTACGTACTTAGGGGTCATTTATAACTACTTACTTAGAGGTCATTTAGAAGCACGTACTTAGAAGTCATTTATAACCACGTACTTAGAGGTCATTTAGAACCAACTATTTAGAGGTCATTTAGAACTACGTACTTAGATGTCATTTAGAACCACGTACTTAGAGGTCATTTAGAACCACGTACTGAGAGGTCATTTAGAACCACGTACTTAGAGGTCATTTAGAACCAACAACTTAGAGGTCATTTACAACTACGTACTTAGAGGTCATTTAGAACCACGTACTCAGATGTCATTTAGAGCCCACGTACTTAGAGGTCATATAGAACCACGTACTGAGAGGTCATTTAAAACCACGTACTTAGAGGTCATTTAGAACCAACAACTTAGAGGTCATTTAGAACCACGTACTCAGATGTCATTTAGAGCCCACGTACTTAGAGGTCATATAGAACCACGTACATAGAGGTCATTTAGAACTACGTACTTAGAGGTCATTTAGAGCTACGTATTTAGAGGTCATTTAGAACTACGAACTTAGGGGTCATTTAGAACCAACGTACTTAGAGGTCATTTAGAACTACGTATATGAGGTCTTTTAGAACCACGTACTTAGAGGATATTTAGAACCACGTACTTAGAGGTCATTTAGAACCACTTACTTAGAAGTCATTTGGAAGTACGTACCTAGAGGTCATTTAGAACTACGTACTTAGGGGTCATTTAGAACTACTTACTTAGAGGTCATATAGAAGCACGTACTTAGAGGTCATTTAGAACCACGTAGTTAGAGGTCATTTAGAACCACGTACTTAGAGGTCATTTAGAACTACGTATATGAGGTCATTTAGAACCACGTACTTAGAGGACATTTGGAACCACGTACTTAGAGGGCATTTGAACTAAGTATTTAGAGGTCATTTAGAACCACGTACTTAGAGGTCATTTAGAACCACATACTTAGAGGTCATTTAGAACTACGTACTTAGAGGTCATTTAGAACTACGTACTTCAAGGTCATTTAAATCCACGTACTTATGGTCATTTAGAAATACGTACTTAGAGGTCATTTAGAAGCACGTACATAGAGGTCATTTAGAACCACGTACTTAGAGGTCATCTAGAACAACGTACTTAGAGGTCATTTAGAACCACTTACTTAGATGTCATTTGGATGTACGTACCTAGAGGTCATTTAGAAGCACGTACTTAGAGGTCATTTAGAACCACGTAGTTAGAGGTCATTTAGAACCACGTACTTAGAGGTCATTTAGAACTACGTATATGAGGTCATTTAGAACCACGTACTTAGAGGACATTTAGAACCACGTACTTAGGTGTCATTTAGAAGTACTGACTTAGAGGTCATTTAGAACCAAGTACTTAGAGGTCATTTAGAACCACGTACTTAGAGGTCATTTAGAACCTCGTACTTAGAGGTCGTTTAGAACCACGTACTTAGAGGATAGTTAAAACCATGTAATTAGAGGTCAGTTAGAACTACGTTATAAGAGGTCATTTAGAACCCACGAACTTAGAGGTCATTCAGAACCAAGTACTTAGAGGTGATTTAGAACCATGTACTTAGAGGTTATTTAGCACTACGTATATAAGGTCATTTAGAACCACGTACTTAGAGGACATTTAGAACCACGTACTTAGAGGTTATTTAGCACTACGTATATAAGGTCATTTAGAACCACGTACTTAGAGGACATTTTGAACCACGTACTTAGAAGTCATTTAGAAGAACCCACGTACTTAGAGGTCATTTAGAACCACGTACTAAGAGATCATATAGAACCACGTACTTAGAGGTCATTTAGAACCACTTACTTAGAGGTCATTTAGAACCACATACTTAGAGGTCATTTAGAACTACTTACTTTGAGATCATTTAGAACTACGTACCTAGAGGTCAATTAGAACTACATACTTAGAGGTCATTAGGAACTACGTACTTAGAGGTCATTTAGAACTACGTACTTTAAGGTCATTTAAATCCACGTACTTATGGTCATTTAGAAATACGTACTTAGAGGTCATTTAGAAGCACGTACATAGAGGTCATTTAGAACCACGTACTTAGAGGTCATCTAGAACAACGTACGTAGAGTCCATTTAGAACCACTTACTTAGATGTCATTTGGATGTACGTACCTAGAGGTCATTTAGAAGCACGTACTTAGAGGTCATTTAGAACCACGTAGTTAGAGGTCATTTAGAACCACGTACTTAGAGGTCATTTAGAACTACGTATATGAGGTCATTTAGAACCACGTACTTAGAGGACATTTAGAACCACGTACTTAGGTGTCATTTAGAACTACTGACTTAGAGGTCATTTAGAACCAAGTACTTAGAGGTCATTTAGAACCACGTACTTAGAGGTCATTTAGAACCTCGTACTTAGAGGTCGTTTAGAACCACGTACTTAGAGGATAGTTAAAACCATGTAATTAGAGGTCAGTTAGAACTACGTTATAAGAGGTCATTTAGAACCCACGAACTTAGAGGTCATTCAGAACCAAGTACTTAGAGGTGATTTAGAACCATGTACTTAGAGGTTATTTAGCACTACGTATATAAGGTCATTTAGAACCACGTACTTAGAGGACATTTAGAACCACGTACTTAGAGGTTATTTAGCACTACGTATATAAGGTCATTTAGAACCACGTACTTAGAGGACATTTTGAACCACGTACTTAGAAGTCATTTAGAAGAACCCACGTACTTAGAGGTCATTTAGAACCACGTACTAAGAGGTCATTTAGGACTTCGTACTTAGAGGTCATTTAGAACTACGTACTTAGAGGTCATTTAGAACCACATACTTAGAGGTCATTTAGAACTACTTACTTAGAGGTCATTTAGAACTACGTACCTAGAGGTCAATTAGAACTACATACTTAGAGGTCATTAGGAACTACGTACTTAGAGGTCATTTAGAACTACGTACTTTAAGGTCATTTAAATCCACGTACTTATGGTCATTTAGAAATACGTACTTAGAGGTCATTTAGAAGCACGTACATAGAGGTCATTTAGAACCACGTACTTAGAGGTCATCTAGAACAACGTACGTAGAGTCCATTTAGAACCACTTACTTAGATGTCATTTGGATGTACGTACCTAGAGGTCATTTAGAACCACATACTTAGAGGTCATTTAGAACTACTTACTTTGAGATCATTTAGAACTACGTACCTAGAGGTCAATTAGAACTACATACTTAGAGGTCATTAGGAACTACGTACTTAGAGGTCATTTAGAACTACGTACTTTAAGGTCATTTAAATCCACGTACTTATGGTCATTTAGAAATACGTACTTAGAGGTCATTTAGAAGCACGTACATAGAGGTCATTTAGAACCACGTACTTAGAGGTCATCTAGAACAACGTACGTAGAGTCCATTTAGAACCACTTACTTAGATGTCATTTGGATGTACGTACCTAGAGGTCATTTAGAAGCACGTACTTAGAGGTCATTTAGAACCACGTAGTTAGAGGTCATTTAGAACCACGTACTTAGAGGTCATTTAGAACTACGTATATGAGGTCATTTAGAACCACGTACTTAGAGGACATTTAGAACCACGTACTTAGGTGTCATTTAGAACTACTGACTTAGAGGTCATTTAGAACCAAGTACTTAGAGGTCATTTAGAACCACGTACTTAGAGGTCATTTAGAACCTCGTACTTAGAGGTCGTTTAGAACCACGTACTTAGAGGATAGTTAAAACCATGTAATTAGAGGTCAGTTAGAACTACGTTATAAGAGGTCATTTAGAACCCACGAACTTAGAGGTCATTCAGAACCAAGTACTTAGAGGTGATTTAGAACCATGTACTTAGAGGTTATTTAGCACTACGTATATAAGGTCATTTAGAACCACGTACTTAGAGGACATTTAGAACCACGTACTTAGAGGTTATTTAGCACTACGTATATAAGGTCATTTAGAACCACGTACTTAGAGGACATTTTGAACCACGTACTTAGAAGTCATTTAGAAGAACCCACGTACTTAGAGGTAATATAGAACTACGTTCTTAGAGGTCATTTAGGACTTCGTACTTAGAGGTCATTTAGAACTACGTACTTAGAGGTCATTTAGAACCACATACTTAGAGGTCATTTAGAACTACTTACTTAGAGGTCATTTAGAACTACGTACCTAGAGGTCATTTAGGACCACGTACTTAGAGGTCATTTAGAACCACTTACTTAGATGTCATTTGGAAGTACGTACCTAGAGGTCATTTAGAACTACGTACTTAGGTGTCATTTAGAACTACTGACTTAGAGGTCATTTAGAACCAAGTACTTAGAGGTCATTTAGAACCACGTACTTAGAGGTCATTTAGAACCTCGTACTTAGAGGTCGTTTAGAACCACGTACTTAGAGGATAGTTAAAACCATGTAATTAGAGGTCAGTTAGAACTACGTTATAAGAGGTCATTTAGAACCCACGAACTTAGAGGTCATTCAGAACCAAGTACTTAGAGGTGATTTAGAACCATGTACTTAGAGGTTATTTAGCACTACGTATATAAGGTCATTTAGAACCACGTACTTAGAGGACATTTAGAACCACGTACTTAGAGGTTATTTAGCACTACGTATATAAGGTCATTTAGAACCACGTACTTAGAGGACATTTTGAACCACGTACTTAGAAGTCATTTAGAAGAACCCACGTACTTAGAGGTCATTTAGAACCACGTACTAAGAGGTCATTTAGGACTTCGTACTTAGAGGTTATTTAGCACTACGTATATAAGGTCATTTAGAACCAAGTACTTAGAGGTGATTTAGAACCATGTACTTAGAGGTTATTTAGCACTACGTATATAAGGTCATTTAGAACCACGTACTTAGAGGACATTTAGAACCACGTACTTAGAGGTTATTTAGCACTACGTATATAAGGTCATTTAGAACCACGTACTTAGAGGACATTTTGAACCACGTACTTAGAAGTCATTTAGAAGAACCCACGTACTTAGAGGTCATTTAGAACCACGTACTAAGAGATCATATAGAACCACGTACTTAGAGGTCATTTAGAACCACTTACTTAGAGGTCATTTAGAACCGTATACTTAGAGGTCATTTAGAACTACTTACTCTGAGGTCATATAGAACTACGTACCTAGAGGTCAATTAGAACTACGTACTTAGAGGTCATTTAGAACTACGTACTTAGAGGTAATATAGAACTACGTTCTTAGAGGTCATTTAGAACTACGTACCTAGAGGTCATTTAGGACCACGTACTTAGAGGTCATTTAGAACCACATACTAAGAGATCATATAGAACCACGTACTTAGAGGTCATTTAGAACCACTTACTTAGAGGTCATTTAGAACGACATACTTAGAGGTCATTTAGAACTACTTACTTTGAGGTCATTTAGAACTACGTACCTAGAGGTCAATTAGAACTACGTACTTAGAGGTCATTTAGAACTACGTACTTAGAGGTAATATAGAACTACGTTCTTAGAGGTCATTTAGGACTTCGTACTTAGAGGTCATTTAGAACTACGTACTTAGAGGTCATTTAGAACCACATACTTAGAGGTCATTTAGAACTACTTACTTAGAGGTCATTTAGAACTACGTACCTAGAGGTCATTTAGGACCACGTACTTAGAGGTCATTTAGAACCACTTACTTAGATGTCATTTGGAAGTACGTACCTAGAGGTCATTTAGAACTACGTACTTAGGGGTCATTTATAACTACTTACTTAGAGGTCATTTAGAAGCACGTACTTAGAAGTCATTTATAACCACGTACTTAGAGGTCATTTAGAACCAACTATTTAGAGGTCATTTAGAACTACGTACATAGATGTCATTTAGAACCACGTACTTAGAGGTCATTTAATACCACGTACTGAGAGGTCATTTAGAACCACGTACTTAGAGGTCATTTAGAACCAACAACTTAGAGGTCATTTAGAACTACGTACTTAGAGGTCATTTAGAACCACGTACTCAGATGTCATTTAGAGCCCACGTACTTAGAGGTCATATAGAACCACGTACTGAGAGGTCATTTAGAACCACGTACTTAGAGGTCATTTAGAACCAACAACTTAGAGGTCATTTAGAACCACGTACTCAAATGTCATTTAGAGCCCACGTACTTAGAGGTGATATAGAACCACGTACATAGAGGTCATTTAGAACTACGTACTTAGAGGTCATTTAGAGCTACGTATTTAGAGGTCATTTAGAACTACGAACTTAGGGGTCATTTAGAACCCACGTACTTAGAGGTCATTTAGAACTACGTATATGAGGTCTTTTAGAACCACGTACTTAGAGGATATTTAGAACCACGTACTTAGAGGTCATTTAGAACCACTTACTTAGAAGTCTTTTGGAAGTACGTACCTAGAGGTCATTTAGAACTACGTACTTAGGGGTCATTTAGAACTACTTACTTAGAGGTCATATAGAAGCACGTACTTAGAGGTCATTTAGAACCACGTAGTTAGAGGTCATTTAGAACCACGTACTTAGAGGTCATTTAGAACTACGTATATGAGGTCATTTAGAACCACGTACTTAGAGGACATTTGGAACCACGTACTTAGAGGGCATTTGAACTAAGTATTTAGAGGTCATTTAGAACCACGTACTTAGAGGTCATTTAGAACCACATACTTAGAGGTCATTTAGAACTACGTACTTAGAGGTCATTTAGAACTACGTACTTTAAGGTCATTTAAATCCACGTACTTATGGTCATTTAGAAATACGTACTTAGAGGTCATTTAGAAGCACGTACATAGAGGTCATTTAGAACCACGTACTTAGAGGTCATCTAGAACAACGTACTTAGGGGTCATTTAGAACTACTTACTTAGAGGTCATATAGAAGCACGTACATAGAGGTCATTTAGAACCACGTACTTAGAGGTCATTTAGAACCTCGTACTTAGAGGTCGTTTAGAACCACGTACTTAGAGGATAGTTAAAACCATGTAATTAGAGGTCAGTTAGAACTACGTTATAAGAGGTTTATTTAGAACCCACGAACTTAGAGGTCATTCAGAACCAAGTACTTAGAGGTGATTTAGAACCATGGACTTAGAGGTTATTTAGCACTACGTATATAAGGTCATTTAGAACCACGTACTTAGAGGACATTTAGAACCACGTACTTAGAGGTTATTTAGCACTACGTATATAAGGTCATTTAGAACCACGTACTTAGAGGACATTTGGAACCACGTACTTAGAGGGCATTTGAACTAAGTATTTAGAGGTCATTTAGAACCACGTACTTAGAGGTCATTTAGAACCACATACTTAGAGGTCATTTAGAACTACGTACTTAGAGGTCATTTAGAACTACGTACTTTAAGGTCATTTAAATCCACGTACTTATGGTCATTTAGAAATACGTACTTAGAGGTCATTTAGAAGCACGTACATAGAGGTCATTTAGAACCACGTACTTAGAGGTCATCTAGAACAACGTACTTAGAGGTCATTTAGAACCACTTACTTAGATGTCATTTGGATGTACGTACCTAGAGGTCATTTAGAAGCACGTACTTAGAGGTCATTTAGAACCACGTAGTTAGAGGTCATTTAGAACCACGTACTTAGAGGTCATTTAGAACTACGTTTATGAGGTCATTTAGAACCACGTACTTAGAGGACATTTAGAACCACGTACTTAGGTGTCATTTAGAACTACTGACTTAGAGGTCATTTAGAACCAAGTACTTAGAGGTCATTTAGAACCACGTACTTAGAGGTCATTTAGAACCTCGTACTTAGAGGTCGTTTAGAACCACGTACTTAGAGGATAGTTAAAACCATGTAATTAGGGGTCAGTTAGAACTACGTTATAAGAGGTCATTTAGAACCCACGAACTTAGAGGTCATTCAGAACCAAGTACTTAGAGGTGATTTAGAACCATGTACTTAGAGGTTATTTAGCACTACGTATATAAGGTCATTTAGAACCACGTACTTAGAGGACATTTTGAACCACGTACTTAGAGTCATTTAGAAGAACCCACGTACTTAGAGGTCATTTAGAACCACGTACTAAGAGATCATATAGAACCACGTACTTAGAGGTCATTTAGAACCACTTACTTAGAGGTCATTTAGAACCACATACTTAGAGGTCATTTAGAACTACTTACTTTGAGGTCATTTAGAACTACGTATCTAGAGGTCAATTAGAACTACGTACTTAGAGGTCATTTAGAACCACTTACTTAGAGGTCATTTAGAACCACATACTTAGAGGTCATTTAGAACTACTTACTTTGAGGTCATTTAGAACTACGTACCTAGAGGTCAATTAGAACTACGTACTTAGAGGTCATTTAGAACCACTTACTTAGAGGTCATTTAGAACCACATACTTAGAGGTCATTTAGAACTACTTACTTTGAGGTCATTTAGAACTACGTACCTAGAGGTCAATTAGAACTACGTACTTAGAGGTCATTTAGAACTACGTACTTAGAGGTAATATAGAACTACGTTCTTAGATGTCATTTAGGACTTCGTACTTAGAGGTCATTTAGAACTACGTACTTAGAGGTCATTTAGAACCACATACTTAGAGGTCATTTAGAACTACTTACTTAGAGGTCATTTAGAACTACGTACCTAGAGGTCATTTAGGACCACGTACTTAGAGGTCATTTAGAACCACTTACTTAGAGGTCATTTGGCACTACGTATCTAGAGGTATTTAGAACTACGTACTTAGACGTCATTTAGAACTACGTACTTAGAAGATATTTAGAACCACGAACTTAGAGGTCATTTAGAACCAACTATTTAGAGGTCATTTAGAACTACGTACTTAGATGTCATTTAGAACCACGTACTTAGAGGTCATTTAGAACCACGTACTGAGAGGTCATTTAGAACCACGTACTTAGAGGTCATTTAGAACCAACAACTTAGAGGTCATTTAGAACCACGTACTCAGATGTCATTTAGAGCCCACGTACTTAGAGGTCATATAGAACCACGTACATAGAGGTCATTTAGAACTACGTACTTAGAGGTCATTTAGAGCTACGTATTTAGAAATCATTTAGAACTACGAACTTAGGGGTCATTTAGAACCCACGTACTTAGAGGTCATTTAGAACTACGTATATGAGGTCTTTTAGAACCACGTACTTAGAGGATATTTAGAACCACGTACTTAGAGGTCATTTAGAACCACTTACTTAGAAGTCATTTGGAAGTACGTACCTAGAGGTCATTTAGAACTACGTACTTAGGGGTCATTTAGAACTACTTACCTAGAGGTCATATAGAAGCACGTACTTAGAGGTCATTTAGAACCACGTAGTTAGAGGTCATTTAGAACCACGTACTTAGAGGTCATTTAGAACTACGTATATGAGGTCATTTAGAACCACGTACTTAGAGGACATTTGGAACCAAGTACTTAGAGGGCATTTGAACTAAGTATTTAGAGATCATTTAGAACCACGTACTTAGAGGTCATTTAGAACCACATACTTAGAGGTCATTTAGAACTACGTACTTAGAGGTCATTTAGAACTACGTACTTTAAGGTCATTTAAATCCACGTACTTATGGTCATTTAGAAATACGTACTTAGAGGTCATTTAGAAGCACGTACATAGAGGTCATTTAGAACCACGTACTTAGAGGTCATCTAGAACAACGTACTTAGAGGTCATTTAGAACCACTTACTTAGATGTCATTTGGATGTACGTACCTAGAGGTCATTTAGAACCACGTACTTAGAGGACATTTAGAACCACGTACTTAGGTGTCATTTAGAACTACTGACTTAGAGGTCATTTAGAACCAAGTACTTAGAGGTCATTTAGAACCACGTACTTAGAGGTCATTTAGAACCTCGTATTTAGAGGTCGTTTAGAACCACGTACTTAGAGGATAGTTAAAACCATGTAATTAGAGGTCAGTTAGAACTACGTTATAAGAGGTCATTTAGAACCCACGAACTTAGAGGTCATTCAGAACCAAGTACTTAGAGGTGATTTAGAACCATGTACTTAGAGGTTATTTAGCACTACGTATATAAGGTCATTTAGAACCACGTACTTAGAGGACATTTAGAACCACGTACTTAGAGGTTATTTAGCACTACGTATATAAGGTCATTTAGAACCACGTACTTAGAGGACATTTTGAACCACGTACTTAGAAGTCATTTAGAAGAGCCCACGTACTTAGAGGTCATTTAGAACCACGTACTAAGAGATCATATAGAACCACGTACTTAGAGGTCATTTAGAACTACTTACTTAGAGGTCATTTAGAACCACATACTTAGAGGTCATTTAGAACTACTTACTTTGAGGTCATTTAGAACTACGTAACTAGAGGTCAATTAGAACTACGTACTTAGAGGTCATTTAGAACTACGTACTTAGAGGTCATTTAGAACTACGTACTTTAAGGTCATTTAAATCCACGTACTTATGGTCATTTAGAAATACGTACTTAGAGGTCATTTAGAAGCACGTACATAGAGGTCATTTAGAACCACGTACTTAGAGGTCATCTAGAACAACGTACTTAGAGGTCATTTAGAACCACTTACTTAGATGTCATTTGGATGTACGTACCTAGAGGTCATTTAGAAGCACGTACTTAGAGGTCATTTAGAACCACGTAGTTAGAGGTCATTTAGAACCACGTACTTAGAGGTCATTTAGAACTACGTATATGAGGTCATTTAGAACCACGTACTTAGAGGACATTTAGAACCACGTACTTAGGTGTCATTTAGAACTACTGACTTAGAGGTCATTTAGAACCAAGTACTTAGAGGTCATTTAGAACCACGTACTTAGAGGTCATTTAGAACCTCGTACTTAGAGGTCGTTTAGAACCACGTACTTAGAGGATAGTTAAAAACATGTAATTAGAGGTCAGTTAGAACTACGTTATAAGAGGTCATTTAGAACCCACGAACTTAGAGGTCATTCAGAACCAAGTACTTAGAGGTGATTTAGAACCATGTACTTAGAGGTTATTTAGCACTACGTATATAAGGTCATTTAGAACCACGTACTTAGAGGACATTTAGAACCACATACTTAGATGTTATAGAGCACTACGTATATAAGGTCATTTAGAACCACGTACTTAGAGGACATTTTGAACCACGTACTTAGAAGTCATTTAGAAGAACCCACGTACTTAGAGGTCATTTAGAACCACTTACTTAGAGGTCATTTAGAACCACATACTTAGAGGTCATTTAGAACTACTTACTTAGAGGTCATTTAGAACTACGTACCTAGAGGTCAATTAGAACTACGTACTTAGAGGTCATTTAGAACTACGTACTTAGAGGTAATATAGAACTACGTTCTTAGAGGTCATTTAGGACTTCGTACTTAGAGGTCATTTAGAACTACGTACTTAGAGGTCATTTAGAACCACATACTTATGGTCATTTAGAAATACGTACTTAGAGGTCATTTAGAAGCACGTACATAGAGGTTATTTAGAACCACGTACTTAGAGGTCATCTAGAACAACGTACTTAGAGGTCATTTAGAACCACGTAGTTAGAAGTCATTTAGAACCACGTACTTAGAGGTCATTTAGAACTACGTATATGAGGTCATTTAGAACCACGTACTTAGAGGACATTTAGAACCACGTAGTTAGGTGTCATTTAGAACTACTGACTTAGAGGTCATTTAGAACCAAGTACTTAGAGGTCATTTAGAACCACGTACTTAGAGGTCATTTAGAACCTCGTACTTAGAGGTCGTTTAGAACCACGTACTTAGAGGATAGTTAAAACCATGTAATTAGAGGTCAGTTAGAACTACGTTATAAGAGGTCATTTAGAACCCACGAACTTAGAGGTCATTCAGAACCAAGTACTTAGAGGTGATTTAGAACCATGTACTTAGAGGTTATTTAGCACTACGTATATAAGGTCATTTAGAACCACGTACTTAGAGGACATTTAGAACCACATACTTAGATGTTATTTAGCACTACGTATATAAGGTCATTTAGAACCACG